>CM040764.1:24069945-24134945 GCA_022829145.1 Albula goreensis | reverse complement strand
TCCACAGTGGTGGCTCATGTGGTTGGTGTGTTTGTGGATAATGCAGATAACTCACTGCTGTGCACAATGTTCCTCACACAAACAAGCAATTCAGCTAAATTAAATAAAATTAACTCATCATTTAATTAAGTGTTATAGGTCCTGGGGCCCTAATCAATTAAACGACAGGTTAATTTCACCGGCGCCAGCACCATTTCTCTCTTCATCAATTCGGGGACGGCTACAGCCCTCTGATGCAGAACCCATATTTTTAATTGACACCACATACTTGCCTAATCACACAAACACTGATGGCTGCAGATGAGAGGTGAGAGAGTGAAGGTTTGGGGGGGGGGGGCAGTGAGCGTTCCCACAGGTTATACATACATTGTAAATTATATCTAGTATACTCTGCTGGTCAAAAAAACAAGAGCGCATTTCCAAAATTCTGGATGCCTCGCCATATCTGAAAGTTCCACCCTGACAGATATAAGGTAATTTAAGGAAATGTAAGGTATAAGGTAACCTGTAAGGTAAACCCTCTTACCCACAGAATAAGATGGGGAAGCGTACACACATAAACTTGTGAACACACACACACACACACACACACAAATGGTTTCATTTACTTTTCATAAAGCGGTATCACAAAGCCAGACATTTCAGGGAGGCTTTTCTCGAGTGACTGCTGGAAAGAACAGCCGTAGCCCCCCCACACACACACACACACACACACACACACAGAAAGCGCTCGCAGCTGTGAGCTGTGCGGAGGTGACGCAGCTCTCAGTGGCCCTGCTACGTGAGGCCGCTCTCAGGGACCATCCCCAGACATTTCCCAGGCGTTGCCTGTTTTATTAATGATTGGCCCTGATCTTTGTGTTTTGTATTCCGCTCCACCTGCTCCATCTTGCGTCAGGTCCCTCCTTCCACTAAAGTGAAATTCGGGTAGGCCCTGGAGGGTGATGCCTGTTCTTCAGTTTTCGCCTGAAGCTACGGCAACGTGTTCAGACACAGGTAAACCAGGTCAGGTGACCTAACTGTCCAATCAGGCGCTTCTCCTGGTCAATGGGTAACAACAAGCACCAGCAGTCCCAGGGGAGGTCTAAAGTAAAGACACAAAAACTGAGTGGCTGAGGAGAACAGGGTGCACTTTGCAGGGGTGCCCTGGAACCCCACGCCCTGATAACGCAGTCTGTGTGTGAGGTTCTCCTCCTGAGCGCGGGTGGGGGGGAGGGGTGGTATTTTGGGGCCTGCTCGCTGTGATTATGTGACATTAAGGCGGAGTGACAGGCGGCCGGAGGGAAGCACAGAGCTGTTCCCCGGCTGTTCTTTTGGGTTTTTTTTGGTTTTCACTGGAGAAGCACTAATGCGATGAGAATCTGTCTGCTGAAAATTATAATTTCTCCCTAAATCCGTTAATTCTCCCGGCCTGTGGAAACGGCTGGAGGTGATCAAAGCCAGTATTTTAATTCTGAGCGAGCCAGCCCCCTTCCCCCTGCCTTTTTTAACAGCTTTTACCACAGACAAAACGAGCACCAGCCTCACCTGGCTGGGCCCACCTGTCTCTCTCTCTGCACGTCGATCTGAGAGTCTGCAGCACACAAGACAGCAGCTTCAGCCTCCCCTCATATGTATTGTGTAATCCTGACCGATACTATTTGATTATGATTAATTTAGGTGTATGGCCTACATATGCCTGTCTTTACAAGATTCTGTTTAACCCCATTTTGTACAGTCTTATACATGAATTATGTCAATTGTTTCATTCATTAGTTGACAAAATAATTAATTGAATAATCCATTGATCAGTTGGACAATTTATTGATTGATTAATGGATCATTGATTGATTGATTGAGTGACTGGATGACTGAATAATTGGCCAACTGACTGATTGATCCAATGATCAGTTGGCTGTTTGATTGACTAATTGATCCTTTGATTGATTGATTGACTGACTGATTGACTGGCTTGTCCCCTCAGAGATCGTGAGAGCCATGACGTACGTGATAAACCAGGGCATGTCCATGTACTGGGGAACCTCGCGGTGGACAGCCATGGAAATCATGGTGAGAAAAACACACTGTGCTGCAAGAGTGACTGGAGTCCCATCAGTGACCGACTCCTCTCTGTTTCCTGTGTCTGACTCCTCTCTGTTTCCTGTGTCTGACTCCTCTCTGTTTCCTGTGTCTGACTCCTCTCTGTTTCCTGTGTCTGACTCCTCTCTGTTTCCTGTGTCTGACTCCTCTCTGTTTCCTGTGTCTGACTCCTCTCTGTTTCCTGTGTCTGACCCCACTCTGTTTCCTGCATCTGACCCCTCTCTGTGCTGTCCTCAGGAGGCGTACTCTGTGGCGCGGCAGTTTAACCTGATCCCGCCGGTGTGTGAGCAGGCCGAGTACCACTTCTTCCAGAGGGACAAGGTCGAGGTGCAGCTGCCCGAGCTCTACCACAAAATAGGCAGGTGTCAATCATGCGGGAGCCGAGGGAGAGGGTTGCGATTGATTGACCTTAACAAATAGCAATGTGTAGCACCTGCCTGGGTGATAAACGGCAGCCATTTTATGGCAGAATGCCACACATAGTTTGAGGTGGGGACGGAGGGAACTATCCAGTCAGCTTTAACCAGGGGGAGGATAACACTCCAGGATGAAGTCAGCCAGGACAGCACGGTAACCCCCTCTCTTACTGATAAAAATTATGGGGGGTGCTTTAGTCTCATCTATATTGATTCACCTGTCCTCCCACACATACCTGTGCATGCTCTGATCTCACCTTAGTTGCCCTTCCCTGTACCGCTGTAGGTGTGGGTGTGGTCTCGTGGTCCCCACTGGCCTGCGGAATCATTACGGGAAAGTACGAGAATGGCGTCCCAGAATCCTCCAGGGCCTCCATGAAGGTATGGGGAAACGTGCAACTTCAGCTTGTGTACTGACCAATCAGGATATGGTAGCTAGGTTTGAGCCGTCCATCTCGTCAATAACCATAAATGTATTAGTCCTTCTCAAACCCGAGACAGCTTACTTTTCTACTTGGAACACACAAGCGATCAATTCCAGGAAACTTAGTTATTGTCAGGCAGTATGTTGTCTGTCAGTAGACTGATATGCACAGTAAGATGAAGGATGTCTTGAGATCTGTGTTTAAGGCCAGTTCCTCTCCCTGCAGTCATACCAGTGGCTGAAGGAGAAGATCGTGAGTGAGGACGGCAGGAAGCAGCAGGCCAAGCTGAAGGAGCTGGGCCACATTGCAGAGAAGCTGAGCTGCACCCTCCCTCAGCTGGCTGTGGGTGAGGGCCCCACTGACCGCAATAACAGCACTAGTGTACGACACAGACCAGCACATGTCAGTCTGCAGAAACCATCATTCCCCTCCAGGAACACTTTCACTGGAGTTAAACTTGCACAGACGGAGTACATCAGCCGAAGGAAACACGTTTCAGAGGCGGCGGGAGGGGGGGCTCTCCGCCGCACGCTTTCAGAGCTGCTGTGAGCCCTCACACCCACCACATTTATCCACAAAAATATATAAAGACCGAGCATGGTACCTGCCTGGCGCAATATCACACATAATCATAAGGTCTATTGGGACAGTATGAGTAAGATATGTGCATTTATTTACCTCGCACTGAAATGAGCTGGACACGGCGCAATATAGGATATGACCAGACTACAAAAATAATAAATCACTACACACATCCCGCGAGGCTGGTTAGACATATATTTCTATATATAGTATAGAAAAGGATGGAACAATCTACTAAAAAAGACAATGACTCCATGGGCTAATGGCTGTGGCTTTAGCATTGTATTGTAATTTCATGCTTCACTGAAAACAAATGTATCTGGCAAAAGAAGCAGTGATTTGTTTTTCATATGCAATAAGCACAGCCCACATTCATGCCAACAACAAACCGCCAGCGCCCGCCTGCTCCCTAATTTCAGTGTGAACCCTGAGCCAGGAGGAAACAGCGTCCCTCAGAGAGATGCCCATACCCAATACCTCCTGACCAATCACATCAGTGGACACAGGTCTGGCCAGAAGCTCCTGACCAATCACATCAGTGGACACAGGTCTGGCCAGAAGGCAAAGATTCAAACACAAACTATGAGATACAGCACAGAGTCAAATGTAGAAACACACAAAATCACCAGGTATTTTATGTGGTTTATCACTCTGCTCTAACTGTTCATATACTGCCACCTACTGGATGTTCAGCACAAATGCTCCACAGCTCAATCTCTCCAATAATCTAAATTTTTTGTATTTATCTAGCCAAAGACGCCCATTGATTTTGATACATTTTATCAAGGGGATCTTACAGAGAGGACCACCTAGAAGAGAAAAATTAATAAGTAAAGGATGGAGCTTATAACAACCATAACAAAAATGAAAAGACTTACACTGCTTGGTTGTGAGCCTTAGGAATATAGCTAAACATATAAGCTGGCCCGATTGGCGCTCCTGATGTGAAGCTGCATTTTGAAAAGAACTTCTTTCATGAGCTGAGAACTGATAACTATGGAGTGTGGGTGTGTGTGACATCATCCACTGTAAATCCAACCCCCCTCCCCCTATCCCCCCAAATACTGACGCAGTCTCCACTGTGCTTCTGTTTGAATGGAGCGAGCTCTGTGGAAACACTGCCGCACAGTGGACACTCATGGTTACTGCAATGTCTCCCGTGTTTGTGTTTTCTCTGAGCGCAGCCTGGTGTCTCCGAAACGAGGGTGTGAGCTCTGTGCTGCTGGGAACGTCTAACCCGGACCAGCTCACCGAGAACCTGGGCGCCATACAGGTCTGCTCTAACTTTTCCCCTCATGAAGAAATACACAACAGCCTGTATCAGGAAAGTGGATGAGGTTATGGAGAGGAGAGCAGCTTGTCAAACAGCATTTTTCACAGTGTTTTTTCCCCTCTCTTGTGCAGGTGCTTCCAAAGATAACGGCTGACGTGGCGTCTGAAATCGACCACATCCTGGGGAACAAACCCCACAGCAAGAGGGAAACACGGTCGTAGACCCCCCCCCCAGGACAGCCCTGCTCACGGCCGCTGGGGCGAGGGACAGAGGGGCAGCGGAACCCCCCTGTGGTGCCCCACCCCTCCCATTGGCCCCATCTCTCTCCTCCCTGTCCATCTATCCGAGTCTGCGTCTGCACACAGATGCCCCCCATGCTGTCCATCGCGTGCCCAGCTTCTCTAATGCATGCCTGTGTGTGTCTGTGTAGGGGAGGGGGTCGTCAAACTCGCATCGTAACTGGGGTTAACCATACAGCTAACCAAACGCAAAGACAGACTGCAGAAAAGGAGAACGGGGTTCGTCTGAACGAGCACATTTATGATGTCATAAATGGGTTTAATACAGCACACCAAACCAAAATGGAGAAAAGGACATGGTGGAATAAGAAGGAAAAACATAATCCAGATAGTTTAGTTTGTGTAGATCTCATTATGTATTTTGTATCTTCATTAGAGTCCATGCTGCTAGCCACTCTCTCCCCTCCCACCCACCCCTGTCCCTGTGTATGCGCATCAATGTGGACTTCTGTGTCAGAGTGAGGAGGAAAGAGCTGATGGTGATACAGGGATAAATCCCTAAGGATGGAGCTGCGGCTTCATCACTGCTTGCCTTTGTCTCCCTCCTCAGGTCACATAGGAAATTGCAGTCCTGTCATTTAACCAGAAAGGGGGTGTGGCTAAGTGTGCCTCCCTGGAAGGAGAGTCCTCCCCTGTCTGATAGCTGGCCCTGCTGCAGCATGCTTTGACATAATGACGGGAGCTACCTGAGGACACTCTAACACAAAGGATCACACCACCTGAGCATAATGTCAAAATTACTGAGCACAGGGTCCAAAAACACACATATAGTACAGAAAATGGAACAATAAATGGAGGTAAATCTCGTAAAAGTATACAAAAATATATAAATTGTGAAAATTCAATATTGTGAAAATTCAGCATTAAGCTTTAAATACAGGCATAACCTGTGTGACATCACCGCTGTCAGCTGAAATGCGATTTGACGGGAGGAGGATATCTGACTGGAGGTTTTTGCTCACATTCTGTAAAGTGTATCGACTGGAAGGCTTAGCCTGCTGAAAGACTGCATGTGTGTTCAGTAATCCGCCTAGTAACACATTCGTGTTTTTGTTTGAACTCCCACCTTGATCTCTGTAGAACTGTAAGTATGTGTGTGGTAGCCGCAGTCATTGATAGCTATGCTAGCTAACTTCACACTAACCACAGGAAGTGCAGGTAGCCGTAGCTAACCTTATAAACTGCATGGCTCTTCTGAAGAGCGACTAACTGAGCCTATTTTTACATGTGCATTAGCCAAGAGAAACCTTGAACACTGTGAGGGGTTTTTATTTTCTCTTTCCGTGGGAGCTGACAGAGCTGGGCTGGATGCCGACCGTGGGGTAGGGGAGCAGACATCAGTGGTGACTGACGATGAGCTCTCATGTATTTAATCCACCATTACATGTTTCACCTCTGCAGAAGTTAGTTTCCCTCATTTTTCAGGCAGTCACAATTATGAGAATTAAAATCTGTAAGCCACATTACCATTCAGGGGCTTACTTTTATTTATTAACTCTAATATTAATACTAATCATCATTACAATGTCTATTGGACTAAATCCAATTTCAAACCAGTTTGCTCAGGGTGTGGGGAGACTTTCCCCAGTCTCCCCACACCCTGTAACGCCCCCTTCCCTTACTAGTGCCAGCGGGTAACTGTAGGGCGTAGTGAAGGCTCCTGTGGAGGAGGAGAGAGGCGATTGCAGGAGAGAGAGTGCGTTTTAGGAAAGGAAGCATAACTGAAACAAACGGCATCACTGCTGTAGTAAGAGCATATCAGAAATTCTACAAATATTTTACAAATACATCATTTAGACCTAGACAGCGATGTGGCTTGTCAATAACAATTATATTATATTATATTATATTATATTATATTATATTATATTATATTATATTATATTATATTGTGACAGCCCCACTCATGTTCCATGGGAAGCTGATTGTCACTGCTTGAGGTTCCATCTCGGTCTAAGAGTAAAACTGCACCCCTGAATGATACAAACTCAGTCTATATGTTTTATTGTCATTATTAGTGCAGTATTTAGATTTGTCATTACCATCTCTCAGAGTCTAATATGCAGCAGAGCAACACAATACTGTTTAAATCTGCTGATGTTGAATGAGTAACAAAGAACTCTCTGACCCAAACTTTGAGCGAAACAAATATCTAAAAGTTTTCATCTTTGTTGTCTGAAACGATTTTCATCATGTAACTTTAAACATTTTAGAAAACATAGTGAATATATTGAAGAGAAATAATTTGAACATGTTTTTATTTCATGCATAAAGAAGTGCATGATAATTCATTCTTAGAACTAAATGCAAACAATTTAATTAGTTATGTTTTCTAAAATTTTAAAGCTTTTATGATGGAAATGTAAACTTTTCTGTCTATTTTAAACCTAATGGTCTCCTGCCATTTCATGGCCATTGTTTGCCACCAAACAGCAACCTCTGTAAATATATACAGTATATATATAAATAAAAATATTATTTAGCTTGATTAAACGCATATTGCATGGTTATTACTCAGGTCATTCATATTTACAGCACGCAAAGCACAAACACAGGAATTTAAATGTATAATAAATCTATGTTTAATTTATTATTATGGGGGGGGGGGGATTGGGGTACGTCTCCACGTACGCACGCACACAGTCAGTTTCCCCTCGAGGATTTCAACCAGCACCCAGGCAACTCTAATGAGCTCTGCAAACTAATGAAGAACCATGTTCAGCCAACCACAGGTTCCTTAATGAAAAAGCAAGCAATAGATAATTGTAAAAACCAGCAGCTAACAGGTCAAAACCACACTGTAAAGGTCAGGAGGACATTGTTGCTCAGTGCCCCCACACTACCCCAAGGAACGACTGCGCGGAGGCGCGAGTCATCATCACAAGTCACGACCGACCAAGAAGGCAGCATGCGCCAGCGCAAAGCCATGCAGAGCAGCGTTCGGCTCGAGACAACTATCAGCCACCAGTGCGACACTGCAGTGACATCCAAACAGCGCGACAGTAAAAAAAAAAAACTCGCTTACCTTTAGAAGCTTTTCTTCTTGCTTCTTCCGCCGAGAAGTCCTTGAGTAAACGGTGAAATTAACTTGCGCTCGCCACAGCCAATGCTGGGAAAAGCCGACTGGACATGTATTCCTCTTTCAATGTCCATTTGCAGATGTGCAACCCTGAAAATAACGGATAGTTAATACTTTTTAAAATTATTTTTGTACTTTGCATTTTCTCTGTCGTCGGGTGACCACTTTGTGGAACTATGACACTGTTTTTGCCGCTGTCTCTAGCCACGTGTTCATCAAGAAACAGTAAAAAATCCCAAAAAAAAGTACCTCTTTGAGGTATACAAATGAAAAAGTATATATTTTTAAATGTCTAACCGACGCATTTAAATAAGATTTACATGGTTTGTTCTCAGTGCTGGACAAAATGAGAACGACGCACACCTGAACAGCAACAGGTGCTCTCAATCAGGAATGTAGCAGCGTGGGTCTTGTAGTTTAAAACACCACTGTGCGTGGTTTTAATGATATCCTTATTAAAATGCCTTCCCGTTTACATCCGGAGCTGGTTAGCTCCATTCAAGGCCCGAGATGTTGGGGAAAAAGGCTTTTCATTGTTTTATGTCAACTAATGTCCACTAGAGGGCGATGTTTGAGCAACTATGGTAATCCATGGCTTTGCAGAATGCAGATCTTCTGCAGCAGGTACAGGGTAATAAGTGTACTGTAACAACAGCAAAGTACAGCTGGACCTCAGTACTACAGACTGACTGGTAAACCAATCCAAAAGCATAATACACAGATATTCCTTATCAACAGCAAGTTCTTTTTTTATTACTGACATATAAAGAAAGTAAATGGAAACAAATTGCATAAAAATGCCTGAAAACTACAAATAAAAAAGGGACATGTCTACTCCCAAAGAACTCAGTGGCCTATAAGTTTTAATCCATGAAAGTCAACAACCCCTTACCCTTGTGTGGCACTGGAGTGAATAAGTGATGCATTGTGGGGCTTGAGACAGGTGGATCTTGGTAATCACTGCTTCCTGATGGCTGAGCCGGGTCGCAGTTCAGCTGGTTTGAGTGCTGGATCAGTTACCTGCAGTCCTGCTCACAAAGTCAAACATGCCTCAAGCCACAGAGAGCGTCATGTGAACAAATCATTTATAATGATTAATAAGTGGAATACAAATGATTATGAAATACTTAATAATGTGTTTATAAGCGGTTTTTTGCAGGACCCAAACTAAAAGTGTTACCCAGTTGGTTGTGCTGGACATTTTGGGAATGTTCTGGAAACTGCAAAAAAAAAAAAAAAAAAAAAGAAGGAAACTAAGAAAGGAAACGGGTACATATGCACATGCTGCTGACTGTAGCTACAGCACTGGATTCTTTGTGCTTTTATTATTAATTACACAGCCTGGAGGTCTCCACAGGGGTCATGTCCCAGAATCCCACACTTCAGCGGGCAGGTGACTCGTCTCTGTTAGGTGACTCATCTCCCGCTCTTTGAGTTTATCAGTCTCTCTCTTGCTCTGGCACTGGGAGATGGGTATGGTTGTATCTGATGGTGGCATGTGGGGCGGAGGGCGGGGCAGAAGGGAAGAGGATGTCCTAGACGGAGCGCCATGCTGAAAGCTGTTATCTGCCTCCCTGCCCCCTAACAGGAAGGGAGAGACGCGCTGATCCTGCCTCAGTGCCGTTGGGCTCGGGGGTGGGCTTTTCCCAGGGGGCTGCTGCCTGTTTGGCCATTTGCAGTTCTGACGCACAATGTCAGATCATCAGGATGCCAGAGAAATCTGCTGTGATGTTTCCTTTTGATGTTCGGACTTTGACTGAGCTCCCAGTGCTGCTGTGTTGAGCAGCGCTGGAATACCCTTACCTTCCTAATGTCTCATCTCAGAGATCATCTTTGGTGAACCACAGCATGTTTTACTTCGGCAAACCTGTGAGTGTAACCCACAGCAGTTAAGGTGAAGGCCGTGTTCACAGAACAGGTGCCTTACAGGATAAGAGGCACATGCACACTCACGCCAGTCACCATGCACTCCATTCAATGTGCTGTGCGATGTAAACTGATCAAGATTACGGTGATCTGGTGTGTACCTCTGTGTGAATGGGTGTGTGTGTTTGAGTGTGTGCACATGTCTGCGCATATGTGAGTGTGCAAGAGTGTGTTTTGGGCAGGAGGCCAGCCATAAACCCAACACAGCATATTGTGTGAGAAGAGGGAGAATCTCAGCTCTCAGGAGGATCCCACATCATTAAATGGTTTCCATGACAATAGTAGGAATTCCTCTGGTAGGGAGTGGGAGACCAGCTGGCCCGATGCCTTCCCATCCCAGAGAATACCTGCTCACGACATGCTGAATGTGCAGCACAGTGTAACGGTGGGGAAACTACTCACGACATGCTGAATGTGCAGCACAGTGTAACGGTGGAGAAACTACTCACAACATGCTGAATGTGCAGAACAGTGTAACGGTGGAGAAACTACTCACAACATGCTGAATGTGCAGAACAGTGTAACGGTGGAGAAACTACTCACAACATGCTGAATGTGCAGAACAGTGTAACGGTGGGGAAACTACTCACAACACGCTCAATGTGCAGCACAGTGTAACGGTGGGGAAACTGGAGCCGAAGATCAGGGATTGCAGGTTCACATCCTAAACCATGGCACTACCAGTCTAGCCTTGAGCAATGTACTGAAGCTGATTCAATACAAACCCAGCTGTAATAAACAGACACAATGTCAAACATGGATCAATAAATTACTCCACATAAGATCATGTAGTGAGCAGCTGAATGTAAATCAAATGGTTATGACAAAATGGCCACAATCAATATAAAAACAGAAATGCAGGAGGGACAAAAATAAAAATATTTATATATACCTGGTGCGTGAGATTCCCCAAGGTTAGACCTGTGACATCAGGCCTGTGCTGCCCAATCACACTCACCTGTGGAATCACATGGGAGTCAGTCACGGCCCTGCTCTTCCGGGATTTATAATAACACGATTAACAGTTGGTCTCCATATCTCTTCACACCTTTTGGAGACTTCTCAAAGGCCAAAGACATGACTGGGCTTGTTTTTCAGCAGAGTGTATTAAAAAGCATATAGTCACCATAATAAAAAACCTGTGTCTCCATTTTTGTCCATTGTTTTCTCCATAAACTAATAGAAAGTGTGCATCGCCTGGTTGTACTATCACCACTGAATGGCTGTGTGGCAAACATAGTTTGATTGAAACACAATCTGATGAAAACTAATGTCTAATGTAATGTGGTTTCATGCTTAGCGTTCTTATTTCCAGAAAGGCTCAAATGTCAAGTTGACAGAAAGGAAAGCAGGTCAGGCTGCCACCCTGTAAATGGAAACTATGAGGTGACATGACTGAGCAACAGTTGATTCCAGTGACAGAAGCAGAAAAGATGAGATGACTCATCAGAAAAAACAAATAATCAACCAAGAAGGATCAAAGGGAAGTGAAATACCTAAATGAACCCCCCGCTCCCCCTCCATTGCTGACTCATCTGGAGGATCCAAGTCCAGTCACATGACCGCTGACTATCCCAAAAACCAACAATGATCTGGGCAGTGGTGTAATCAAGGAGGAGAGGCCATCACCTGAGGAGGTGGGCATATTGTCACTGACAGGTGCTGGAGAGCTGACAGGTGTCTTATGTTTTCTCAAAACCATTCTTTGGAGTTTGATTGAGAACATAAACTCTCTTTCATTTCATCCAGCCAAGCCATCTCCCCACAGGACAGAAACATAAGCTGATGTTTTCTGGTTTCTGTTTTCATAAACTAATGAGACTGTACATCTCATACATTTACATTGTACAGTTGCTTAAAACCACACTGAACCAGACCATACATGCAAACTACTTTCTGTAATGACTACCTGGTGAAATAATCACAGTGGCATTCTGCATGACCATCATCCTGCCAAGTGAGTTTCACAATCATTCAAATATTCTCTGTCTTAATCATTCTCTCCTTTTCACTCTCTGTATCTCTCTCCTGTAACTCTTAAGTTTCCATTCGTCTGCTCAGCAGTCTCTCTGTTTTATTTATTGTGGACCTGAGTTTCTCCTGAGTCCCGCCCCCACCCCACACACACACAGTAATAACACATTGGTTCTCTGCAATCATGGGTTTTCTGCAGGTGTGGCTTCTGCGAACATGCATGATAGTTGGTGCACTGCACAGACACATTCATACCACTTCTAATCTGCACACAGACATATGAAAGTGCATGAGGCAGGTGAGTGCTTCTGGGGACCCACTGTGTGAGGCGGCTTCAGCTCCAGCCCTGATTTAAGTTACCTGAATCATAATAAGCTGTTACTTGCACTCAGTTTGATACTTTTAATGGAGAATCATTTACCCTCTGAAGGCCATAGGCTGTAATGTGGGGGACTGAGACGCCAGCCATGAAGTCCAAGCAGTTACATCCTATGTGTCTCAGGCACACTGGCTGCCATTTCCTGTAACTTGCACCATGAAGAGTGATTAATTCAGAAAAAAGGGCCATCTTATGTTTTTCTATTTAAACAGACTTGCAGGTGAAAAGTATTGGGTCATAACTGTAAACAAACAAGTATACATTGGTGTTCTGCAGCCTGGGAGTTTCTTAAAAGTCAAGCCAATCAGTCTTCCGTCATGATAAAATCCTGAACAGAAATTGCCTGCTCAAAAGTGTGGAATAAAGACAGATTACAGGATTATGGTAATCGACTGCATGAACATACAAACGTCTGTGAGGAGGAATCCCTGAAATAAATTAAATGTTCAGCATGTAAACCTTGCATATGAATACCCCTGCTGCCACATCACCATTGGGCTTTTACTTTCCTTCCTGTACGATAAGTGTTTGAATAAAAAATAGACATGCAAACGATAGCGAAACTCTCAATCGCTTGTTTTTCACGAAGTATGTGTTGAAGTCCGGTTCATTTTCGCACACACTCTGCTACCGTAAATGCAGCTACTTCCTGGCACTGCTCTGACAGACCGGTTTCTTTTCTCTCCATTTTCTCGTTTCAGCGTCAGAGCCCGCCCCTCGCTGGAGACCCGACGCGGTGAGTGGTCGGTGTGAAAAGGGAACAGAGAGTACTCTCTGAACAGCTGTGAGTGCAAGAGAGAGAGAGAGTGTGTGTGCTGCCGCTACCACGGGAGTTGGCACAGAAAGTGCTCCGTGCCTGCATGGGGATTACTCGTCACGCACGAACCTCTACTCGGTACTCACATTAACGCGGATACCGGAGGGTACGGAACACCTATGAAGGAACTGACACCGGAGCAGAAAACCCAGTTCGCATTAGGACAGGTACCCTATACTTTTCTTCATGTAATTCGTGCTAGGCCTAAACCAGAGCTGGAAATAGATAATCTATCCTCCTAGTTACATGCCCATTTTAGTGTAGTTGTAATTTGTCAGTTCAACATTTGACATTGCATCCACAGCTCTTAATCAGACATTTTAAAATGACTGATTTCACAGGCTAAAATTGAAATTCGAATATTCTCAGTGTTCAGGATATATTTACGAGCTAGTGTAATGTTTAAGTAGTTGCCCAGTTACTTCAGAGAAGCCCTGCAATTCCCTACAGCGGGGCTGTACGTTGGGATCACTTCAACAAAATGCATACGTGCAGACTCGCTCGAGCTGCGCTTTGTACCCGGCACGTATGCCTAAAACTCTCGAGTATCAAGATACACGGGATCAGAACTACTCTGTGACGACATTCGGCTGCAGCTCAGTAGAGATTGTATCAAAGCGTAAACGCGAGATTGTAATTAATCCACGTCGCCCGTGAGAGGGAGAAAAGTTTTTTCCTGTCGTTGTCGGGGGCAGATCTGTTTGGCATCAGCAGGCAAACTTGTTATTAGTCAGCTGTGACCGACAGCGCGCGTTGCGTGGGAAGCGCATCATCTTTGAGTGGTTGGTTTCGAACAGACTGTCCCGTCAGCGTCCAGAATAGATTAACCTATTTAGTATTTTGTACGGAAGCGGTTGAATTTGAGCGTGGGAGCTGTAGAATGACTGTTTTAAAAGTGGAGGCGGTTATGTTCCTGTGTGATATTAACGTTTACACATATTGTGGTTTAAAACACACCATGGGGCTTAACATACATAG
The DNA here is from genome assembly GCA_022829145.1 of Albula goreensis. Classification (NCBI taxonomy): domain Eukaryota; kingdom Metazoa; phylum Chordata; class Actinopteri; order Albuliformes; family Albulidae; genus Albula; species Albula goreensis. The sequence continues at coordinate 24,120,718 of CM040764.1, read as the reverse complement.
GACAGGGTGTTGTAGGTAAATGCAATATGTCACCTGACAACAGACAGTTAAATGACACATAAGGATGCATATAAAGTAAATGTAAAATTTAAAATACAGGTTTAAAGATGTAAGAGGATAGATCAACTCTAAGAAATATATTTCTGCAGATGCAAAATTGTAATTTAAACTTGCTTGGCAGGTCCACATCTGACTATAAATTTGTGAGCTTTTGTCTCAACCTTGTTTACCTTTCTGTACCTCTTATCCCCGTTGAAAAATAGAATATATTTTAATGTATTACAGATCTTTCCTTTTCTGTACCTGAGCAGGTGTGAGGAGCACCACTCCAGCGTTGCCATGGAGAGTGTTTTGGGGCCCCCCCTGAAGCTGGCGGATGCTGTGGAGCAGATCCAGGGAGGACCGTCTCCAGGCTTGGCCACGAGTCGGGGGGGTTTCAGTGAATCAGTGGGGGCGTCAGACCGGATCCCGCTGGTCAAGCCCTACCTGCTGAAGAAGAAGGACAGCCAGCGCAGGACGCACCCCAAGTGTCTGCGATCGCTGGACCCCATCCTCGCCTCCCTGCTCAGTGTGGACTCGCTCGGAGAGGGCGATGGGATTTTCGCCTCTCCGAAATCACTGCGGGCGCACCACAGGCACCTGTGCACCCCTGTTGGACAGAAGAAGCAGTCGTGGAGAAAGCTGGCATGCCCTGCGGATTCATCCAGGATGGGACAGGATGATACTACTGGACAGCCTCACTCCAGGGACCCCAGCAAAAGGGAGCAAGAGTCCCTGGACGTTAGTCATGTGACCGCTGAACCCGATGACCCCCGCGAGCTGCCCCAGGGAGGGGGCGAGATGGGAGGTGCAGCAACGCAGGCCAGTGATCACCATGGAGAAGGGATCTTCCAGGGCAAGAGCGAGGAGGCGTCACTAGACCTGGTGTTTGACTTCCTGACGCAGCTGCAGTACCACACGCACCAGGCAGGGGGCGTTGCCATCTGCACCGACTTCCTGCGCGGGGAGTGCGCGTACGGAAGCGACTGCGCCTACCACCACACCGTGCTGCCGTACCACTGGCAGGTCCGCCATGCCAAAACCACCACCTGGAGGAGCCTGTCTGACAACAGCCAGGACCAGCTGGAGCGCCTTTACTGTAACCCTGACAACCAGAGAGTCCAGCTCAAGTACCTGTGAGTGCCTCCCCATCCTGTCCTGCTCTGGGCTCATATAGTCTAAAGAGGGTGTAGGAGGCTTGGGTCATCTCAACTCCCCTGGCAAAGCATCAGGAAAACCTTGTTAGCTTTACTGGGTAATGGGGATTTGGTTTGGCTCTCACATGTCAGCTCTGCTGTGAGATTCCTGGGCAGAGGGTAGTACCTGAAGGCGTATCAGCAGAGCACACCCCTGAGGGCTGGGCAGAGTTATTCATTTAGCTGGGCTTATGGTTATGAAAGATGATGGTTCAGTGAGGTCACAGTCACGAGCCCGGCGAATGAGGCCGGGGTCAGCAGGGTCCCCTAGCGAGCCTGTGAAAACGCAGTGGAGCATTATGGGAAGGAGGGGTCGCTGAGAGGCTAATGGAAAGGAGTACAAGTGTGTGTTGTAGTGTAAATGAAGCAAGTGAAAGCTAGCATATGTGTGCATTATAAGCATAATGGAAGGATGGGATGATAATTTTGCACTGCTGTTGAGTGCTCTAGTGGGTGACATAGTAAGTAAGCAGGCAAGGTTGTGTGGGTTGTAGAAGTGGGTTAACCCTCTTGCCACTAGTGAGTTCCTGCAGATTATTCTCAGTTTTGTGAAACATTTTATCATCTGATTTGAATGTTTTTCTAAGTTACTGGTTTTGGTGAAATTCTCAGTGGTCTGCATGAGAGTTCAAAATTTACCTGCATCAAAAGAGTGCAGGTTTTTAAAATGAAAGGCCAGTCTGGTAGTCTCCTTGGTTTACCAGGACCTTCCAGAAGTGCAGGATGTTGTAAAATCGGTGCACATTTGTCTTTAGTACACTCTCAACAGGCGCTACCTTAAATCAATAGGTCCATGAAAACACTTTGATCTTATTAGTGTGTTGGTCCCACTGTTTTCAGTCCCTGTGGGTTACCAAGGAAACATGAGCCTACAGCAGAGCGGCCAGTGTGTGTGAGATGATGGCTCCCCTTAGAGGGCTGTGTGTGTGTCTGTGTGTGTGTGTGTGGCTGTGAATAGGATGTGACCTCACACTCTCCAGGCTCTCATATGCACACACAAATTCATTCTCTGTACCTCACATCAGCCCCTGTACTCACATCTTCTCCCTCGCACTCAACATGCTCTCTCTCTTTCACATTCACACTCCAGCCGTGTACATACAGCCTTCAAATACACCACACCAGCCAGAGAAGGTGTGACTGTGTGAAGCAGTGTTAATGCACAGAGCATGGCCTCAGAACACACAGACCTTCACCTTCAGGTGCATTGTGTGTGTGTGTGTGTGTGTGTGTGTGTGTGTGTGTGTGTGTGTGTGTGTGTGTGTGTGTGTGTGTGTGTGTGTGTGTGTGTGTGTGTGTGTGCTTTTGGCACTCAGACCTGATCCAGGTGTATATGGGGCCCCTCTGCACCTCCTCTGGCAGTGTGTGTGTGTGTGTGTGTGTGTGTGTGTGTGTGTGTGTGTGTGTGTGTGTGTGTGTGTGTGTGTGTGTGTGTGTGTGTGTGTGTGTGTGTGTGTGCTTTTGGCACTCAGACCTGCTCCAGGTGTATATGGGGCCCCTCTGCACCTCCTCTGGCAGTGTGTGTGAGTGTGTGTGTGTGTGTGTGTGTGTGTGTGTGTGTGTGTGTGTGTGTGTGTGTGCTTTTGGCACTCAGACCTGATCCAGGTGTATATGGGGCCCCTCTGCACCTCCTCTGTGCTGTTGCTAATTGCTCCCTCTGCCTGATTTCTGCCTGAGAGGCGGCCTGCTGTCAGTCTGTAGGTGCCGCAGAGACCCAAAGTTACACCATAACGTTCTCCTAACATTTCCCCAAGTTCCCGCAGCCTCTGTCCCTCCGGGGACAAACTGGTCCCTCCCAAACCTCCCCCTGCCCAAAGGCAGCAGTGTTCTGCTGCTCCCTCCCATCCCCCCTGAAACACACTCGCGCTCACTCACACCAGAGAGATTTGTGTTCCCACGGTAACCTCCAGATGCAGATAACGAGCCCTACACACCACCCCGTGGCGGCGGCTCGCAAACAAACAGCCACACTCTACCGTCGGCACGGCAACAGCCTTATTTGCCTCCCACTGTTGCCGTGCTAATCCGTGTTTAGCTCTGTCCTGCCCTTGAGCAAAGGGCTTCGTCAGAACATCTTCATTCCAGCCAATGGGGTCATGGGCAAAGGTACGACGTGATAAACGTCATCAACCAATCACCGTACGGCCCCATGTCCAGTCATCTGTTCTTATCACTTTATTAGCCTAAATTGGTCTTGAGATGAGTAAAATAATCTCTTCAGCAAGACAGTCCTGGCAACAGAGCAACCTGTGTGTGTATATGACTGTGTGCTGTCCGTATGTGTTTATATGCCTTTATGCGTTTATATGTACACTTGTGTATGTGTTCATCTTCATTAACATTTATGTGTGAAAGTGCATGTATGTACGAGTGTGTGCGCGTGTGAGTTCACGTGTGCATGTGAGTGTGTGTGTCTGTTTGTATGTGTCTGCATATGAGTGTGTGTGCATGTGTGTGTGTATGAGTGGGTGTGTGCCTAATCTATCCAGGTGGAAATCTGTACTGTGGCTGAGCAGAAGTGTGTAAAGCTGGTGTGTCACACACCATGTGCTAGGCCCACACAGCCTCCTCTGTCAGTGCGCAAATAAGCACCCAGAGCAAATGAGCAAGCAGGTCCCTGACACATCACCTGAGACATGTGAGGGACCAGCGCGCACAGCTAACAGCATTACAGCAATGCCACGAAGGCCATGGAAGCACTGTGAGGATGTCACAGTGAACAGATGAGCTCTGGATCTGACCTTCATACAGTATGTGAAAAGTTGGCATTGAAAACCCGCATAGATTATATGGGGAGGGAGCTGCTGAGAAAGGCACAGTAAAGCACTCGATGTAACTCCGTAAAGCACTCGATGTCACACTGCACTGGGTTTGTGGGCGTGTATGTGAGGGGCTGAACAGCCATGCCGAGGGGGTCATTTCGGAAGGCCCGCCCTGCTGGCTGTTTCCCAGCTTTGCTTGTAGTATGTCGCCATGATCACTGTTGTCCATAGTAACAGCAGTGGCATAGGAGAAGGCCAAAGAAGACTGATGATGCCGGGTTGCCCAGTCATGATGAGCTTGTGTTTGTGTGCTTTCCTCCTCCAGTGAATACTGTGTAAAAAGCTGTGTGAGAGAGGGCACCGCCTGGTCTCACCCCACTGACCTGTCAGCCTTTTTAACGCCTCTATTTTTAAACCGCCAGATTTTAAAATTAGATTAGTTGCATTCAAGGCAACCAAAGTTTTTTCGGTTCCTTTTTTTGGCAGTTGTTTAGTTTCGATCCAAACAACCACAGAAAAGGGAGTAAGACTGGAGTGGTGTGAGGACGGTCTCACTGGGTCAATGTTGAAAAGGAGAAGTAGGTCTGGTGAAATGGTTTGTGGGATCGGTCTCTGCTGTGAGGTTGGGTTTCTTTACTTACTCTTGCTGTTGACAGGGTGAAGTGGTCTGAAATGGTTTGGGTCTGCTGTGAGGTTGGGTTTCTTTAACAGGGTGAAGTGGGTCTGGTGAAATGGTTTCCTGAGGCTGGAGGTGTGGGAAGCCGCTCACAGTGATCTAAGGCAGAATAATGAGTAAAACATCATTATGTGTGTGAGCCCCAGGTCAGTGAGACAGGTGTAATTTGGGGAGGTCTTTCCCCATGTCCCACCAGACTTGTTTTATTCTGCCACCTGAGGAACAGTGCTCTGTGTCCCAGGTGGGACTCGCCCTGTTCTGTCTCACCTGTGACTTACCTGGTGTTCCCTGTAACCCCAGCTGGCCTTGCCTGGCTGTGTAATCCGCCTGACGGAGTGAAACTATGAATCACAATGCCCAAGCAGCTCCCACATGTGCGTGATTGTGTGATTGTGAGCGCATGTGTGTGTATGCGTGTAAGAGCGTGTGTATGAGCGTGTGTGAGTGTGTGTATGAGAATGTGTGTGTGCTAATGTGTGTGTGTATGAGAATGTGTGTGTGCTAATGTGCGTGGGTTGAGTGCATGTGTACATATGTGTGTGTGATGGAGCGTATGTGCATCTGTGTGTGTGATGGAGTGCGTGTGCATGTGTGTGTGTATGCGTTTAAAAGCGTGTGTATGAGCGTGTGTGAGTGTGTGTATGAGAATGTGTGTGTGCTAATGTGTGTGTGTGATTGAGTGCGTGTGCGCAGTCTGGTCTCCTCCTCTCTTCTCTCAGTCCATCAGCTCCCTCTCGCAGGATGGAGTGACTGCAGGCTCTGCAGAGGGGTCAATTCAAATTCAGTATTCAAATGAGGCTCTATGACGCCAACAAAACAAATTATGCTGCCAGACCTTCAAAAACAGAAGTATGAATGGTCAAACAGTCCTGTATGTTAGATAAATGTTGGGTTTCCCTTTAGGGTTGACAGGATGACAGGCATTTAGCTGCAGGATTTTCATCCATTCGATACTATGGGAATTGTTTTTACTGGAATTTATATTTTTGCTTATATTCACTTTTCTCTCCTCTCTCTTTTTCCTTCACTCTATCTTTCGTAAAATTCAAATTAAGCATGCTTTCTAAAACAGATGGTATTATCATCATTAGATGGTAATGTCTCTCCCTCTTTATTTTGATTGAGGGTGTGTTGTGTGACGGGGGAGTTGCTGTGTTTATATGGTCTGTTGTGATTGGTTAAAAAGATGAGCGATGTGTGTGACTTACTGCTGCTCTGGCACCTGCAGGGGCCGAATTCTCCCGCTGGACTTCAGCACCATGCAGGTGCAGGACGCTGAGTTTGACGAGGTCAGGCGCCTGACCACCCCGCCCTGCTCCGGACCCACGCCCCCCGACGCCCACCCCGCCTCCTGCTACCAGACCGTGTGGAAGTACTACTGCAAAGATAGCATGGGCTGGAGAGCATACTCTGAGGTGAGACAGTGAGAGCACATGGAAGTAGCTTTATATGTTGAAACTACTAAAATAAACTGGAACCATGGCTGTGTTGGGGTTATAATTGTGTAGTTAAGCTGTCTAAATTGTTAGAATTTTGCCTACATTTTTTCTGTTACTCTTCAAATGCATGAATGATTCTTATATACATTTTAATAACAATATTACAACAAATAATAACAATATAATAACAGATAAATAGTCAACATCTCTTTCTGTCCTTCTTCTTCTCTTCCTCCCAACCATCATTTGCCATGGGAACCAGCCGGTGGTGCGACTCATCGAGGAGGCGAGTGGGCGGGGCCTGAAGGAGGTTCGCTTCGTCACGCTGCAGAGCCAGTACGTTCTGAACCTCCAGGAGGGGTTCCAGCAGAACGCCGTGTTCGGCCTGCGCCACCAGGTCCGCAGGAGGCCCCTCTTCCTGTCCTCGGTGCTGCTCGCACCCTACTTACAGTGAGTCCTCCGTCAAGAGCAGGCCTCAAACAGGGCCTGAAGGTTTCTCAAAGTAGGAATGCTCCTAATGGAGAACAGTCTTGATATCTGATCCACAGCTGACAGTCTCCATCTCTTTTCCCCACTCACAGAACGCTGGGGGGACTGTCTTCATCCCAGAGCTCCAGCAGCTCACCCCTGCCCTCCCCCACCATGCCCATGACCACACCCACAACCATGCCCACACCCACACCCACGGCCATGGCCACGCCCACACCTCCCAGGGTTTTCCCAGAGACCTGGCTGCCCATGGAGCCGTGTCAGGACTTCCTGCAGGTGCCCGTCTCTCCTGAGGACCGGAGCTACCGGACGGTGTACAGCCTGTTCCACAGGACCGTGCCCGAAACTCGCTACCGCATCCTCAGCATCCTGCGCGTGCAGAACCCCTTCCTCTGGGAGAAATACAAGAGGTGAGAGAGGGAGAGGGATCCCCATCTCATCTGATCCAAAAAAATGTGTTATCTACAAATGTTTGTTTTTCCAGAGGTGTTCTAGAACATTCATGTTGTTGCTTTCTTGAGGGAGGATTCTAGAATGTTAGCATGCTCATGTTCTCCCAGAGGTGTTCTGGAACATTCACATAGTTCCTTTCCTAGGGATGGATTGTAGTTTGCAAACATGCCCTTCTTTGCCCCATGCAGGAAGAAGGAGTACATGAGCAGGAAGCTGTCGGAGACGGAGAGAGGGCAGAATGAGCGGCACCTTTTCCATGGCACCTCCCAGGATGCGGTGGAGGGCATCTGCAAGCACAACTTCGACCCGCGTGTGTGCGGCAAGCATGCAACTGTGTTCGGCCAGGGCAGCTACTTCGCCCGCAAGGCTGTCTACTCCCACAACTTCTCTAAGCGCTCACCCACAGGCGTGCACTGCATGTTCCTGGCCAAGGTCCTCACAGGCAGGTTCGCTTTGGGAAACGCCCGCATCCGCCGCCCCCCGCCCCTCCACCCTAGCGACCCCTCCAGTGACCTCTACAACTCCTGCGTGGACAACTGGGTGGACCCACAGATATTCGTTATCTTCAACGATGACCAGAGCTATCCCTACTTCATCATTCAGTATGAGGAGGTCTCCGGCACTGTCCCCATCTGAGCCAGGCTGCCGGAGGGGCTTGGGGCCTCTGTCTGCTATCAGGATTAAAATGCTCCAGACTGAAAACCTACCTCTGCATCACTCCCACCCCCCACGTCACATGCCCTGGCCTGAACCCTGGAGTCCCCTGTGGGTGGAAGAGCAGTGGACCGGCCCACGGAGGCTGAGTCCTGAGCCCTCAGGAATGGAGCTGCATGTCCCAGCTTTACGGAGTAGCAGGTGGAGCTTTGCGTCTTTGGGAGGGTGTAGGTGAGGTCCAGGCTGGTGGAATTGTGTCACTTTATGAGTGGAGAAACTTGTAGGTGTGTAGCTGTACGTCCCAGTGTGCAGGGGCAGTGTGACTCAAAGAGGTGGAGTTTTATCGTCAAATGGGTGGAACTGTTTAGGATAACTGTTTATCCTGTCTGAGGAGGTACTGGTCTTTTTTGGTCCATGGAACCCTCTGCTACCGCATCTCCTCCTCCTTGGAATGAACATTTTGTTTATGTCTGTTGTCATTCTTTATAATTTTACCTTGTGCCTTTTGTCTTTAAAAAATGTTTATTTATGTTTGCCACTGTAAAAATACAGTCCATTTTTTACCATAAATATACAATAAAAAAGTTGGAATAAATAATACTGTGAGGTTTTTATAAACTTGAATTTGGCTTCTCTAATATAGGCATCTAGTGTAGACTACAAGCTTACTTAAAAAAAAAAAAAAAAAAACCCAGAATTTGACTTTATTTTCGCAGGTTGATTTTTCATTCCTCTCTCTCCCTCTCTCTCTCTCGGGTGGTATTAGCTACTCCAGACAGCAGGGAAGGTTGTCTTGTTTTTGAATATGCATGTGCTTCTAATTTAGGCTCTGAGCATTCAGCAGTCTCAGGGATATAAGGGGGGCTGTTCTGCAGTGTGATCGGAGGGCATGTGCTGGAACGGGAGGGACCGGACCTGCCCACTGCAGATCCAACAGGGGAGGAGTCTCACCTGCAAGCATCCACCTGTCTACCTGTCTGTCCAGATTACTTACAGAGTTAGAGCTGTTACATGCATGTGGGTTTAGGCACCCAGCAGGGGGGCAGTGCACCTGGGTGAAAGTATTGTGCAGCAGGGTTAGAGCAGGCAGATTAGACAGAATGTAAGTGTTCAAGGCTCACAGAGCTACATTAACAGAGGGTTGCATTTACCCTGCTGGCTTTACTGATCCATCAATTTGTGACTTGATTACTGCCTCTTCACTCAATTGCTTTGGCTTTGGAGGATAAAACAAGGGGTTTGAAATGTTGGTGGGTGAGGCCCAAATACATGGTTTTGTTTTGCAGTACAGCACTCTCTCTCTCCCTCGCTCCCTCTCCATGTCAGAGTAGCACAGAAAGCTTCCCAGGATCCCGCTGTCATGCAGCAGGCAGGGAGAGGACCCATTTGTCGCCTGGCTGCCCTCATGGAATGATCTGGCTAACAGCCTCTCTCCTGCGCTGGGGCTGGCCGGTAATGACTGGGAGGAGCAGGGCCTGGGCCCTGGGGAGGGAGCTGGCGCTGAGGCTGTCAGTGGGCTGGACAGGCCAGGTCTGGGGCACAGGCCTGGCGATCAGCAGAGATACTGGGTCAGGCTCGGCTTACTCACTGGGAGTAGCGCTTAGCTCCACTGCCGCTCCTTCTGGCCCTGCAGCGGGTGGGTTTTTAACTCTGCACGGCGCTCCAGGTCTGTGAAAGAGTGGAATGAGCTTGACATGTATTGTGCTGAAGGATGCTGCTCCCCTGGGCCCCAGTCATGTCGCACTAAGCTGACTCCATATGCTACACCCTTAAATATTGCATGGTGTGCTGTGGGTATTCATCATTAAGCACAGAGACTGGAGAGACCAGAGCGAGACGCGGGACTGAGGAGCTCCTCCCTGAGTTTCTGCCCAGAGAGCCCGTCCTGTGCGATGATGAGCCGTCCTGTGCGATGATGAGCCATCCTGTGCGACGATGAGCCGTCCTGTGCGAAGAGCGTCCTGTGCGACGATCCTGTGAGCCGTCCTGTGCGATGAGATGAGCCGTCCTGAGAGGTGATGAGCCGTCCTGTGCGACAATGAGCCATCCTGAGAGGTGATGAGCCATCCTGAGAGATGAAGAGCCGTCCTGTGAGACGATGAGCCGTCCTGTGCGATGATGAGCCGTCCTGAGAGGTGATGATGAGCCGTCCTGTGCGACGATGAGCCGTCCTGTGCGAAGAGCCGTCCTGTGAGACGATGAGCCGTCCTGTGAGACGATGAGCCGTCCTGTGAGACGATGAGCCGTCCTGAGACGATGAGCCAGTCCTGTGAGACGATGAGCCGTCCTGTGAGACGATGAGCCGTCCTGAGAGGTGAGACGTGCGATGAGCCAGTCCTGTGCGACGATGAGCCGACGCGATTCCTGAGCCCCTGTCCTGTGCGAAGACGAGCCGTCCTGTTTGGCCTCCGCTGTAACGCAGCGGAGCTCAGAAAACACTGTGCCGTGAACCCTCTCTAAATCGGTCTGCTGAAAAATGCGACCTTTTCCAGGAAGAGACCGATCATGAGGCTGTGACTTTTCCCCACAGGGTTTCGTTCTAAAACAGCAATACATCAAATTATATTTTTTCTTGGGGTGAAATGTATATTATGTTGATTTTTAGTCCTCCGTTTTCTTATAGCTCATGTATGAATTGTGGGTTTTGTTCTGTTCCTCTTTATATTTGAATAATTCATGAGGAAGAGTCAGCTGGATGTCTTTGAGTTTGTTTAATTTTGCATTTGAGGGGAATGAGGGGAGGATCTGTGAGATTAAATGAAATGTGTGTGTATGTGTGTGTGTGTCTTTGTGTGTGTGTGAGAGAGTGTGTGTGTGCACGTGTGTCTTTGTGAGAGCGTGTGTGTGTGTGTGTGTGTGTGTGTGTGTGTGAGAGAGCGTGTGTGCGTGTGTGTGTGTGTGTGCGCGTGTGTCTTTGTGAGAGCATGTGTGTGTGTGTGTGTGTGTGTGTGAGAGAGCGTGTGTGTCTGCGCGTGCTCTGATCTCTGCGGTGGTACTGCACCAGCTGATGATCTGCTGTGTCTCAGTGAGGCGTGCTGCTGCTGTTTGTTGTTGTTATTGTCGTTGTTTTGTTTCCGTGGAAACTGGCCTCACAGAAATGCTGGTTCACGAGATCCCCCAAAGTACCTGGCCCTGAGCCATCAGATCCTCTCCTGCCCCTCTTCCCTCCTCCTTAACGTCTCCTCAACTCAGACCTGCTTTTAAAGCATTTTTATCTGCATTACATACATATATTTCACATATAAAAAAAAATTATTATGAATGAAAAGTTTTGTGCTCAACATAAACACATACCGTGACCCCCTTTGCAGTAAGTAACCAAAAGACCATAGCAAAGTGTAGCTCCTAAGAACGTTACTACCTTTATGTTATCTCTTTGTCAGTTAATGTTCACCTTGCAGGTGAAGCTGGAAAGAACGCTGCCATTTGAGAATGCTTTAACGCAGTAAAGAAAGCATTTGTTCTCTCAGATATCCCCCACAGATAACAGCCTTCTGTGTCATATCAGCAGATTTCCTGGTATCAGATCACAATCCTCAAAAAAAAAAAAACATCACTGTTGCCAAGTCACATTTGTCCATTTCTGCCTCTGCGATTTTACAGTACAATTACTTTCACAGTTGTTGGACATTTGCTTTGGTAGGTTACGCTTGAAAAACACTTGGAAAAGAGAGAAGTTTGAGATGCAGTGTTTGCATGCCCCCGATCTGTCCCTGATCAGAGGGTGCTTTTTCACTGCGGGTGGTCCTGTCAGACTTATGAGGGCGAAGAGCAGCTTATCCCAAACAGATGGAGGCATGAAGAGCAGCCCACTTCAACGCATTGGGAGAGAGGCCCCGCCTCTGCTAACTGCTAACTGACTGTGAATGAGGCCCCGCCTGTGCTAACTGACTGTGAGTGACGCCTCACCTGTGCTAACTGCTAACTGACTGTGAATGAGGCCCCGCCTGTGCTAACTGACTGTGAGTGAGGCCCCGTCTGTGCTAACTGCTAACTGACTGTCAGTGAGGCCCTGCCTCTGCTAACTGCTAACTGACTGTGAGTGAGGCCCCACCTGTGCTAACTGACTGTGAGTGAGGCCCTGCCTCTGCTAACTGCTAACTGACTGTGAGTGAGGCCCTGCCTCTGCTAACTGCTAACTGACTGCGAAAGTGGCCCTGCCTCTGTTAACTGCTAACTGACTGTGAGTGAGGTCCCATTGGCTCGGTGAGCTCATTAGGCCAGTGATGCGCACTGAATGCTGTTGCTGCTGAATGTAAAATGCAGCAGATGCCTTCGGAAAGAGAAACAGATTCTTTATCAGTCTGCCATGAGCTGCAGCCACAACCTAGATGGCTGACATCAAGGGCCAAAAATTCTTATTTGCTGCAGCCACAACCAAGATGGCTGACAGCAAGGGCCTAAGGTCCCTACACATGGGTCAAACAATGACCAACAAACTTCAACATTCCAAAGCTGGCAGTTGTTACAATTTTCATAAAACCACTGCCCAAAAACCCCAACAAGACTCCACTGCAGCCTTCGTTTTTTGATTAGTGCTGCTTACTTTAAATCTTAAATTCTGACCAAGATCTTATATTTCTATCATGGTGTACTGTACTTATAGTCTCAAATTCCACAGTGCGGAAAGAATGTTCTGCATGACTGGTCAGTTGCTATGGAGTTGACAAGGAAACATAGCAAGTTGTTATGGAAATGAGATGTGATGTAAAAAGGTTTCTGATGTTTCTTGTAAATCAGAACATACAGATAAATCTTTCAACAGACACCAACAACTAAACATATCAACCTCAAAAAAACTTAAAATACAGCAACAGATGCCAATAAACACATACAGGTGACATCTACTTGCCCAACACCTTCTGCTGCTGAGGTTTGTCAGTGCTGGTATGGGCAGTGTACAAGGAGCACAAGACTAATTGCAAACTATTTGGAGAAAAGTACCAGTTCAGGGGCAGAGCCCCCTAACACTGCCCAGCGCTGTAGCCGATGTGTGAACCCGGACCCAAACTCACTGTGAGAGGCTGCACTGCAGGGCTTGCCAAGGAGGCCCGTATCTGTGTCTGGGGATCCTGCCAGCTTCTGCTCTTCATTATTTAATTAGCGCAACCGTTTATGCGTCCTGACAGCTGCACTAATTTCCTGATAATCACATGAATGACAGCTGAAGGCCGCTCTCGTGTCTGCACATGAAGTGACTTACTGAGGGCTCATCCACCACTGTAGCGCTGGAGTACAGAGTGGGTAATGAGGAAACTGGGCCAGGAGACAAACCCCATGTGTGCCTGCCCCTCAGGCCTGGGGTTTCCCACCCTTTCACTGCTCTGGGGATGAGGAGGATATGCTATGTTTTCTCATTTTTGCTGTGCATGCATTTATATAAAATACATGCAACAAATCTTGCAAAGTGCAAAAATGGCTCACTAATGATCACCAGTCACCAGCCATCATTTCACTAGTCAGAGGGCAGCCATCACACACAGATTTGTAATCAGCACAGGTGTGCTCAAACAACACTCCCAGGCCAGGTAACTGTGATGCCAGAGAAAGACTGATGCTGCGTATTAACACACGGCTGGCTGGCAGTGGGTCCAGTGCAATGGCAGAAATATGCCTGAGTGAGAACCTGTCAGAGAAGCTCTAAATTTAAAACGGAGAGAGCACTATGTCGATTAAGGCTGCTATAACACCACCTCATGCAACCCGGCTTAGCATTGATGTTTTCTTTGTTTCCAGTATATGGATATAGACAACACATTCAGATAGGGGACCACACCCATTATGTGTTTTACGGCTCAATGATTCCTCATAGATAGGACACCATTTGGCACATGGACAAAAACACAGATGAATCCAACCGCAGAGCAAGGCCCGCTGACAACTCGCTAAGGAAGATTCTGGATACAAAGATCCCTTATGCCACCTGCAAAGGAGCGGTAGACAGAGATGTGGCCTTTCTGTCGACACAGAAATGGTTTTTTTGCATTTCATTTTTCCTTGGCTGCACATGTGACACCTGCTGATGCTGACTCTCAAAGGCTTGATCCCGGCACAGCTCTCTTGCTGATTGGATGATTTCTGCTCGGGTGGTTTACTCGACCGAAGGTCGAACAGCTGACAGGTTTCCACAGGCTCGCAGCAGCATTTGTCACATGAATGGTATGTGCAGCTTCTTGCTTGTTTTTTTTTTTTTTTCATATGAGGTGGAAATTAAAACCGGTTTGCTTGGTTATCACTAGCATAGTCAGGCCAATCCTGAGTTAGGTAGAATGATGCCCTGTGCCTCTAGCATGTCACCCAGCAATTAGAAAGAGATGGATTGTGGGTATCTGGAAGCCTGTCCAAGGGGTGAAATTGCAAATTGCTTTGCACCCCTGAAATACCGATAAACTCAGACATGAACATATCTCCTAACTTAGCAATTGCTTAAAATAAGCAATAGCAGCACCTTATCCATGCATAGCCATGAGCAAATGGATAACCATTGTCTTTGACAGTCACTTCATTCTTATCTGATTTTTTTAATTTCAGTGGCAATGAAAATTAGGCCAAGATTTAGCATGTGGGACTAAACACTGAACATTTTCTTTCATTACAGGGGGTATGCAGGTGGCATATTACATTTATTATTTACCTGGTGAGGTTTTATTCACATAGCGTCTTGCTTATACTTGTAATGAAGTTAATATGTAAACAGACTGTTGATGTATGTGCTCTAATTGCACCTCACAGCAAGACTTTTGTGAAACACGGCGTCCATGGAACGAGGCGGCAGACCCACAGTATCGACCCTGTCTTTGGACTGCCGCTCGGGACTCGGTTAATACTTTCTGCGTGACTTCCTTCGTGATGCACCAGACTTGTGAGGGTTCCACTGCGAGGCGGTCAGACACGCATTCTGCATGACTACTACTCGACGTATCTGCCGGCTTTTCACGCTCCGGCACGTTCTCCGTTTTCGGTCTCTTGACAGACTCGTACTTTGTCACATAATGATTGAGTGTCTTTTATGAGCCTACTGTGGGAATAAATGTAGAAAGATACATAAATATATATAGATTTTATTCACTGTATTGTTTTTCAATATTAAATATCAACATACCAAGAATGTAATTGTTAAATCAGAGTAATAATATCGATGATAGATTATAGCGGTAATAGCAGTTGTTGTAATTAATTATTTAGTTTTTTTGGACAGGTGTCTTTTTTCCTGTCTACAATTGGGACTTGTGCTTTTCTAACTATGTGTTTGAATCTGAGGTACACAACGCACATCTTCTTTGTTGTTCCGGATAATGCCTCGCTCTTCCTGGTTGCTGCGTGACACAGCGTTCTAGGTGGTTGTGCTGGAGACCACGCACGTCAGATGTTCTTATGAGAGGGAGCACACATTAATAACTCCTTCTCACGGAACACACGACCAGGCAGAGGCAGGTCAGTCACGCAAACTGCCACACAGGGATGAGGTCAGATGAGAGTGTGGCCATCGAGTATGATTGATTAATTTGTCAAGTGTTACACACACGAAAGGCACGGCAACGTTCGCGTGCCTCGAGCCCCTGAGGACAATTTATTCTCAGAAGATAGTGTGTCCTTCGGGTGCGTGGTCACACCGTACCATGGAGTTACCTCTTAAAACAGCCACTCGTGAATAAACACGCATTTTGGGATCAAGGATTGGAATTATTCTTAAAGAATACTTAGCCAGGCATTTTATTCCAACTAGCATATAAGTGGAACATCTTCTTTTTGAAACGATTTACACTGATATAATATACTTTATATGTCACAGAAAGAATACTGCTATTTCTAATATTTCACATATAATTAATTTCCAGAGACAGTTTGTAGAAGAGGTAGTAGCTATTTTAAGTATGTACAAGTATTTTATGTTGTAATTATTAATTTTGAGGATAAATGTATAACTGGTATGCAATGTGCAGAGGCAGGAGGTGTGCTTTACCGGCATATGCGCACGCCTGATCTATGGTTTGTTTCCTTGGTGGGCGAATGGGAACAGTGCTTTTTGTTAGACGGAAATATATACATAATTAAACGTAACATTTCCTTTGTTACAATAAGCAAGATGAAATTATCTGTAAGCACATCCAGTGTGGACACATTTTATGCTCGAGAGGAATTTAGAGCAGTGTACTGCTACGCCTCGGCGCGTTCTGTCTGAAGTTTAAACCTGATGAACTTCCTGGTCGGTTTTTATGTGGACAGCACTGTGCTGCTCTCGTTGCGCCGCAGCCCATTGCCTCCATCGGAAAAATACTAGCTGTGTTACATACGCATCCGGAATTCTTGTGTGCACAAGCCCCGTTTATTCTTCTGCGTAATTCGATCTGATGTCATTACGGTCGGTGCCCTGGTTTGTGCGACCGGAGTGACTCGTGATGACGCTTTTTGCCTAGTGTTTTCACATGAAAGACATACTTCAAACCATGCGCTATCTCTACCCGCGCTAACCCAACGCAAATACGCAACCCCCTCTTCATTGCAAGGTCTGTTTCCTCACTCCCACTCACTGCACGGCGTGTCTGATAGGGACGCAGCCTCAGAAAGCCTCCCCTGCGAGCGAACAGCGCTCTAACTGTTGAAGCTCTGTACTCATTTGGCAAAATATGAGTCATGGAACCAAAGCATACTGAGTAACCACACAGGATGTTATCATTATTAAAAGTAGGAGAATATGAATGTATATGATCATATAAGCAGTAGGCATTCATGATTTATGTGTCTATTAAACAGCTGATGCAATGCTCTGTTCTGTATGGACATCCTCCTTCACACGGCCTTTCCCTTGCCTTTGCACACATTTACATTCTAACCATATACTACCCTGCAAGGCAGACACAAACAGCCAGAGTCACTGACACCAATCCACCAATTCAAGCTACAATTCATCTCTAATGAAATGACTATACAAATTACTTTATTCATATTTGGATGCAGTGTTTCAAATCACAGCAGTCTGGTGGGGTCAAGCAGCCCAAGAAGCCAAAGGAGCCCTTATTCACATAGACCAGATTTGTGTGTGTGTGTGTGTGTGTGTTATCAGATCATTTTCCATTTCGACAGTTAATTGCAAACATTGTTGTTACTCACACAGTTACTGTACAGTTAGCCATTGTAGCTACAACAGCCTGGGTGAAGCACAGATGAGCTCTTTTCTGCTGAAGCTGAGCTGAGTCTGAGTGGGGACTCAGCCCTGCTCCTGACCCAGGTCATTGACCTGCGTTCCTCAACATGCGTTAACCCATTTACACCGGGGGCAAGCCCATGACTCCCTCAGGTTTGTAGGCCAGTGTAAAAGGGGTATCAGATGCTAGATAGACCTCAGGGGAAACACCTGCTGCTGGTTTGCAGCCCTGTCTCCTCACGAGCGATTCCTGTCACACACGCTGGATTCTTGCATTTGTTTATTGCGAAAGAATCAGTGTGTCACCACACACACGATCCCCTTTCAATCACTCCCCTTCGCCTGAAGCGCAGTCCATTCTAACATGGCTATTTTATCACCAGTCCTGCTCCACACTGTCCTGAAGTCATTGCTGTCTATTAGTTTTGTTCCTGATTTCCCTCCTTATTGTGTCACACTAAATCAATGAAGAACAAACAGACACTATGATTATTTATTTGTACAGCGCATCACGCGGTTTCTAAAAGAATTGATGCCTTGGAGCGAGGTTGATAAAGCGCAGAGTTTAACAGCTGTGGGGAGGAATGCCCCTAGGAGCCTGGCCACATGACTAGCTGCTGTCAATCTCTTCATGTTGTCATGGCCCTAAGCACCAGACACCCATGCAGGGAGCTGTTAAAGATCTGGGTAGGGGGTAACAGTGCAGTGTCATGGTTAGGAAGCTGGTCTTATAATCCAGAGGTTTCAGGCTCAATTGACACCTTAAGTGCTGTCATTGTACCCTTATGTGTGGCACTTTCCTGAATTGCTTTAGTGCAACATCCAGCCAGTGGCCAATGTGTAAAATATAAGCTGTTTAATAGCATGCATGCTTGTGTGAGAATTTTTTTCTTTTCTTGTGTACTGAAAGCATAATGTTAAAAAATCAACAGACTTTTGTAATACCAAATAAAAAAAACACTTGTACATCTACTATGATCTTGGTGATCTCCACATGTACCTAGTCATTGCAGTAAAGTTATTTATGAATAATGGGTTAACTTTTGAACCCCAGGTGCAGTCTATTTGCTACAGGCAGGAGTTTTTCCATTCCCTTTGTCAGCAGCATTGAGATTAAATTGTTGAAATGACATCAGTGGCATTTGAGGAACAGAAAGTTAAATTTTCATTGACTGGGGGAAGTTAATTTAAGGATGCATAAATAGCCACAAGGAGAATCATACAGCATCTTAAAAATAGCCTCACTGTATTGCTGGAGGAAAGGAGGAAGATCCATTGCTATTGCTTGTGCTTTATTTTAATAACTGGTCACTCTGATGTTGTAACCCTCCAAGGACTCTGTTATCAACACTAGCCTTTTACTCTGCATTAAACCATTGGTTCTACACTCAGCCTCGCTCCTGAGTTCTGACTGCTCTATCGTTGTGTTTGAAGGCTGAATCTGTGTGGTGGAGCCTCTCTGCTGGAGGCAAACAGGTGTGTTTGCCTGTACCCTGAGGGACAGGTATGTGTGAGAGAGAAAGAGAGGCAGCGAGACAGAACCAGTGGGAGAGTATGCACTCAGGAGAGAGGTGGCGGGGGACGGCCTACTTTAACCGTTATCTGTCC
Source organism: Albula goreensis (assembly GCA_022829145.1). NCBI lineage: Eukaryota > Metazoa > Chordata > Actinopteri > Albuliformes > Albulidae > Albula > Albula goreensis. The sequence continues at coordinate 24,102,257 of CM040764.1, read as the reverse complement.
CTAACATCACTGTATAAGCAAATGAGAGGTGTATCATCCTGTGATTGGCTGAGTCTCTGTCAGGTGATCACTTGCCAAGTTCAGTTAGTTCAGTTACAGCTACTTTGCTGTGACCTTTCAGTGAACATCAGCAATCAGCACGATTGTCACTGCCACATCATTTTAAATTCTTGTTGACTCATTTACTCTGAGTATCTGATCACATAATTGCTGCTGGCTGAAGTTGCAAATTGCTTGGATTGTTATTCCAAAGAGTATCTTTCTACCTCTGTGAATACTGTTTATGCTGAAATCTGCATTGAAACATGATTTTAAAAAACCATATTCAATGACTAAGTTTGCGAGAAAGACACAATAGAAGACAACTCCAGTGCTAGTCTGTGTGCATGTGTGTGTTCGTGTTTTTGTGTGTGTGTGTTGTTTGCGTTTTTGTGTGTGTGTACATTTATTGGACTGTATGCCTTTGATAACTGGCTTCCTCTCTGCTGCAGGTTAGCTCTCCTCTGTGATGTAGATTATTGACAAAATAAAACAAGCAGGTGCTGTAAAAAATCCCTGGCTCAGCTGGAGGACAGTCTGCCTAAATTTCACGAGTCAAGGCTTGCTGACATTTCATAAACAAGCCACTTCCTCGCTGGGAGAAATGGTGGTGGGGGAGGGGAGGGGATTTAACAGTTAATGTTTGTTTTGCCCTGTCAAGTATTCACTGTGAGCTCCTTTTATATTTATGCTTGTTGCTTTTCCACGTACTTGAAGGGTCACAGTAACCAAAAAGCAATTATCAACATGCTGCTTCAAAGAAGCGCCCTCCCTGAGCCCCCCGCGGGGTGATGTCATGCTGACACATGCAGAGTAACCCCCAGCAGGGCATACAGGGCAAAGCTGGGATAAAGGGTCAGTACTAAACGTTTATTTTCCTCATGGGAACACAGGGCACAGGCCAGACTCAGGCTTCACAAAACGTTGCTCTTTGCAGTTTTTCAGCTCCTGCTGTGTGGTACACTGTCCTGCCTCTGCTCTATGGTGCTCTTCAGCTCCTGGCGAGTGTGACATGTTTTCATGCTTTTGTTCTGCTGGTGCTGGCCTGGTACTGGCTGGTGGCATGTCGTCATGGTGTTGTTTATTACTGTTTTTCAGATATGGGTGCATGTGGGTGAGGCTGGGGGCGCCGGCGCCGACCTTGCCCTGTTAGCCTGCTGAGGCAAAACAGCCCCTGTAGCAGCTTGGAGTCAAACCCCTGCCCTTAATCTGACCCTGAGGGAGTGCCTGACAGACGGCTTAAATCCACTCACTTGATCACAGGCTTACAGCTGCATACACCATGCTCAGCTAGGATTAGCACTGCACTCACCATGCTCAGATAGCATTAGCACTGCACTCACCATGCTCAGCTAGGATTAGCACTGCACTCACCATGCTCAGCTAGCATCAGCACTGCACTCACCATGCTCAGCTAGCATTAGCACTGCACTCACCATGCTCAGCTAGCATTAGCACTGCACTCACCTTGCTCAGCTAGCATTAGCACTGCACTCACCATGCTCAGCTAGCATTAGCACTGCACTCATCATGCTCAGCTAGCACTAGCACTGCACTCACCATGCTCAGCTAGCATTAGCACTGCACTCACCTTGCTCAGCTAGCATTAGCCCTGCACTCACCATGCTCAGCTAGCATTAGCACTGTACTCATCATGCTCAGCTAGCATTAGCCCTGCACTCACCATGCTCAGTTAGCATTAGCACTGTAGTCATCATGCTCAGCTAGCATTGGCACTGCACTCATCATGCTCAGCTAGCACTAGCACTGCAGTCACCATGCTGAGCTAGTCTTAGCGCTGAATAACAGTTAGCTCAGTCAGGCATAAGGGATGCTGCCTGGGGCTTTTCCTAAGGGGACAGGCTTCTCCAGGCTGGGGGAAAGGCCCAACCAGCTCTTGGTTCTGTTTGTCTGAGCATGTTCTGGAAGGACACAGTATCAGCAAGCCAACAAATCAACTGATTGACTGTTGGGAGGGCAGGGACGGGGGTGGGGAGGCTACCTTGTTGAAAGCTGGGGAATTGTAACATCTCTTCGACTTATGACATTCCGATAAATGACAGCTACACATGCAGATATTTTTGCACACAAACACATACACACATTTGCACACACACACACAAATACACACACACACGCACACACACACACAAATACACACACACAAAAACACATGTGCCCACTCTCACCCACACTCTCCCTTTCTCTCTCACACACTCACATGTACATATGCACAAACACACATACATACACACACTCACACTCACACAGGCTCATCCTCTCTCTCACGTGCACACACAGACCTATACAAACAGATATACACTCACAGTCTCACAAACACCCACGTACACACCCCAAAGAAAATGTTGACTTGCGCAAATATCTGATTCTGTTTGTATAGTGGTGGGTTGTGCCATATGTTACTATGTTACCATGGTGATGCATAGCTGTTGGCTGGTGTTTGTGAGGCTGGGGGGGATTTTCTCCTGGGCTTCGGAAAATAAGCTTAGGTGTTTCTCCATTTTCTTGGCAGTGGGACGCTAATTAGTTCCCTCCCCAGTGATTCCAAATGAAGCACCACTAGTTTTTCATTTCTTTTTGAACATAAAATCTAAATAAATATGCATATTGTGCCACTTCAGCATGTAGAAAAGCATGTCTTCCTTTTTTGTGAATTTGTTTGGTTCTGTAATTTAATTTCCCCTGAAAAACAGTAGCTCTTCATACTGTAATTAGCCAACCCTATTCAGTGATTCCAACAACCCCTGGTCCTGGTTCTTTCATAAATTCTGTTTATCTTATGTTTGGACTGGGATTCAATCAAATCCACATAGTCCCTTTGAAAAATACATGCTATTCAAATAAAATAGGCTTAAATTTTGACCTGGGTGGGAATGGGAAGGGAACCCTAAGCAGAGTCTGAAGATGTGAGCCTTTGGTCTGCATCAGAAGTCAGACAATATTTCTGCTGTCCTGACCTCAGTGGGAAAATCCGTTCCACCACTGGGGGGCAGTGTAGACTGGCATCATGAGTGGGAGACGGGATCACACAGGGAGGCAGTCAGTCTCATGTATTAGAGGGGAACAATTACAAATAAAAAATACAGTCACAGGGCGGCTAACTCTCCTCTCCATTTCTCAACATTCATTCATTCTGATTTCTGAATATTATAACCTCTCCCTAAAAAAAGAATACTACCTTAATAAATACACAGATATATTATATATATTATCAGATGAATGATTACAGGCTCATCTTTTTAAAAACTTTTTAAAAGTCTTTTTCTGTGACAGCTATTACATTGTAATATTTTAGTGTAAGATTACAATGCTACCTTCAACATCAATCCTCCCTGCCTTCATTCTGGTATTACTCTGGCGCCATCTACTGAATTTTCTATACTAATGCAGGGAATAATAACCATGTGGCTCCCTGGGAGGAATGGACTGCTAAGAGGTTGGGAGAACCCATGAGTATTTTTGGATGCAATTACTCTTCCAGGGTGATCACCTCATAGGCAACCTGAAGTAGCATCCCTGTGCTCAAGTGATTTCTTCTTGTTCAGGTATTAAGTACATTTTACATGTGAGTATGTTTTCAGTGAAAGTTAGAGTGAAAGTTACAGCTTCTAGAATACAATCAATCCTCCTGTTTCACTCAGGGGTGCTCCTTCTCCAATGCTCTTTGACAGAAATTGCATGTATTCAAGAATGTCTGCCATCAGTTTTTCAACAAGACAGTTCAGTTCAATATGCAATTACTAGAACAGATGAGAATGAGTGCATGATATTGGCTTAATACACTGGGCTACAGTGTGGAAAGAATAGTTTTCTGTCTGGCTAATTTGGGTAGTCTGATGCTTGTCTGGAACAGCAGATATTCTGATGATGAGGCAGTACTGAACTGGTGGTGCATCTACAGTGTGGAAAGAATTAAGGGTGCAACCACACGTGAGACATTGGGTGGCAGTTGCTGCACGGGGCTAAACAGTTCACGGTCACATCATGCATACTCTGAAAAGCTAAATGACGTCAGTACTCCTGACAATTTAATTAGCAAATTAACTCTCAAAAATGATGTACATTGATCCAATGATAACCCTTGTGGACATTTTTGATCATAAAAGTATTGCCTTGTATCTCTCCAGACTTGTGTTTTTGAATGACTAGTGGCTCCAACCAAACCCAACTGGTTTGTCAAAGATGGAGGCAGTCTGGTGCAACAGCATTGATTTACAAGTGGTACTGGAACTTTGATTTATTACACATCAGACGGATTGTAGTTTAAATTATGGTGTCTGATAGCTCTGCTCACTCCAATAGTAAACCACTCCATCCGGTCATGAGCTACCCCAAAATTCTCATGTGCAATTTCCTCTCATAAATGTGGCCTCGGGTCTCATCACATTTCTCCAGTCATAAATGACCCTACCCCACCAACACTTACATTCAACCATATATGGTGTCCAGTAACCCAAAAATAAATAACAATCACGCCAGAGAAGAAGAAACAGAATTTACTCGGGATATGAAATCGAGGCGAGTCACCTTACAAAATCGAGGCATAATTTGAAAGCCTAAGCACAAGAAAGAAAGAAAAAAAAACATCTTTCAGCAGCTGTTAATTCAAAAAAGGGTATAATATAACCGCAGAGACCAAGAAGAGCTTTCGTGCCCTGCGGTTTGTGCGAAAGGAACGCATGGAGTGATCTCTGATGACGCAGGTGACATCCCTCTTGAACATTAGTCTTCTAGGCCATTCGATTAGACTTGCTGTTAAGAAAATTGTACAATTACGGTTGAAATTGTACAAATTCTGTCACTGACGGCACTATTATGACCTGTTTTTAAAAAGATTCCTCACCATAATCTAGACAGATTCATGAAATTCTTAATCAAGATAGCATTGTTGTCCCAGAGAAAATCCACTGCACGACAGACTGACTAAAGAAAACTTATATAAATTATATATATATATTATATAAATAACTGTATAAATAACTGTTTGCGTAAATGCATTTAAGAACAATTTTGATTAATCTCAGATCACATTTAATAAAAGAGGCACAATCCGCGCAATGTAAAGCTCATTTGAACATTCTGTTTTTGGTTGTTCACATCATACGGCTCCTCCTTTTCAAAGAACAAAAAGTCGAAACTTATTTTTTTTTCCTCAGTGCCTTCGAACAGCCTGAAGAAGTGCCTCGAATGCAACCCTGAAAAAGGTAGTTATTTGAAAAACAAACCAAATACCGAAAACTGCTTTGAAACTGATTGTTGATAAGAATGTTACGTGTTAACGTACTGTGTTTTGTGTGTAAGAAATGTTTAAATATTGTAATACTGTATTAACATTTGCTATTATTAAACAAAGGTTTGACAAGAACATGAAGAGTAACTCTTGACCTTGTCTGTCATTTTATTTTAAATTTGTTGTAACCCTTGCTTACACTTACGTTTAATAAATCAAACCCAAAATTCATAAGCGTGTAGTCAGAGAGGATTCTTGAAGAATGTTTCTTTGAATAAAATTTGACAACTTCAGTTTGAAAAACGGAAATGATGCTCGAAGGATATGCAGTATGCGACTATGTCAGTTTCACTTTCGTTTCAGCTTTAAATTCTTTCGCTGATATTCATGGAAGGCTTTTAGATGGCTACTGTCCCTCCTGATTGCCACTTAGTGGAAGAGAGTAGCATGAATAAAGAATTTTTGGTTGAGTTATGACTGTACTCAGACTCTTCTTGTTATTGCTTACAATAGCTTTCTCTTGAATCTTAAAGCAGGGGTAAAAGTGAAATAAAGCAGAGCGACTGGCTGTTAGCTCGTGATTTCACCACCTATGCCACAAACTATCTCTAGTAAAAGGAAGTAAAAACTGGACGTTAACAGAGTTGATGGTTTATTTTGAATTCTAACAACTCGTTGTTCTTTTTGTTTTGTTTTGTTTTTTTCCATAAAAGATGGACAAGATCTACACTTTGCTTGAAAAGTTCAGACTGGAAGGTTACTACAAAAAATTTACCGACCTTGGTGTGAAAGATGTGAGAGACTTCATTGACAGCATTGAAGATGAAACATTAAATTCAATAGGTGAGCCTCATTGTTTTTTTATTCTGTGACAAATAGGTAAAGTATAAGAGTGGAAGAAATGACAAACTGTTAATTTACCTAGAGTTCAGCATGATGCAGTGTCACAAGTGGAATTTAAATTGGAGATTGAGATCATTGTGTTCCCCCTCTGAATTCTGAGCATACTAGCTACTAATGCTGCTACATGTAGGTTAGTGTGAAGCTACACAGAGTGCCAAATGATTGCTCTTTAGGTGTCATTTTGTGATTTTCAAAGTGTTAAGACATGTGATGCATAACAACAGTTCACTGCAGTTGTGTATCAGCCCATTTACTAATAAAAATGTTTTAGATGGCTAGTAGCTAAATTAGTGTTCCTTCGTGTGTAACTACATTTTAGTCAGCTGCTAAGCTTAATGCCAATATATGGCTAGACAACTACATTATGGTACTTGGTGTAAATACACATTGGCCTGCAAATCCTCTGAATGCACACGCTTCTGTCTTCAACATTCAAGTATCCTGACCAAAATATTTCCTTTCAGGTTTAACTCAAGTAGAGAAGATTCGATTCAAGAAGATGCAGACTGAGATTGAAAGGCTTGGAAGTCCAGCAACTCCAATGAATGCAAAGCCCTTTAAGAAGTCAATGGAGGCCTTTCGTGTGACATATAAATTCCCCAAATGTTCAGAGCCCAAAATAATCAGTGGTAAGAAAGATTACCATATTTAAAGTTGTTGTCCATTATATTACCTTAGTTTGGATATAATTTATGCTATCGCCTCTTCTTATTCTCATAAACTACATAACTGAAAGCAAGAAAAAGGCGCAAGACATCAAGGACAATTAGCAGTAGGGGTGATTTGCAAAACAGATGGCAATCATTTTATCTAGTTTCAAAAACCATTGCTCTTATTTATTTGTTTTTCTTTTCTTTTGGCACACAGATATAGATCCATCACAGAATACACTCGATGACCTGATGCTCCGGATCAGTTTTCAGGAAAATATTGGCAATGACAAAGCCGTGTGTCTGTACTCAGTGGAGGGCATGCCTTTAACAGATGATCCTTTCTTCAACACGTGTGAGTAGCACAAATGTCTGATTGGGGGTATTTGACTTTGAAAGTATTACATTTTTTGAAGCTCCTGATGAAAGATGTTGATGTGGAAGTAAAATATCGAATTGATTTGTCCTCAGTTTAATGATCCATTCCTCAGTTTACTACTCTCTGCTCTCAGTTTTGAAAACCGTGCCTTGTATTAGTAATCATTTTTAACAAAACCTTATGTGCTGGTTTGTTCTGTCTGCATTTATATTTTAGGCATGTATCAGAAGATTTTATTCAGAGAAACGTACAGAGACATTTCACATAATACCCATTTATACAGTTGGATAATATTTACTGAAGCAATTGTGAAGCACCTTACGTGTGTGCAACAACAGTACCCAAACTTTGAACCAAACCTATATAATTACCAATCTGCCATTAACTTTGGACATGAGAGGGCACAGAGTACTTCAGACCAAACAAATTACAACCAGCTAAGTCAAAGACTCCTATGTGCTATGCAGGCTAGGAAGCTAACTGAGAAACTTGTAAGCATTGTGACTTAGCTTTTCATATATAAAACTGTAAACAATTGTCAGCGTGTCTCATGAGACACATTATATTTAAAAAAATATATATCCAATGATCTGAACAGGCACAAACAGACACAGCCAAATAGGCACAGACTGCTTTATAATCATCATGAAATTTCTGTAACCACTGATAGGGTGCCTGAATGAAAGACACATTGAAAATGGAAGTGAGCTTTATGCCATATTCACACCCAAGGAGAACATAAGGAATGCAGTTCGATGCCCCTCACAGTCAACCTCCGAGATTCCTGGGGACGACACAATCCGGTGCCACATCATGCTGAAGGTGAATATCCAAATAAAAAACAACATAATTCTAATTCAAAGAAAGAAAGCCAATATTTCTGTAGTTTCATTCATAATTTTGATGGAAAAAGCATCAAAGGGAAATTATTTAAGGAAAAAACCCTGAACTTTATGTTCTTTTTATGATAACTGAAGTTCATCAATCTCCAATGCACACTTAATATCACAGAGGAAATGGGAGATGGTGCTACTCTCATGAAGAAAAGCAGCCTACCTGCACAAGCTATTCAGTATGAAGTGTTTCTTCTAATACACACACACACACACACACACACACACACACACTCACACACATGTCTGTGTAGTTATAAATGGTGAATACATAACAGGTGTAAGTTTTACTAAATTAATGCATGGCAGGGACACTATGAGGTTGACGTGGACTTGGACAGAGAAACGCTGAGAGACCTGAGAAGGAAGCTGTCCCATGCAAGTGGAATACCAGCACATGTTCTGCATGCCAAGTTGGTTTAATTCCATTTTTTTCTGCTGCAGTGTCTGATTATCATACTGTTCACCTTCAAAACACCAGTTAATGTTTTGACCTTTATTTAAGCTGAGAACTTTGCCTTACATATAACTTACACATAAGTATTAATCTAAGTGTATGTACGATGACTGGTTGAATTGTTGCCATTCCATAAATATCCAATGAAAAGTACAGTACAAAAGTAAAATGAAAAGTCATTCATGTATCTTTTGTTTCCTGTATTTTGTAACTGCACTGATTCACATACTTTCATATTTTAGAAATGTGCAGGGAGGACCTGGAGAATCTCTGAAAAGTCTTGGAATCAGCAGTCAGTCAGCTGTTCATTTCTCCCTGTCATCATTTGAAGATGAGAGTATGGAAAAGAGAGAATTCTTCATGAGTGACATTTCAACATCTGTGCAGCAGACAAAGATGGGCATGAGTGCTTTCTTTTCAGCGCTGTATTCCATTGTAAGCTGAATCTACTTACACCACCCCATTCACAAAAAGACATACATGGAATCATACTAAACAGACTGGGCAATTAGCCAGAGTGGTAGTACATTTTATAATAGTAGAATGCAAAAAAAGAATGTCTACATTTTTATTATTATAGACATGTTATATGTTTTTTTATTATCATGCTACTCCACAGAATACGAGGTATTCAGGACAGCAGTTTCAGAGGGTAATCGCATACATTCGAAAGCTCACTGGCTGCCATGCTTTGGCCCAGGCCTTACACCAGCTCATGTGCAGGAATGAGTTTGGAACCAGGAACCAGAAGGTGATATTTTTATACTTCAATTCCTGAAATAAATAATCTGCTTTATCAGTAGGCTATTTTATATTTACTATCTCCTATTTTTGTCAATTTATTTCATTAGTCACATACAAAAATTATGATGGAGTAAATTTGACTTGTGTAACCTTCGGCTTGGACAGCACATTCACTGACACAGTAAATATAGTACTGGTTTAAGAATTCCATGGCCATTTTAGCGTGGATTTTTTACCAAAAAAATAGCTATAGAATAAGAATAGTAAAAAGTAGCAAAAAGTGGCCTGTCTGGTTCATAGTTGAGCAATATCTGTCATAAAGCTATGAATGAAAATCTATTTTTGAATTCTGTCTTGAAAATCTTGTGTACAGAATTAGTAAGTGCCTTTTGGAGCATGCAAGCTCAAGGAAAAGCTAAATTTTAACAATCTTACTCACACTCAGTGCTATGTTTATATCAAGGACAGGACTAAAAATAGTAATTAAGAATATTATATGCGAATACATTCTGACGGTACATATGTATTCTGTGTTGTTTTTAAATGTTTTAGCATGGTGATAATTACATTTTAATTACATTTTAACTATATGCCCTTTTCTTTAGATTGCGATAGTGGAAGGATTGTACCTTCTCTTCAGAGAACTGCTACCGAGCCTGTCTAAAAGAACAGGCCCCCGGATCATTGAAGACCAGGAGGTTTTTGAGTATTCACCTGTTTGCTGGGCCTACCTGATGTCTCAAGCTGAGGTACATTTAACATTTTATGAAATGCTTTCATTGACATATAATTTCCCATTTTTAATTTGGCTATCTGGTGCTATTAGTCTCTGCAAACAATTTAATCAAGGATTGTAAGCTGTTTGTACTTCACTTTGATCAATCATGATTTTGACTCTTTTCAGAATGAGAGCATTGAACATGAGACCTATGCACTAATGTCTTTGACCTGTGAAGGATCAAGCAATCAACTCAGCGAGCCAGTTCGCATCCCTGGAATACATACGGTTTTTGACAGAGCATACGTTCTGGAAAAAATAAATGGTAAGATCTTATTAAAATGATTTTTGTAATGAAATTTGGAAAGAATAGTTTGAGCTCAGTAAGACTATAGTAGAATCTCAGAGATACACACATTGGGAATTTGATATGTTTTTTAATACTAGTCCAGTAGAAATGTTGTCTAAAACACAGCCATAGCATTGAAAAAATCCCAACAGACAGTAACTTACATTCTGTTAATTGGGGTCTGTCTACTGAAAGATAGTACATATTAGTGAGATTTGAAAAAGCAATCCAAGCCCATCACCCCAAGCCCATCACTGTTTTTCTGTTGTGTCAGGCTAGTTTTGAATTTAGCTGATTATAAACATTTGTGGCCCTTAGAACAGATCTGGGTTTGTCACATTTAGACACAAGGTTAGATGTCATCTTTTCCAGCCAGTTTCATAATCTTCCCAAATTGTATTTTTCACAGTAATGTTCATGCATGTCCATCTGTCTAATTTTGCTGCTATTTTAGTTTTTTGTACCAATGGAAATTATAATACTTTAAATGTAATGAATGCCATTTTGTATCATTAAAACTAATTAATACATGGCTTTGTGTTCTCCGCTCCTTAAACTGGTTTCGGTATTGTTTTTGTATTATTGTGGAAGATGAGGAAAAAATTCCAGGCTGCACTGAAGTGAGGCTCAAGGAGTCATCAATCCAAAGAGCTACAGACATTGAAAGGATTTTGTTAAGCCTTCCTCAGTCAAAAAACTTCCCTCTATGGCTTTCATACAATCAAAGCTCCGTTCAAAAGTAAGCTGTTTTTTGTATGTCATTTAGTGTGCACACATGCTTTTTTTTAGAGTAATCAATGATTATACATTTATAGTTTAATAAGAACAGGCTTATTAAACTAGGTCTTGGCTTGTTTTTTACCTACAGGTATGCTACTGTAAATTAATAATTTGGTCATTGTAGAAAGCAACTTTTAAGGCTGGACACAAATGGATTCTTCTGGTCTTAAAGTATATCAAAATATGCAACGTTTTGCATCTCTTAATTTGTTTATTTTACACATTACACTGATTACATTAATTGTACCCCTTACCAAGGAACATTACAGTTTACATGGTTGATCAATGAAATTATTAAATGTTATTAATAAAAGCCTTACTTTTAATAATAAACTGTAGCATTTTCTACATACTAGTTGTAAAAGACAAAAATCATTCTTACAAACACGAGTGTTTATTCGTCCTCTGCTTACAGTCTGGTAAATTGATTGTGTCTGTAGCTTTCAGATAAATGCAGAGAAGACATTTGATGAGATGACCAATGGATTGTCAGCTTACGCATACCTGCAAGTGACTCCACCTTTGCAACTAAAGGACATAGGGATAGAAGGACCCCGCCTTTTGTACATTGAAGAGGGTGAGTTAAGATTTAGCATACTCCATGATTTACTGAAATGTTTGTATTATATTGGAATGAACAAGGTTTTATACTAATACAAATCCATGTGTCTGTTCATGAAATATTTATAATCTAAAATTTATTTTTACACAATATTTAATAATATTGTATAATATTTGTTCAAATTAATCATTCTCATTAATTATAACTAAAATGTGCAGTATTTGTGTTTTATTCAATTAACACTAACACACATTTCCTTTCACCTTAGATAACCTTGGTGTTTATCTCAGCAAAAACAAATTAACTCCGCAGAATATCGAAGTTTATGACTGTCTCTGTGGGAAAGAAAAAACTTTAAATGTGGATGAATTGGCCAATGAGTAAGTATTCACGTGGCCAAGGCTTCCTCTCCAAAATGATTCATAGAATGCTCACTGCCATATTTCTGACCCTAATTAAGAGTTAATCATGTTCAGTGAAAAGGTTTGATTTTGTAAAAAACTGCTTTCATTTATCTTTTAGACTCAGAGATGTCAGAAGTGACCAGACCTTTAAAACCAGCAGAATACCACAAGAAGCAATACTGGTAACTAGGGGACAAAGCAATTACAGACATTCACCTTATCATTTTTCATTTGAGACACTTAATGTCACAAAATCTTCATTAAATGTGCTAATATTGACCTCAAAACTGCTCAAAGAATATTTTTTGTTATTTCATGACAGTATTCATATATTTGGGGGTCTTGCACCTGATAGCAATATTATATTTTAGCTTCTGAAGCTCTGTTTTTGTAGTTTTGGGGAAAATTTCTCATAGAGATTATTTTGGACACAGTTAAGCAAATATTTACTTTTAATATATTTACTAACATGAACAACTAAATATGTTGAATATTAAACATGATCTGTTAATGTAAAGGGTGTCAAAAATTCTCAATTTCCAAATAAATACTTCAGGGAAAAAATTGTCTTCCATATTATGAAAAAATGTGAAGTGAATTAAAATTCAAATATCCAAACTGGAAAATACATATTGAAGTTTTCATGTCCAACTTTCATAGAGCAAGAGATATATGAATGCAGTAGCAATGCCTTCAATCAATTTATTCTCACAATTGATGGACATTTCAATCATGGTGGGAGCTTAATGAAAGGGGTGATGCAGGACCTGCAAAAAGGCCCTACCCAGGCCCCAGTAAAGGTGCTCTGACAACCCTCCGCATCCAAGACTGTATTCAGCATTCTGAATCTGTGTAGAGTGTGACAGCTTTTAATGTGAGGATAATCAAGGTAAATGCTGGATGTTTTCTCACCTCTGATAATATCCTGTTTTATACACCTGTATTATTAACTTTATTCAGGTACTTGTGGATTCAAGTTCCTCTATGGATCAAGGGTGCTATGAATCACTGAAAAGGATAGATGCTGTCAAACAGCTGTTCCAGTGCTTTGCCGACAGGACCATGGCATATGACTTTCATCATGTCGTTGGTCTTGTGACATTTGGATCTGTGGTGAAAATGTTCCACTCATTCACAGAGACTTTGGAAACCTTCAAGGTAATGTTTTATGTAGCATTTTTATTACCTTTTGTTTTCACCAATCTTTCTTTATTTCATTTTATGTTTAATATGCTTTTGTTTATTAATTTTACTTTGTTGTGGGGCTCTGATTAAGTGTCTTATGTGTTTAATAAGACAATTTTAAAATAAAGGGTTTTTAAACAGTTAAAAGTAGAACTGACCAAGTTAAAATAACAGAAATTTGACCCCATCCCTTGAAGCTACTGTATGTGGCAAGTTTTTGTAACGATAAGTAATAGTTGTGTCAACTACTTAGGATGCAAGCCTCATTTTAATATCGTATTCAAGCCCAGCAGGTTATACAACGTAGCGTTCTTGGATCAACATTTAGGAAAATGGCAGCATGTAATGGTAGTTCTCATTCAAGTGCAACAACAGGACAAAGAAAAGGCTAAATCAGTTCAGCAAATAACCTGTAGTGACCCATTTGATTGAGGGTCTTGTTCTAGAGTTTGTATCCACATAAATACTGGCCCTGCTAACTGAAGCAAATGCAGTACTTTCTTTTTTATAGTCAGCAAATTAACTTTTAGATAAATTGATGATGAGAGGAGGATGCCAAGTTGTTTAAGTTTAATGTTAATACATTTTTTGTATTTCAGGATTATGTAAATAACCTTCAGCCCAAGGGAGTGACTCCATTGTATGATGCCTTGCATTTTGGAATTTCTGAGCTCAAAAAAGTGGAGGAGCACTTTCCAGACTGCAGACTTCGTATGATGTGTCTCACAGATGGATGTGATATGGGGTAAGTTTACCTTTTAATAGATTAAAATCCATCTTACAATATGCGGCATTATTAACTACTCATTATGTATGTGTTAGAACATCTCACCCAACCCTTAATGATCTGGTGTGGATAGAGATTATTGAGAGTTCTGGACTACAACATTAATTTAACCATTAATTTAAGTAATTTTCAATTTCCTCTTTTGACTAAACAAGTAACTTTCTGGGCTTAAAATGAACACCTGCCTACTGCCAAATGCATTTTTTATATGATTCTTCAGGGTAACTTTTCTTTGGACCACCAGGTAGTTACTCCTGTTTCCTTATGCCCCCCTATGCAAACCTGAGTGCATCTCTCCAATGGATGACTACCCACTCTGCTTTATTTTTATAGATTACTAGGTAGCTTGGCAACACAGGAGGTACACATCTTAAATACATATGTGCCAGTGGCTAATAACCAGTTTGTAGTAATAAGACTCTTTGTAATAATGGCAGCAGACATTAAAATCCAAATGCTCAACATACAGAAATAATTCCTTTGGGTTTTAAGACAAAAATGTTTTTTGCAGTTCTTCACGTAAGCCTGTGGATGTTGCAGTCAAACTGATTAACTCCAACATAGTTGTTGATTCCATTCTCCTTGGGGAAGAGGACATTAGTGTTCTGCATGGGATTAGCAATGCAACAGGTCAGTGTTAACATACTATCAGCTGTGATGTCTGTAATTCTATAATTGGAAATAAAAATGTCCAACCTTTACATTTTAGCATATTGCCTCTATATCAATTTATTAAAATGGCTTAATGGCTGTTATGTCTGGTCAGAAACATATCCTAGTTATTACACACACACACACACACACACACACACACACTCACACACACACACACACACACACACACACACACACACACACACACACACACACACACACACACACACACACACACACACACGTAGATATATGGATAGATATCCATTGATATACACCACCTCTCTCTCTCTCTCTCTCTCTCTCTCTCTCTCTCTCTCTCACTCTCATCTCACTACAGTAAGCGGCCTCAGAAGTGTGATTCTGTTTCACGCAAATTACGAAATGGACATGTTGATTATTTTGATTAATTTTCAAATATTATGAACTAATTGTGGTAACAGTAGTACACATTTCACTAAAAAGATACAGATATATTGTATAAGTAAATATCTCTAATATATGATTGAGACACAATGGAAAAAACAAAAAACAAGCACATTTTTCAGGTACAGAGAACAAAAAATTGTCTTCAGTGTAAGGACATTATCAGTGATTTTCAGCCTTTTTTTGCATGTATAAATTAAATATTGTTTTACACAGGAGGATGCTGCTTTAAACCAATGACAGGTAAAGAGGCATTAAAGCTATTCGAAATGGAAACAGTCCTGTCCCTGGAAAGAAGAAAAATCAAGAAAAAATTGGAGGCCTCCAATATTTGGAGAGAGGTAAAAAAAAATGAGTGGAAATGTACTCTTTATTTTAATGTAGGTAAAACACTGGGATGGAATCCTGAAATTACCTTTGGCTAGGAGTCCTGCAGCATGACCATAGTGTCACCTAAGTAGGGAGGGTCAACTCCTTGCCACATCAAGTACCATCCAAACAAATAAATGGGGTTTAAACATGTGAACTGTGTAAGAATAAGAGTGTGTGATAATCAAAACTGGGTTTAAAAGGAAAAATAGGGTAAAATTTTGTCAAAATGTTTTAAATAACTTTCTCAACACTGCAAAGCCCTCAGATGTTTTTTGTTTTGTTTAACAGGCTCACTTAACAGGACCTGTGAAAACATGTGGTTTTGACAAAATGCCAGAGGTTTCACTTCCAAAGGAAATAAACAACAAAGTGACTTTGACACAAAAGTAAGTGATATCTACAAAAAAGTGATATCTACAAAAATTAGTCTATAAATAAACTTTATAAAACATGAATATTAATATCTAATAAATAATACAATTATTACATAACTTTATATTGTATTACTTTATATATAGTGCTTTTAAAAAGAAGATTCAGGAATCCAAGAGTGGTCGATTCATGGAGAAAGACAAACGGATTCTGGCAGAGCTGAAAAACCTGCACTGTGACCCTCACCCATTCTGCAGTGTGCTTCCCTCAGAGACTGACCTAAGTAAGTAATGTGGGAAAGTTAACTGCTCATGTTTTATTGGACATTCTCTTGTGTGCACAATGTTTACTTTGCGACTAATTATTATGGCAGTTGGAAAAAATGTTTCTCTATAAATCTTTAGAAATTGTCACCCAGAGAACTAAAACTAGTATGAAAGTCTGATTTAAAAAACTGTTTTAATTAATATTGAATAATTCCCCTACAGCTTTCTGGAAGATTCTGATGACTGGGCCCCCTGAGACACCATATGAAAAGGGTACCTTTGAGCTGTACTGCCAGTTTGGTGAGGATTATCCGATGAAACCCCCTGTAGTTCGTTTCCTCACACCTGTATCCTTCTGAAAGTGTCTCAAACTGTGTATGATGTAAATGCACTAGCCTTGCAAGAATATGTTCATTTAAAATAAAAATTTCAGCCACTTCTATTACTGTAATACGGTGCCTTAAAAATGTAATTGGAGCACATTTTAGAGGAAAGGCAGGTACAAAAAATGTTAAACGTACCCATCAGAACCTTTGCTATAATTTTTTTTTACCAATATTTGAAGTCTGCTTCAGCATGAAAGGGGTCCCAGAAAATTGGGTAATAAATTCACAGATTTGTATCTTATGTTACATATAAATAGATAGGAAGCACTATAGCATGTACAGTACACCAGGCTATCTAAAAAACATGTTCTTGATTATTTACTTTAGCCATGCCATGGATTTTCAAGCGTTAATCATGCCAAAGTTGTGTAGCTGTATCGAAATTTTTATAGCATCTGGTAATGGCTGCTAAAAGTCTGTGTTGTACAGTGCAGAAACCAGAAGCATTGCATCACTGAAAGGCCAAAGGGTTCATTTCTATAGACTGGAGATATGGGCATATTTTCAAAATGCAAACGTTATCCTGTACATTTAGAAAATGTCCTTAAAGTTTAACTAGATCTACCACTGCAACGTGAACAGTGTGGGACGCATCTGTCACAACATATTTGACCGGAACTACTCTGCACATGTAACAATGAAAGAGATCTTTGAGGCAGTGTTTGGGCTGCTGATCGCACCTGAGCCCGAGGATCCACTGGACAGGTATGCAGTTATTGCCTATTAATCTTTTTTTGTATTTTTATGTATGTGTGCATTATGCACTCATTCTAACATAAACTTGAAAAGTGCTGGATAGTATGATAAGACAGAGAATCAAGTTAGAAATTAGATGCCATTGTTTTACTGAATTACCAATAGCTCAAAACTGTTTTTCCCATACCTACACCCATTATTATAGTAGGCAAAACAGTTAGAAAAGGAAAAGAATACGATTTTAACTTAAATGTAGGGTAACAATTCGGGCTTTCAACAATAGAATAAATTCATTTTGTATGAATTTATTATATATTTTAGTGTCCTAAAAACTGCTTCAGTTCAAAGCAGATTTGAAAAATTATAATAAATTGTTATAACAGAAGTCAAGGGATTTCCATTACAAATACATTCTTATTTTGCATTATTTGATTTTATTGACTTAATCATTTTATGTACAATATTTTACAGTGTTCTGGCCGAGGAGTTCATGTCGAACCGTGATACATATATGGAGCAGGCCAAGAAAAGCACTTTAGAAGCAGCAGGCAGATCAATGGTAGACATGGAGAAGGTTGGTCAAGTAGTATATCCAGAGGATTAGTTGATTATATTGTTAACTGCATGTTTACTCTCGCTATATTGTTATGCTAGCTACACTTCAAAGTGAATTGCAAAAAAAACAATGGCTTATTGCTTTGACTGTCCACTATCTTACAGACACTGGTGGGTCAAGATCTGAGTGAAGTCCACACTCCTCCTCACTTAATTTGCAGGCTCACAAAAAAGATGTTCGTTGACCCAGTGAAAACTCCTTTTAAGGATGTTTATGAACGTCAAGCCATTGAAAGGGAACTGGAAAAGTAAGTACCCAGAAATGTACTACAGTTTTTGTCTTCAGCTTAGCAATATAACATAAATTATTTAACTAATGGCAAGATGTGTTCTGATTTTCTATTTCCTCCTATTACAGGGAACAAATAGATCCATTCAACAAAAAGCCGCTCAAAGTGACAGACCTCAAGACAGACAAAGGAATGAGCCGCATGGTGTTTGAATACCGACAGAGCCAGATTCAGGAAACTGAACTTTAAATGAGAGTAAAACCAGGACTTTTTTGATAGCTCAGCATGTTAACAGAACCATTATTTGGGTTGAGTCTGTATTACATCACCTAGGGTGTCATTAATCTTTACATTGTGTAAGAAACATCAGTGAACAGTGAATCTTGCAACACACAGCTTAAATTGTTTTATAATGAATAATTGTTCTGATATTTTCATTGGTGGTGGGCAAAACTCCAGTTATAAAATATACTGAATTCATAACACACATCAGAGGAAGAAATTATTTTGATTTGCACTTGATTCAGTCTCAGCTGAGTTTATTCGCACACTAAAAGCAACTTAACTGTGCTAAAACAATATTAGTCTGTTTTCTTTATGTACTTTTTCTTCTACAATTACTCCGTGGAAACTTATAGTTTTTGGATATTGTTTCCCTGAATGGAGATTTTTGCTTCAGCATTACCACATTTTGTCTTTCCATAAAAAAAAAAACAAATCACATTTTTTATTATAAATGATATGGGTTATTCAAGCTATTTAGGGTTAAATCATGAGGGTTTCAAAAGTTTTACATGAGAGAAAAAAATGGATATCCTCTGTAAACAAAATCGGAGCTCAAAATACAAAAATGATTATATTATGTTCTAGTTTTCAAGGCTCTTTGAAAAACATGGTGACGTAACAAGGATCACCTGTCTTAAATAACTAATGTAAATTTAAAGTGATGTGGCAACACCACTTTCCATGAATACTACAACTTTGTATCATGGCTCTGTATCTGCCACTGTTATGGGCACTGCCATTTTATATAAACTTGTTTAATAGCATTCATTTCATTTATGAAAGTTTTGCAACCATTCTTATTCTTGCTTTGTAATAATAAATAAATAAACTTCTGAAAGACTTATGTGACTTAATTTATTTCACATCTGTGACTAAATATATGCCCTTACAGAAAAGAAGGGCATTTTATTTGCTTCTGGCCAGAGTGTATGTGCAAAATGTGTGTAAACATCCTGCACAGATGGTGTAATGTACAGTACCAAATATACACAGCAAATCTCTCCTCTCTCATTGGTATTGCTTAACTTTTTTTCAAAGTTTGAAGAACTTCTACCTCTGCTTGGTTGATTAGTAAATTCAGTGGATTCACAAAGTGTTTGCTGGACATCTCCCTCTGTCAGTGAGTTTAAAGTATTTATTGCTTCGACCTATTGGACCTTCAGCCTTTTTTTGCATTCCACCTGAAATAACGTGCAAAATGCAAACACAGGAGCTCCATGACTGTGAAGCCTATATAAATGATCTTGGAAGCTATAGGTAGGGGACGTGTAAGTTTTGGGCAACAGCAATTTGCAGGATGAGAAAACAACATTGATTTCAACAAAAGGCGGCAGTAATGTATTACAGACTAGCAATAAAATGCCTCTGGCTTTTACTGGCATTCAGCTAAAAATATGTAAATTTTTCCTCAAAAGGATACTTTTTGAAGAAAACTTTTTGAACAAGTTTAAATTTAATTTCAGAAATTTCAACTGTGCTCTCAAAATAATTACAGACAATGACAGATAAAAGTGGAGTTTGCATCATTGAGTGTTTTTTTACCACTAGATGGCGCCCTATTACACCCTTCTGCATCACCATTGCTGGGTTATTGGCACTTCAGCATTGGACATTCATTCACATCAAGGTTAAAACCCTATTTTCAGTTTAAACTCAATAGTTGCTATTGTCCCTCACCCACATCAAGGTAGGCAAATGTCTCCTAAATAGGTAATATAGAGAACTGTAATTTAAATGTGTGTACATTTAAAACAATTAATCATTTGTTAAATTGTTCCATGTAATTTAACCTCAATAAAACAACGTCACTATCTAAATTAGAATGCTTAAGGGAAGCAGTATATGTTAAAATAGTTTAAATTACTAAAGAAAAACATACATATTTGTATTATCAACATGCCACACAGCAAACAGTTTTTGTTAATGACCTCCTGTTATGTGTGTGTGCAGTTCTGTAACACTGTCCTATGACTGTACAGAGGGGAGGTTTCTGCAGTGAAGCTGAATGTGGTTATTAGGCATGTGGTGCCCAGCCGGGTCTCATTAATGACAGACGGGCGCCGGAGGAGACATGGTAAACCTGTGTGTGCTTTACTCCATCAGCAGTGACTGCGCATAAACCTTCAAAATCAGGGGTAAAATAACTGGCAAATAAAAGCTGGACTGCACTTGCTCCATTAATGTGTGTGTTTCATCATCGTGTGGGTGAGTGTGGAAGTCTCTACCTATCAAACAAAGCTGTTAGTGCTGGTCTTCTCACTGGTTCTACTTCAGACCCTTTTCTGAGTCTCTTTACTTTTTTGACTTTACTTTCGAACTTGGTTTTAGCCATGAAACCTGTTTTTTAAAACAACGGCGTATTTGTAATGCTGAATATCTGGTCAGTATAGGTCAGTATATGTGGCAAAACGAACGCCTGACTTGCACCACTGACCTCGGGGTGACCCTGCAATGCGGCACACTTCTCCCAGTGGCCATTTTGCATCGTCTCATTTGACATGCGCATTGGTCGCGGCCACCTCTGACCTCAGACTAACACAGGGATCTCTGCTTGTGGCCCTAATGCTGAACACGTTAAACACTGATGTGTGTCAGCATATCTCCATCCCAAAATAAGCCACACGCCTCCCCCTCCAGCTTCAGCTGACGGTCCTCAGACAAAGAGCTGTTTGTCTACAAAGTGAATATGTCAAACTATCCTTACCAGAAAAAAGGATAAAAGTGAACATGTACGCACACCATGGTCCCATCACTTCGCTTCGACATCCCCGCTCACACGGACAGAGAATCCTCACCAGGATACCTGAGTACTGATTGTCCCGATATTTGTCCAGATCTGCGGTTTGTGAAACTGTGAATTTCTCGGAGCAGCAGATCTCAGTTGGAGATCTCATGTTCCTATAGGGAGAGCATTCCACCAGCCATGTTTAAAACCACACACTCCATCTGCTTCAGTTTTACTTACCACTTGCAGAGAAACAAGTAAACTATTAAAAGCCTTTTTATGACCTCCCCAGGCGTGGGGCAGAAATTGTGATTTCAGGTGTACAATGGCAGAACTGCTCTCGGCATGTTACTCAGAGTGTAGCAACATGAAATTATATACTGTAGCATGCAACTTCAAACTGGTGTCGATAAATCACGTCAAGAAAATCAGGAAAGTCCTGCTTTAAAGTGTATGACATCGGCCGCTGATGTTGCAGAGACAGAGGGAGGGCAGTGACGGCTCAGAGTAACACTGGGGGCAGAAAGGGTAATGTAATTAGTGGGGGGGTGTTGTAACCGGGGCAGAATCCAGACGAAAGTACCCCATTCAGAATCCTGCAGAGTCACCGGTACTGGCAGCCACAGACCACATCCCTCCCACTCCACCCCCACATATCCTCTCCCCCCCAGCCCGGGCCAGCTGGTGACAGCCGAGGCGTCCCGATCAGCAGGGGTGCCCCTGCACCGGCCCTGCGTTCCCTAAATAGCAGCACCCTGACGGGAACAGGAGATCCTTCCTGCCCCGCCAGCCGACAGGAAGCGCAGTGACCTTACGCTGGCATTGATCCTGACCCTGACTCGCACGCTGATACCTGAACGCCTGTCCTCCCCGTCTCCGGGATACAGCCTGGCAGAAAGTGATAAACACACCTGCCTTTTTTTAGAGCAGTATAAAGCATGATATATGATAAAATGATAAAATGATAAAATGATAAAATCTGACCAATGTCTAAGCTGCCACATGCCTGGCCTGCCACTGGCTGCTGCAATGGGTGCTGCTCCCAGACAGAGACTCAGAGACTACATTTCAATCACCATAAAAAGCTGAATTTTCTGTTCCATATTTGTCATAACCTGCACAAGGTAATCCCTGAAAAAATGGATAAAACATACCTTCCCTAATGCCAAGGCAGCAAACATTTCATCCAGAATAAACACTCATACATAAGTTTTGACTAGGGTGGACCTTAAAACAGTGTGTACAAGAATGCACATACAAACACGTAAAAACACACACACGCACACACGTATGTACCCACAAACATGCATACATGTAAAAACACAAACACATGCATGCACAGGCACACGCGCACACACGCGTGCGTGTACACACACACACGCGCACACACACACACACAATCGTAAGCTCAGGCGTCCTGCCAGCAGCCCCATTCTTCAGTCTGGTTCTGATTATGGGGTGACATGATGTATGGGTGCATGAGCTGCACTCGGTTATTGTACAATCAGAGTTACAGAGCAGAGCTGCACAACCTTCGATGTTAGATAATGGCTTTTTTTAGCGTTTTTAAAACCAGCTGAGGATGTGCCACCTGGCCAACAGGAAACATGGCTGACCATGTGGTGAGAGGTATGCCCTGCACATGGGAAGTGTGGGGTCAACCCCTGGACGTTTCCACTTTGGCACAACTTCAATGGGGGAACTGGGGGGCAGCTGTGCACCCCCCTCCCCAAAACCAAAGCAATGCCAAAGCCACATAAGCGTCTCGTGTGCATTTTTCCTTTCAAATAAAGGCTGACATTGTCTAACAATAAACACTCTCAGTTGTGCTCAACCCAGTTACCATATTGATATAATTTCACATGTGGAAAATGCTAAAGCTTTTTGTGTGAGCAGAGCCGGCCATCCCTCTTCCTCACGGCGGAGCAGACTCAGATAAATGGCTGGACGTGACCCTGGTGCTGTGGGCTTCCTCTGGCGCAGCGGCTGGAAGAGCCGCCTGGCCACTGCCCTCGCCGCCCCCTGGTGTGGTTCTGATTAAGGATTTTCTCCTGGCTGATGGCGGGGGCGCTCAGGCGTGCCGTGACCTTGCGCTAAATTCAGGGCTCCGTCCCTGTGCCTGTCTCCTTCCTCTACTCTTTTTTTTTTGTGACTTTTGGGAATTTTAGTTTTAAATCCCGGCATATGAGCTGCAGTGATTCATTTTGCTTCTGCAATTGTAATTCTGTCTTTGTCCCCAAGGGGTCCCTCCATGGACCAAATTTATTTCCCTCAACTTTAATGAATTCCTCTGGGCAAAGTCATTCTCATCACGAAAACTGACTATTTTTCTCATAAATCAAGTAAAAAATGAAGAAAATAATACATGGGTGACTGAATGGGGTGAAAGTTGACACACGATAGTGGGAGGGGACAGGGAGGTTGGTTTGGATGGAATGGATGGAGAATGGGATTTTTTTGTTTTCCAAAACGCTATCAGTATTAGACTCCTCACAGCTTGAAATGTATACAGATGTTTCTGTTGACTTTCTGCTATGTTGAAGCAGAACCAGAATCTTCACCATTTTCAGTATTTCCACAACTGAAAGAAAATAGACATAAGTCTACAGGAAATTAAGGAAAAATAGCTGAATTGTGAGTCTTAAAAACAGCAAATGTTATGCGCCAGGTTGGAGAAAATGTTAAAATGATAAATCCATTCAATAAAAAAAATTGAATGGAGAATTCTCACATCGGACATTAGTCTTTTGTTTAAAAGGTGGACATGGTTAATGAAATGACTCATACATTTGGTAATGCAGAATATTCTTACATACAGCCAAAATATATTGCACACACCTTCGGTTCTATATTAAAGAAAAGCATTAAAGCTTCACCAGAGAGTACTCAAAGGAAGATGACTGGCTGACTTTATAGATTGCTCAGCATTGCTCAACTTGTTTAATCTCTCCAGTTCCTCAAATCAAAATTTCGATCCAAACCACACTCCCATAAATTTAGACAAAATGGAATCCTATGGTTGTCAGCAAGCAAGGCAATACAAAAGCCTTAAGAGAGCTCATTACCAAAACGTCACCTCGGGGTTACCAATACAAAACAGTAAGCCATCACTGACCCAAGAATTTAAGCCAGGGTCTGAAAACACACAAGCTTTAGTCAGGTTTTAGGTCAAATTTTAACATCTCAATTTTTTGAAGGAAAACAAATGATGGGCCTGTGTCAGAGAAATAGGAACTGGAGTAACGCAGCGGTTTGAGAGGAGCAGCAGGAGTAACACAGCGGGTTGAGAGGAGCAGCAGGAGTAACACAGTGGTTTGAGAGGAGCAGAAGGAGTAACGCAGCGGGTTGAGAGGAGCAGCAGGAGTAACGCAGCTGTTTGAGAGGAGCAGCAGGAGTAACACAGCGGTTTGAGAGGAGCAGCAGGAGTAACACAGCGGGTTGAGAGGAGCAGCAGGAGTAACGCAGTGGTTTGAGAGGAGCAGCAGGAGTAACGCAGCGGGTTGAGAGGAGCAGCAGGAGTAACGCAGCGGGTTGAGAGGAGCAGCAGGAGTAACGCAGTGGGTTGAGAGGAGCAGCAGGAGTAACACAGCGGGTTGAGAGGAGCAGATGGAGTAACGCAGCGGGTTGAGAGGAGCAGCAGGAGTAGCACAGCGGGTTGAGAGGAGCAGCAGGAGTAACGCAGTGGTTTGAGAACAGCAGCAGGAGTAACGCAGCAGGTTGAGAGGAGCAGCAGGAGTAACGCAGCAGGTTGAGAGGAGCAGCAGGAGTAACACAGTGGTTTGAGAGGAGCAGCAGGAGTAACGCAGTGGTTTGAGAAGAGCAGCAGGAGTTACGCTGCGGGTTGAGAGGAGCAGCAGGAGTAACACAGTTGTTTGAGAGGAGCAGCTAGAGGACTGTTGTCATCGTTCTGCAGGGCTGCTGATCAGTGATATAAGCACCTGCAGACTGAGCTGCGCAAAGTGCAACAGGTTTAAAGTACCCTCCCAATTTTATATTGTATTCTTTCTTTTCCCTTAATTCTATTTTCTTTTTTTACATTTATTGATTGATTTTATATTATTGAATTTATATTATATTTGAAACACACATACACACATAGATGAAATATAGGGGATATAAATATCTTCTATGTTTATGCAGAGAAGTTTTTCCCTGAAACGGGGTCAGACTGCAGCAGTCGGGGAGGGCATTACGGGTGTTTGAGTGTCTTTGGCAGTGGGAGGGATTGATCTAAAGCGCACACACCTGGATCTCACAGGTATAGAGTGGCTGCTGTTGGGAATGAAAGACCCCTGCGCTGCAGACAGAGAGCCTCCCGCTGATGGGGGAAGCTGTGAGGAGCTGTGTGAGGGACACGGCCGTGCTCTGACAGCATGCTAGAGCTGACTCAAATCAGATTCCCCCCCCATATCCGGCTTGGGTATCATCTTTCCCTCGAAGGTCTAAACAGTAAATAATCACAAGCAATCCGATTTTTCAGCCACTAGTATGTGAACCATTAGTATGAGGTTTAAATCCACTGCAAAGGCCATGTGACTTGTGTCTGACCAGTCAAATCAAATTATTCACCCTCAATAGTTTTTTGGTCATTCCCTATGCAGTACAGCATTGAATTATGTTATGACTTTATGCTAGAAATAACAACAACAATAATAATAATAATAATAATAACCAGCATAGCTTGTGGCTTGTCTGAACTCACAAATAGTGACTTTTACAGTACAGAGTGAGAAGCATCCCAAAAGAATGCATTTAAAGAACAGACTGGATTTGAGCATTAAGGTTAGCATGCCTAAACGCAGGCCAAGCATTTGTGGGTGGGGCTCACAGTCTGTGGACCGCGGTACTGCAGCTGATTAGAGCTACAGCTACAGCTCATTTTCTCAGGGGGACTGCACATTTACGCAAATAACACGCCCCCACCCCACCACACCCCCTCCCAGCCAGCCATAAAACACTGCGGGGGGGCATATAAGCTTTGTGCCATTACTTGATTACGTGATCAGGGTTTGAAACAAACTTTTACTTGAGAGCAGATGTGTAAGTGGAGCTAGCGACTGGCGCTGGTTCTGTTGAGTAATCAGTGCCAGAGAGATCCTGGCCCTCCTTCAGCATCAGCTGATGGACGCGCGCAGTGGAAAGGAAGCGGGTGCTACTAAATTTAGGACATTTCTGGTGTCTCATGCCAGCACAAGCAGACAAAGATGGCCATTTTGCCCTGGACGTCCTCTTTTATATATGCACTGATCTCTGGAAAAAACAAAAGCAATATAAAAACAAACTTAAATCGAGAGATACTACAGCGAGAGAGAGAGATGATGTACCTGACCCATTTGGAGGTGGTTTTCTCTGGCCTGGTTTGAGAGTTTGCGTAAGTGCTTCCCATAAACACAAACATAACTTTATGCCTCTGCTCAGAGTCCAACCCAGCCAAAGGACAACACAGAGCAAAACACAGCTTGAGCACCCTGTACCAGAGTTTCTCAGACTCGCTCCAGGGGAACCATTGTACATGGTTGTATTTGTTCCATCCATCAAAGCAACCTCTAAAACTTTATAAGATGTTAATTTTTCATTAATTACATATTTTAAAAGTTGATTGAAAGATGAATTGTCCTCTTAAGGCAAGACTGCATCACAAACAGTGATGTAAGTGTCCAATATAAATGTCCAATATTCACCTCTGATGACTTTCAATCTGACAGATCCACTGATGTTTTAATTTTAGGTGCAGTACCAGGTGTATGGCAGGTGAGATCTAATGAGTTCCATTTGCGTGAGGGTGAAAACCTGGCCTCTGAAACTAACCCATCTGAGTAAAACAAAGAGAACACCGACACAGTGAATGGCTACATGCCGGACATGCTGTGTGTTGAAATTAGTTTGAGGACAAAATTATAGTAGAACACAAACATGTTTTCAAAAAACATGGCTGATCAAAAGATCTCCAGAATCAAGAAGCAACTGATCTATATCCCTCACCTCAGCAAAATCTCAGCCCCATTGCTGGCTGCCAAACTAAGTTCCCAGGGACCTGGGGAAGATTCTGGTTACATTTCCAGTTGGTTGTGAGATAATTTTATGATTACTGCATTCCCTAAACATTCCCTCAATATTTCACTGTTTTACAGAAGAAATATCCCAGGCATGTCGCTCACAAACGCAGTGGCAGCATTCCGATGGTTATTATGAGCCATGAAAACATCTGGATGGCGCTGTATGTGTCATACTTTTAAAGAGCACCACAAATGAAAGTATGAAATGACAGATTTGTTAAAGTTGCATTCCGGACAAAACTTTTATGATGACTAAGCACGATGAATTTTTTAACCGGCACAACAAAACTGAATAATGTTCTTTGGCTAAGATGGTGATTTACAGATGTAAGTCATGGAATACCCTAATACTACAACTAGTTCTCCTAATACAAGTATTAAAACTGCCACCACTAGTAATAAAATTTAACCTTTGTAGAGAACATTTTAATTCAAGGTCTGCCACACAAAATGTTTCACATAGATGAAACTTAGATATAAAAATATATATATATTTATCCAGAGCTACAGGTAATATAGAGACCCCCCTCCTGTATAAAAGCCTGCAGTGGGTCTGACCACAGTGAAGCACTCTGATGGAGAGGGCGGGGTGGGTGGGGGGCACCAATGCCCAGTGCGCAGCCAAAGCCAGTCAAATGCACAGTTACAGGTCCCTCACACCCCCCACTACAATAGCCCTTCAGTCACAGCAGCCGCCCCTCAAATCTCCAATCCCTGCCTGCACAGTCTCAGCTCCCTCCCCCGGCGCATGTAAAACCCCTTTCAGGGGGGGTCATATGGAGTGGGGAATATGCTGGTAGCCAATAAAGACATCCCCCTCACTTCATTACTGCCCATAAACATGGCGGGCCGTTTCCGATCCATCCTGCTCAGCGCACAAACATCTGAAATGAAAACATTTCTTTTCATGGCTCTTTGAGTCAGGTTTTTCTTTTTTAAACTTGGCTTTTGATGCTTTCATTTTGTTGTTGTAGTTGTTAAACATAATGAATGAAAGAGGTTTGTTCATGTTTGAAGGTTTCTGTGACTCTATTTTGGTCCCACTTCCTTGAATAAGAGGTTTGTACACTGTGTGTGGAAATGAGAACACACTGTAAAACTAGCAAGGTTAAGGGCAGTCACAGGGAGTTCTATGCAAAAGTTTAGTGAGTGTCAGATACATCATTTTCCTCTTAATATTTTATAAAAAAGTTACTGTGACATGCTTTCATTCTCACCCAAAATAAAATGAGTAATGTATGTATAAAAGCATGCTGAATGTGTATACAAATGACTAAAGACTTTTAGCCATAAATAACATAATAACTAAAAAAATCCCTTTGTAATTCTGAAAAATGACATGAAATATGACACAACAAAATATAGTATTTTCTATATTATTTTAAAGGAAGCGATTTACAGGTGAAGGCCATAGTTTATAGCTCTTAAAATGAGGAAAGCCTGAGCTAGCCTATTTCACTATAAAATTCACCCCCCAAAAACCTGGAGCCGAGTCCATGATTCTACAGGCTATGAACACCGAGGAATGTCGATATTTATAATTAGCAGCTGTAGCTCAGCAATTAAGAATGATCTTTTGAATGCTGGTATGAACCTTGTAATCCATTGGGATTTTGGTTGATGACTAGCTTTTTCCCTGTAATATCTTTAAAGCTATAATTTTTACAATGCACTGTACTCTGTCATGATACTCAATAGTGAGGTTGATATGGCAGCCCTTTTCCCTACATTGGCTCATAAAATGTCTTTCCCCATTCACTGTCCAGGGGATCTGTCGTTTTTCTGACTTCGAGATCACTTTTGAAGTAGTTCATTTGCTATTGACTCACAAAGTGTGTGTGATATTTTGCATGCAGCTGAAGCAGAGTGTCCTCAGACAGATCACTCAACCATCCACCACCCAGTCAGTTACTGGAAAATTATAGCCGTCCAGTCATTCCATACTTCCCTAAGAGATTCCAAACCAATGTGATAGTTATGTGTGCGCGTGTGCGTAGCTATGTGTGTATATGTGTGTATGTGTGTGTGCATGGAAAGATATACTTACCTCCTCCATGCCTGTGTGTGAGTTTGTGTGTAAGTGTGACTTTTGACTGTGTATGATAATTTTTGTATATATGCATCAATGTGTACCATAAGCACTTTCACAGCAAGTGTACCAAATAAAGTGGCCACTCAGGGTGTGTGTGTGTGTGTGTGTGTGTGTGTGTGTGTGTGGAGCTGAATGATCCCTTAGCTCTGTCGTTTAACTCCACTCTTCCCTCCAAACAGGGCATTCTGGGGTCACTCTGTCTCAGGTCTGGAGCTCAAACGGTCACAGATGGACTTCATCACCTGATCGAGGTCCCCTGTGCTACCTGCCAAGAATGCCGGGAGCTTTCCGCCAGTACAATTTATTTACACAGCGCACTCTGGAGCTACGCAAACCTGCACAACAACGAGCTGGTCATGCTGACCACTGCAGCTGCTACTCAATACAGTGTGGTTGTTTTTTAAAAAATAGGAAAAATAATTTAAATGCAACTGCAATACAGTCTATTAGCACCTGTTTACTGCACATCTAACACTGATGAAAGTTCTCCAGGTAAACAAGGTTGTATTAGATGAAACAAACAAGAGAATTCAGGTAGAAAACTGGGCTGTCTATTATAGAATTGATGATACGAAATCACTTCACTTTTACTTTGTAACGCTCAGCACAACAGCAACAAAACGTCCAAAGTGGAATATGAGTGATATTTAAAGTTTGCTGGAAAAGCGAGGAAGGAAATGGGGGAGAGGCCACATGGAAAGAGTGTTACCCTGAGGTAGGACCTGCGGCACCCCCTGCGGAGCGTTCAGAATGTGGGGGCGCTGGAACAGGCCCACTGTCGGTCTGCTTGCCCTCATCCCCCCCACCACCCCCTGCCACCCCCGGGCCTGGTGGAGTCAGTGCGTGTGGGCCAAGCAGGGAAGCCGGGCCTGGTGTTCACCCTTTCCCAGTAAAGACAAACAAAGGGGGATTGTTGTAACATATTTTTTCTGACAGTGCTGCATTTTATAAATTTATACCCCTCTGCCCCCCCCCCACACACACACACACATGTACATGCACACATACAGAAACACACAAACACCCCCCAACACACACACACACACCATGTGAGACTTCTCTTACCCCTTTGGAGCTTGTGTGATTGGTCACTGCCCAAAATGTCATGTTTTCTAATTCATTCAAGATGATCCTTCCACTCCATGTGAGACTTCTCTTAACTCAAGTGCTCTTTTTCTTTGAGGAGAAAAAACCCCATTGTGTTTATTCTTAGTCCCTAAACATATGCAGCAACAGACCTTTCTCTTCAATTTTTGGTCAATATTTTATTTTGGGCTCCAGTGAACAGATTGCCAGTGTGTTTGTTACACAGTCTCACTCCTCCACCCTGTAACACAGTCTCACTCCTCCACCCCGTAACACAGTTTCACTCCTCCACCCCGTAACACAGTTTCACTCCTCCACCCCGTAACACAGTTTCACTCCTCCACCCCGTAACACAGTCTCACTCCTCCACCCCGTAACACAGTTTCACGCCTTGATTAACTGGTACAACATTGATGCACAAACTCAGATTTGGGTGATTCCTGTGTCAGGTCAAAGTTCATTTCATACCTGTGTGGAATGTAAGCAACAGCTGCTTTCTACTGGTGTGAAACGGACATCAAATGGTTCTGAAAGAGATGTGGGAGCAGGTACTCACAGAACTATGCTCTGTTTCTCTTTTGTGCTGTAAGTGTAATTTCCAAAACTATTCTCTCCCAATGAAAGAGTAGATCCACTATGATTTGCACTATCAGCTAAAATTCAGTTATTACAGCAATAAAGCTTAAAATAGAAACAGATGTTTTTTTTTTAATCTAATTTAAGTCAGAGAGAGAGAGAGGGAGGGAGAGAGTACATGTCTCTCCTTTTAACAGGTTACGGAGAGGCAGGCCGTGAGCACCAATCAGAGTGCTGTTCTGGGATCAGCTCGGTCCCCATGCTGCAGCCCGTCGTGGGAACCGGGCAGTCGGTGTGGATGCTGAGTGAGCTTTACAGGGCCAGCGAGCGCCAGGGGACCCATGGGCGATTCAGAACAGATGCAGTGGTGGGGATGAATGAGGCGGCCGGGGCAGCGGGGATAAATCAGCCTATCCGTCCAGTCGGAGTCTGCGCTATTGGACAGAGCCCTATTCACCGGGGACGGCTCAGGAGCAAATCTGAGACCTTCAGCATTCTCCCCAACTTACAGAAGATGAAGAGCCTCCTCATGTTTTTGTTTATGCAAGTTTTTCATTGGTGGTGTAATTCTGTCATCACTTCCATTCCAGCTGCCTAGTTATAAAGTTGAGGACAGAAAAATTGTGCCCGGCGATGCCATATGTAAATAATGATAATAATAATCTATGCTCTTTTTATTACTCAGACACTTCACAGAGGGATACACTGACATATACAAAGATCCATACATGTGTATATGTATGTAGATACAGTCCCAGAGAGCAGATGCACATGATGCAGTGAATGTGTGTCCACATGCGTGCTGGTGTGGCTCTGCCTGCTGCTGCAGGAACACTCCCAGCTCTCAGGCTCCTCTCTGGGTGAGGATTCAGTGCGTTTCTGCCTTACTATCATGGATTATTTTGCAACCTTTCACGCTGAAACATTGGCAAGTCCTTCACTGGCCCCATCTGTGATGTTGCTTCAAAATATTGTGAAACAAAGTCAAGAGAAACCATGGGGAGCAATATTTATGTTTCATATTTCATTTTGTTAAGATGGGGCTGACACCCCACTAAATTTATGACAGATGTTAATGAAGGAAATGAGTGACAAAAATGAGTAGATTTGAATTTGAATGACTTACTTTCAATCATGGCTGAGACATATTCATCTCTACCCCCATGGCTGTGGCATGGGAGATGTGCTTATTGACTAAATAATTACCATCAGGGGATATTACAGTCATACAAAATTCCTGGAATGATTCTCTTTGATTTTCACAGAACTTGTTTAGAGCAAAAAAATGTGCTTTCAGATTGTTTTTGGAACGTTCCCACCAAACTTCTACATCATAATGAATTGGGAAACCGAAGACAAAAGCTCCCGGAATGC
>CM040764.1:23974945-24067445 GCA_022829145.1 Albula goreensis | reverse complement strand
ATCAGTGACATAATAATTTTGGACCAATGACTGCATTGGCTAGAGGGAGAGAAAAACATTTTTGATTGGTTCACACAAGCCAGTGACTGACAGCTGAGTGCAGCTCCACCTAACAGGGTTCATGACACTTCATTTCAGCCATTACTGCTGGTAACCCCAACCTTTGACCCCTTCCCTACTCTCCAGAGACACTGCCATACTCATGATACAAGGGCTTTTTCAATATGATTCAGCTTTATGGAAAATTATCGCACATATGCAATACCCCATGAAACCAGCAAACAGATGAAAAATGAACTGAGCAGACCTTGGTGTGTGGAGTTTCGAGGTTAGATGTAGCTCAATAGTGTGTTAAATACATATTTAAAGAGGTGTTGAACCGGACACTTCTGCTGTAGTTCAGGGCCATTTTACGCCAGAGTCAATCATAATTATGGAGTTATGCCCACAGCATACTGAAGCAATATAAGACTGCAACATGTGGTTTGATTTATTCATTCGGTTTTTCCACTAGGAAACTGTAAGAATGTAGTGTAATTTTAGGGAAATAATAATCTTATTAAACTGATAATTGGATAATTGTTGCTTGTGCCATGACGTGACAGTTCAGATTTAATCCCATTCCAGCACCATAAAAAAGGGAATACGTGCTAAAAATATAATCCAAAATAGAAAAAGAACAGTATGCCAGAAAACCAGAAGCGTATGGTGTATAACTTTACACCATGCTTCTTCACACCATGTTTTATCATTTATGATATATTGGTATGTGCTATATTTATGATGTTGACTCATGTTCACTTATTCACAAACAAACATTCGATCCAAAGCAATACTCAATGCAGACATCTTTGTAAAATGCTAATCTGACAAGTTTATCGCGAGTACATAAGAAATGCCTGACAAACAGGCAGCAAGTGAGAGACAAATAGCCAATCAGCAGTGTTAACATGCCTCAGAGTGGACTGTGGTGATGCTCCTGCCACTCACATGGATGTTCAGAGAAGCAGGAGAGCACAACACACACACACACACACACACACACACACACACACACACACACACACACACACACACACACACACACACTCACACACACACACACACACACACACACACACACACTCACACTCTCACACACACACACACACACACACACACACACACACACACACACACACACACATACACTGCTGTAATTCACAAGAGCTGAAAAATAAACAAGGTGCAAGGGCCGCTGGATGTCTGGCATGGGTAAATGAGGATTCACGACAAGCCTTCCCCTTCGCACAGGAAGAGAGCGATTTGGCCCGTCGCGTCCAATCTCTCTGATTGAGCTTTTACCAGAGATCTCTCCGAGCCCTGGACTCCTGTGATATAATGTGGGGTAAATGTTGTTATAGACCCAGCCGGGTCTGAACACAGGCCAAAGCCCCACATTCATGGAACTAGCTCCTCTCTTGCTCAAGCTCCCTCTCCACACAATCCAAAAGATGTTGCAACATTTAGACTGAGCTCCTGTGGAAGAGAATTATATGGGGTGAAGGAGATGTTAGTTTGAGTATTAGGGCCAAATGCGGAGAGGAAAAGACAGGAATCCCACCAGGACATGATAAGGCAAAAGCTTATTCTCACCAAGCTTATATTCAAGTTATGGGTCATAATCTCTAAATGTGTTATGAATAATAATTTTGATCATCAAAAAAAAAAAAACATCTTTCAGAGAAAAACTTAATATAAAACTTACTATAAAATATTCCTGTGAGGAAAAAGAAATGAAAGTTTTTCAAGATTAAGCTCAAAGTTTTGGGAGAAAAAGTTGAGGATAGAAGAGTTTTACAGCCAAAAATAAAATAAAACTCCCACCAGGATACAAAGAGGATTTTTGGATTTGGTGGATTTTTCACCAAAAAATGGTTATGGAACATAAATTTATTTTCTTTAAATTAGAAGAGCCAAAACGCAAAAATGACCTCACACTTTTGATCCAAAAAAGATAAAATATGATTTTGACAAAAAACACTGAAAGTTTTGAGATGGCATTCAAAATAAACTTTTGTGAAAAAGTTAAAATATCCTTTGCAAAGAAATTGTCCATTTTATGGAGAAAAATGAAACGTTCTGAGTGGCTGCGACAGGAGGAGTGTGGCAGCGCTCTGACAGCTGAAGTGTGGTTATACAGTGCGAGTAGTAGTGTGTTTTAAAAGTAGAAGTGTTACTTCTTCAAATGAGTTTTAAAATGACTTAAATCACATTAATGTAACGGGTAATATTGAACTGAGCGCTGGGTAAACACAGAGCAGAGCTGGGAGCTGGGGGGGCAGCAGATTTGGGGACACAAGGACCCCCTGAGGGAGAAATGGGTGCAAGGAGGGGGAGTGTTTGGGTGGTCTCAAAGGCTGGATCCGAGCGGGCAGTCACGGTTCATTTAAGCTCCTGTTTACACTGCGAGAAAGCTCTGCCACTCAGTGACTCACGGCTAATGGGTTTAAAATATCAAATTTACAGCTTTTTTATACATGTGCAGCTTGCGCACAGATTTGCAGTGGGAACTTATGGAATGCTTGTTTTGATTTCATATTTATACTCTGCTACAGTTTATTCACTTACAGGCTTGAGGGGGCAATAGTTAGTAAGTACCAAAGCACACTTTTCCCTGGCCAAATTCATTTAAAAAATATTGGCAATTTCATCTTGAGATGTTTACCTTGATAAAGTGATGAACCTCCTTTTTCTATGTATTAGAACTTAACACCGTGATTGATCTATATTCCTGTTAGTGACAAACTGTATGGCATTCATTATCAGTTCTGCAAGTTCACCTCTAAATCGCCCACTTGACTCATCTAGACATTTTTCAGCGACGCATCACATCCTGTAGTCGCATTGATAATGGTTTTGCACGATAAGCCAAGTCTGAAAACTGACGTCAGCGAAAGTATGAGCATTTCATTCGCATTTCAGCTGTATTTCCTGACTTCCCCCTAAAACAACTTCCATGTGCTGTGATGTATGTTCTTGACAGGATTACAGATGTGACCTAGCAGTCAAATGAGAGGGTTTTACTTTTCTAACTAGTTAGGTGAAGTCCTGTGTCACCACTCTCTGCTTTCGTTTTATGAGTATTTCTTTTAGTTAAATCAGGAGGTAATTTTTGCTGGTGGGGGCCTTTGTATGAAGGGTGATGGCTTGTGTTATAGCTCACTGGCAGGGTAGGCTGGGGGAGGAATCTGAGGGGGTTCAAGGGGGGTGCCTCTGGACCCAGCCCCCCCCCCCCCCCTCCCTCACTTCCTGTGTGGGTGCCAGCACAGGGGTTCTGTTTCGGGATGGGGGTTGGAGGAGTATGTGGAGGAGTTGGCCAAATAAAGCAAGGAGTTCCACTCCACTGTGTCAGCAACAGGACACTGGCCAGTCAGTGGGAACAGGGGGTTGGGGGGGTCACACAGAGGATAGGGAATGTTTTGCCCATTCATTCATACATTCATTTATACAGTCATTCATTTCTGAATGTAGTGACAATATGTCTTTACCTCCATCATCCAACGAGTTCTTGTTGAGGTAAAGTAGCTAGAGCAGATGCAAGGTTGTGGATGAACAGACAGATTATCAATGAGATTTTTCCCACTGTTACAGAAACATGGCTTTATGGTAGTATAGTACCTCTGTCCTGCAGCTGAATCCTGAGGTGCTCTTCATTAACTTTATGGGGTTGATCATCAGTAAAATGCCCGTTAGATGGGTGAACAGACAGAAACTGCCAAATGTCATCAGAAAGCCTGTGGTTTTACGCTGTGTTTCCCATGTCAGAGGCACACGTGTCTTTGGCCTCGGGGCTTTATTCTGAGGTGTTACATGTTGTCTTTTTTGTTGTTTTTCTCCCTCCCTGTTTCCCCACCGTAAAACTGAACTTGTCAGACCACCACAGGGACGCTCTCCCACCCACTCAGGAGCAGGAAGCCGTAAACACGTGACCCTTCTGATTTATGTGACACCCAGCCCTCTCCTCTTCCCGCACTGTAGGTGTGTTGCCAGTTAAATACTGCCTATGCCGTGGGAGGAACACAAAGTCAGCATATATATGGTTCACCTGCTTGCAGGCATCCGGCTGACCAGGAGTGGCCGCTAGAGAGCAGTAAGACTGATGAACCCTGACTAGCTTTCCTCCTATCCTTCCCCAGGCTGAGCTTGTAGTTGGCTCGCCAGCGCAAATGTCCATCCGTGGCCAATAATGGTGTGGCTGGGACTGATCCAGTCTCTGAACTCACAGCTGCACCATTAAAAGGTGCCTTAACTGTGAGGGCCCCATAGCACTTTGAGCGCTTTCTAAAGTTCAGCAGAAGTGAGATTATGTGCAGTTCTGTGGTACAGGGGTGTAATGAGGTGGCTAAACCCAGGAGGGATGAATGTCCACAAAAACAATCTTGCTGACTTAGCAAAAACATGGACTTACAGATTCAATTCACATGAAAAATTTAATTAATCCAGGCAGGGTTTTGCTGTGAAATGGAAGGTGGAACTTGACCCTTTTCATCACTGAAATACTGATTGCATTCACGTTAAAATTATACTACAGACTAATCGAATAATCTTTTTGTTAATCTTTGACATATTTGTCTCAAATGGCCAGCAGGGGAATGGCAGATTAAGTAAAGTAAATAATGGGGTATTCTCTCAGGCTAAGAAGCGTCATCCCGCACCACATATGTCAGATGTGTGACTCCATTCTGGAATGGGGTTCTGGAGACGGAGGGTAGCACATCTACCCCCCAACCCTAAATCTGCCCCTAAATCTGACAACAGCCAGTAATCCGAGGCGTCTGCAGGGGATTGCCTTGCATGAAAGGAGCATTATTTACCATTAATTACAGTAAAAAATGTTATGCTAACGCCATCCCCAGCCCCTCGTCCCCCATCCCCCTACCTCCCGATCGCCCAAAAAAGAAAAGTTTAGAAAAAAAAGAATTTGCACAGTTTTCCTGCGGGACGTATCCATTTACAGGTCAGCTCTTCAGTATGTTACAGGGACACAGTGGGAAACTCATTCAAGCCAGACCACTAAAATTCCTTGCTCTCCCCACTCCAGTCCAGACGGTGGGAAAATACAACACGATGCAAGAAAGCAGAACGCGTGTCCTGACTCCTGTATGTGCTCCTGAAAGCATGTCACTCTCGTCCACAGGGAGGGAGTGCTCCCAAAGCCGTACGCTTTGCTTACTCTGAGAGCCCTGGATGGCCTTGGCCAGTGTTAACGGTTTTAGTCTCTGCTTCTCGCTCTGGTGCCACACCGGGGCCCATTTACTCCACTGCCATGATAGCAAGAACAACAAATACACAAACCACTATAACGATCCACCTCTTCAAAGCAGTGATGACAGCTCACCTGTAACTGAAGCATGTGTGCATGTGTCTGTTATGTGTGTTTGTGTGTGTGAGTGTTAGAGACAATGAGTGGGAGTATGTGTGTGTGGGTGAGGAAAGGGCACACACACACGTGTGTGCTTGAACCAATATTTATTAGTTATTCAGAGGAATGCGCGGGTCGCGAGACAGTAGAAAGCTAGGATTTATTGCTTCTCATACCGCCCTGACTTTAGCATCTGCTGCTCCTTTGAACAGTCGGTCATTTGATCCCCTGCATTCAAAGGCCACAACAACACAGACAAATAAAACCGCCTGAGAGCACGGGGTCCCGACCCTGATTCTCTGAGCACGGGGAGCACAGGCAGGTAGAATATGGGCGCTCTGTGCACACTCAGTTACGCTCTTTACATCTGCACATGCAACAGCTACTCTTAACCACACAGACTTACACAGCTTAAAATGTGATTTACATACAGCTGGATATTTGCTGGAGTTATTCCAGTTAAGTGTCTTGCTTCAGGAAACAATGGCTGTGTCCCACCTGGGATTGAACCAGCTATGTGTAAGTTCAGCTGTAACTTATTAAAAAACCAAACTCAGTGCCATACATATTCACTTTTAACTCAACAGGTGACATAAAATGTTCTTATGTCCAACCTAGCCTAGTTCCTAAGCATTATGGATCTCATTGACCTCACTGGTTGCTAACTCACACCCTTGGCTGGCCAATCGGGTATGGACTCCCCTACTAAGACTCTTTTCAAAAAGTTCTTTTCAAAAGTTCATTGTTTTTATTAAATCCATTAGATATAACAAAATGCATAATGACTATGCACCAATGGCTGTGCAGAAGATTTCCCGGGTTCTAAAATTAGGTGAGTGTGTTTATTTTTTAGACCTGACGAGTCGCACCGCACCCCAGACATGGGTGAGAGGTTCGAGCTTACCGTGGGCGTGTTTAACAAGCGTCTGACCTCTACACAAAAATAAGAGGGAGGGACCCATTTTTTACTGCCATTTGTGGATATATGTCTTTCCGCAGTCAGTGGGCAGAAACAGGGCTGTTGATATTAGAGAGACAAAAGCAGATTTTAGCACACAAGCATCCACACCAGAGTCTCAGTTCAGAGCATTAAGACACGAGACCAGGCCCCTGCTCCACCCATGTGACCAGCTCCCCCATATTCTACCCAAGCAGTCATAAAAACAGTAAACAATACGTTGCCATGGTCACTGGAATCAGCTCTGTCTGGATGCCTGCAAGATGGCCGTCCTCTTCGACACTAACATCGAAATGACACTAAGGCAAAGACAAGGATGTGAAAACTGATGCATGAAAACCAACTTTTAAATACAATGCTCTACAGGCATTGGCCCTCACAAAAAAAAAAAAAAAAAAGAGGCTAGCAAATCTGATATCCCAGCTCTGCAATATAAATACCAGTCTCTTGCAAAACTGTGAGTGTTTCCAGATTATCTACATGTGTTAATACGTTGTACTTTTTTTTTTTGGATTTTTGCCACCCGAACACAGCCAAACTATTTAACCTCCTTTAACCACCCACTCCCACCGACTCACAAAGAAGCAGGCATTATTCATGATTCCTCTGATTCATGTGACAACAAGCCCTCACTTCTTTCCACATTGCCGAAGCGAGATCAATTACATACTGCCTTTGTTGTCAGAGGATAACAAAGTCAGCATATACTCTGCTCATGCATCAGTGGTCAACGGGCTGACCAGGAGTGGCTGCAGGGTGTGCTTTCCACTCAAATTGCTCAAATTTCCGGCAATTTTCATGCAACATTCATGGATTGATGTGTGCTGGACAAGTGCGCACTTGTGCCTTCTGGAGCCCCATAGTGATTGAAAAACTTCAAACGAATTTCAGGTGAAGTTTTCTACTCCATTTGTTTTCTTATCTCCTCTATCTGAACTCCCTGAGGTTTGGAATGTGATGTTACTGTCATCATTTTTGAGATTTTGTGAAGCGATGTGGAAGAAAAATAATGGTTTTGCAAGCAATGAAACAATGTCTTATTAATTATATTGGCTTGTTAGAGAACAGCCAAAATACTTGCATACTTTGAACAAAATAGCAATGTACATATAGTATACATAAAAATGTAGGTTTCCATGAAGATGAAATGAAACCATGACAGTGACCCTGACGGATGACACTGACTGATGACATGATACTGAAAAGATACTGAAATAACACAGGCTATTGTCAGTGTATCCATAACAAGATGAGCAGATATTAATTGGGCTGTTTTATTGAATGCTTTATTTATAACAATGACAAGATGTGTTTTTATAGTGATTATAAGCTCTGGTGCTCTGCACACTAAATCCTTTGCCATCATTCATTCTCAACCTGTTTCACATAGAGGGAGGACAGACATCAGCAAAACCTTTTCATGAATGTATAATGTCTAATAAAAATAAAGCACTCATGTGCCACACAAAGACAGATTTTAAACATTTAAATGTGCCCCACATGTAAAATATGTAATATATGAATGAAAGACTGAAAATGTAGTAATACATCTCTCTTATATACATCACAGATATATTGCATGCTGTGGTTATAAATGATGTGGTTGAATCTACATGACTCTTAATATTTCAATTTGCTCAGCAGATGGCTGTGTCCAGGGAGCGTAGAACAAGCTGGAGATTTCAGTCTCGCCCATGCTGGGTCACATGTACACATCTGGAGGTTCACAGGAGAGACCTGCAGTAAAGGAACCAACCCTCCAGAGCTCCACAGCTGTGCTCCTCCAGGAATCAAACCTGTGACCCCCAGGTCTGGAGCATGGCGCTCAGACCGTTAGGCCCCTGTGCGCTCATACATCTCCCACATCATCCACCTGACAGGGAACATAACTCAGTGTTCTGGGCCTTTCTCTCCAACCTCGGCTGGCAGTGAACCAAGGTCATATTCTCAAATCTCCAGAACCACAAAGAAGTCTGTCCCAACGTGGTTCCTCTTGTATGGAACATTTCCCCTGATGATCCAGAATGTCGGTGAGGTAAGGCTGCTGAGCTCAGACTTTGATGTGTTTTTGCCCAAAGAGACCAAAGTTTATGAACCAGGACCTCTGAGGTTTGTAAACCAGCAGAACCCCCCCCCCGCCCGTTTCCCCATCCTGAACTGAACTCATCACCTCACCTCAGTGAACACCTCCCACAGGATTGTGAGGAGGAAGCCATGAACATGTGACTCCTCTGACTCCCATGACAACCGGCCCTCACTGCTTTCCACACTGCAGATCGTGTCACCGATTTTACATACCGCCTATGCCGTCTGAGAAAAACCAAGTCAACATCTACACTTGCAGGCACCCAGCTAGCCAGGATTGTCCACTAGAGAGCAGTGAGACTGATGAATCTTGACCGGTCAACCCCCATCATTCCCCAGTGAGTCTGAGTCCATTTCTGCCTCACGATGTGGACCTCTGGCCATAGGTGGTGTGGCTGGACCTCCAACACCCAGACATGGGACTCCCAGCTGCCCTACAAACAGCAGGAGCCAGCCAGAGAAAGGCACATTTCCGGTGAACGGCGAGAACACAATGTTTGATTGTCCACTCTGTATACAGGGTTGCCTGAAGCAAATTTTCTGAATGCTTCTTCCGGGCAAGTCATGTCAAGAGTCCATGGAAAAAAAAAAAAAGTTTAAAAACCGATTTCCTCCCACAAGAATGGCAAGCATCCGTCTAGTGCAGCGCCGGTCAGATTACCCCCAGGTCTGTCCAGGCCCGCGCGTCTGCACTTGTGCTTTGATGCTGCAGGCAGGCGTTTATCATGACACCTCTGTCCTCCCACAGTGCTGGGGGTGTGACCTCGGCATGGTGCTGTCTGTGCGCAGGACTGATGGGTTTCCATTTAAGCCAGGCTGTCTGCACCTCACACCCAGGAGGCCCCATTTCTGAGTCTGGCCACAGTGGGACAGGAACAGTGGGGCAGGCCATTTGCTGGGCTGGAGTGTGGCTTTTCAGTTATTAAGCTATTCGTTTGTTGGGCTGGAGTGTGGCTTTTCAGTTATTAGGCTGTTCGTTTGTTGGGCTGGAATGTGGCTGTTCAGTCATTCGGCTGTTCGTTTGTTGAGCTAGAGTGTGGCTGTTCAGTCTTTAGGCTGTTCGTGTGTTGGGCTGGAGTGTGGCTGTTCAGTCATTCGGCTGTTTGTTTGCTGGGCTGGAGTGTGGCTGTTCAGTCATGGCGTCACTTGTCCTCTGTCCCGCACAGATTTGCTGATTTTGTATCCGAGGTTTCCCCCTGTCTGACTGGTAGCAGCAGGTTTCTGATTGCGGTTTCGATTCAATTGGCTTTGGCAGTTCATAATTTCAAACCCCCTTCCATGATGACTTTCGTCTGAAGTAAAAGCTGACTGCTGGTGTATGTAAGCAGAGCCAGCCCACTTAGGAGCCAGAGATTAGGCCAGCTCCAGGTCAGGTGCCCCAAGAGCTCAGGACAATCTGAGACCAGCTCAAACAGAAGCGGTGATCTCCACACTGATTCTCAGAGGCCGGT
Organism: Albula goreensis; assembly: GCA_022829145.1. Taxonomy (NCBI): domain Eukaryota; kingdom Metazoa; phylum Chordata; class Actinopteri; order Albuliformes; family Albulidae; genus Albula; species Albula goreensis. Next base: position 24,057,547 of record CM040764.1, on the reverse strand, counting down.
TCAAGGAAGCATCACATACTTGACACACGCCTGATGTTTGAACAGAGGTTTTGTCTTTGAAGTTTATCCTTCAGGTAAGCTCTCTGGTTTGAGTCTCAGACTTCATCTTAGGCCCACCTTCAACACGTGATATCGGTGAGACACACAGACCTGGCACTATCATTCTGAACTGTACTGCTTTCACCAGGCTTACAGCAGAGAGGTATAAACCTGGCACTATCATTCTGAACTGCTCTGCTTTCACCAGACTTATAGCAGAGAGGTATAAACCTGGCACTATCACTCTGAACTGCACTGCTTTCACCAGGCTTACAGCAGAGAGGTATAAACCTGGCACTATCACTCTGAACTGCACTGCTTTCACCAGGCTTACAGCAGAGAGGTATAAACCTGGCACTATCACTCTGAACTGCACTGCTTTCACCAGGCTTACAGCAGAGAGGTATAAACCTGGCACTATCACTCTGAACTGCACTGTTTTCACCAGGCTTACAGCAGAGAGGTGTAAACCCTGGCACTATCGCTCTGAACTGCACTGCTTTCACCAGGCTTACAGCAGAGAGGTATAAACCTGGCACTATCACTCTGAACTGCACTGCTTTCACCAGGCAGAGAGGTTCTCACCAGTCATATTGGGGGTCTGTCTCATCAGGAAGTCATTACAATTTCACCATCAGCCAGAAAAAAAGTAGAAAAAAAGTCAGAATTCCCTGAGGAGAGAGATTTAGGAAACCCAGCTCGACCTCCCCTCCCTCCCTCTCTCTCACCCTCCCTCTCTCCTTCTCCTTCCTTCCCCCTCTCTCTCTCTCTCCCTGTCTTTCTCTGCCTCTCTCGCCCCCCACCCCCCCCCCCCTTCCCTCCCGCCCATAGCAGCAGGGGAAGCTGCAATATTTGATTACACACACGCTACCTCCAGCGAAGCATTACTCACCCATCTCCCCTGCTCGGCTCAGTGTGTTTATATAGACCGCTCAGTCCTGTGCAGGCTCAGTCAGCACTCTGCTGCCAAAGACTCTGCTCACCGCTCAACGGCAAGGAAGGAATAAACTCCACCGATCCCACAGACAGACAGACAGACAGACAGACGGACGGACAGACAGGGGGCATCTTGCTGAATTTCTCTTTCTCTGTCTGTCTCACACACACACCGGCATGTCTCTGCCATTGGCTTTGCTGGCCACCTGTCTCCTCTTTTGCACGGGCGTACACGGGTATGAGGACGATGACTTTCAGGTGAACTACGACGTCTCTTACTACAATGAAATTACGGAAGATGAACGGGATGGTGAGTGCTTTTTTTAAACTTTTTCCACTTTCCAAATTTCTCTCCACTGCAGCTCAGCTCCCCCTCTCCCTCATGGTCGCAAGGGCCGGGGGTAGGGAGCCAGGTGCCATTCTCAGTCACCCACAGAGTCTGAGCAAACAGGAAATTAATGAGTGACAGGCTGAGCTTAATTGGAGGTACTTTCTGAGTAATTCTGCATGGCACAGTGAACAATCAAAAAAGGAGAAAAAAAAAGTCTGAAGACAGCGCACTGTGTAGAAGCTGAAGCTTTGATGTGGCTACCAAATGTCATTAGGCAAAATGCAGGCAACGGCTTCTACCAAAAACAAAAAAAAAAATCACCAATGCTGGCTGAATGGGAATGACAGCAGGGGGGTGGGAGTCATGCCAGAAAAACTCCAAATTAACAGCCCCCAGCCGGGGACACACAGAGCCCTTTCACCGCCTCGCTCTGAGCGCAGAGCTGCTGAAGTTTGAGGAGCATCTCTCGGTCCCTCACACAGCCGTTTTCTGCATTTACACCACAGGATGGGGGTGGTTTTAGGAGACATCCGGATGGTACCAACATGCCTGTCACACTTCTGTCAGTAATTTCATCTTTGGGAGGAAGTCTGGAATGGGAACATCAAGTTCAGACTCTGTGCTCGTCTGAGACACCCAGAGACAGGAAACAAACACATATAACATCCACAGAACTGAAAGGATAATATATGACTGAAAGTTAAATCTGGATTTAATATTTGTAAGGTTATGTTTCCTACTGACAAAAGTACAAATATGCTTCAGAAAAGTCCATATATTTATCACATCATAAACATGTCAGGTCAGGATAACTCTGGATATACTTTAGTCCAGAGATTTGTGTGGGGATCCACCCTGACTCTTGACAAACACATCTTCGCTTCAGAAAAGGGAACAAAAAGTTCTGATTCCTCCTGCAGTGCCTCCTCTTATCCTCCACCTTCTTGACCCTGCTTCTCCTTCTTTTCCTCTCTTGCCTCCACTTTTGCCTCAATGCAAAATCTCAGTCTTATCTTCATCCACAGGTCTCTGATGGTCACCATTCTGTCTTTCTATGCATGTACGTTTGGATGTTTGTATGTTTTTTCTTGCTTGCTGCTTCTCTCTCTCTCTGTCTTTCCCCTTTTCTCTCTCTCTCTTTCTGTATCTGTCCTTCTCTTCAGAATTCCTGAGGTTTCCCCAAACGTATTCACCCTTCTCTCAGTGTGTAAGTCTGTCCATCGCTCCTTTTTCACCACAACATGCCCAGCTATTCCAAGCACAGGTACTCACAGGTGTTTCCCCTTTCACCCCCTCCCCCTCGCCCCTGCAGTGGGCCCCACGCTGCCCCCCTGCCAGGCCCAGGAGCTGTCGCGTTGGGACAAGCTCTTCACCATGCTGGAGGACTCCCAGATGAGGCAGAACATGCTGCTGCACTCCGTGGATGAGGGCGTCAGGGCGGAGCTGCAGGCTCTGAGGTCGGAGCTCCGGCGGGTCTCCCCTGGTGATGCCCCCGCCTGTGTTGCCGCGGCCGACCGGCTGGCGGCGCAGGTGGGCGGGAAGCTGGAGCAGGCGCTGGAGCGGGTAGAGGGAGCGGCGGCTCGGCAGGAAGGAGCCCTGCAGCAGCTCCAGGATGCCAGCCGCCACCAGGCCGCACGGATGGGCAAGCTGGAGCAGGCCTGCCTGGGTATCAGCAAGGCCGGCCCCGCCCCGCACAAGCAGCAGGACGTGACCGGAGGCATCAGCCTGGAGAAGACGCTCACTGCCATGGCAACAGATCTTCAGAGGGTCCAGACCCAGCTGGACCTCTCCCAGCGCCAGGCCGCTCACAACTTCCTGCCAGCAGGTAGGCGTGCCAACTGCCTGTTTCTGTACCCATAGTAACCATGCTTATGTTATGATTGATGCAGGAAATTGTTCTTGTGAAGGAGTTTCAGTTCAGTTCAGTATTATTTGCACAGGGCTTTTTAGAGTGTCAGAAGGCAGCTTTACACAGAGCCCAAAGCTGGCACTCGCCTCCAGAGCAGGACCCAGCTCAGAGAGCGAGCCCATCCGCTTCTGGCCAGAACCCGGCAGTTAATGAGTATAATAACAGAGTATAATCAGTGCTCAGCTTCTGGTCGGTTTGGCTGGCAGGGAGGTCCGGTATCTGGGAAGACCAGGCAGAAGAGCCAAACAGAGCTGAGGTCCGCTGGTTGTAGCCAAATGCGCAGAAACCCCCCTGACCAGAGAGTCGATGCAAGGCGCTCCCAAAGCTCTGAGCCACAAACACAGACCGTCTCCTCCCGCAAAGTCAAAGCTGCTGTTGCTGGCAGTATATCAGCGCTAAGCATGGCCATACATCTCCCTTTATGACTCAAAAAAATGTTTTTGCCACGCTGAGAGTCAAGCTCCTCAGTGCTCACACGGAATGTTCTCCCGCTCGACAGGAGTGAAATAAGAAGAAAGGAAAGCAAACAAACTGATAAATGCCAGAGATTCTGGACAGGGCGGAAGAGGGGTCAAAGGTTGCAGAGGTGGGGGCCTCCCCCTGGTATAGTCCTGCAGACACACAGCGGAGAGCACATGGGGGTGAGGGTTTACTAAACTGGGCCCACAGCAGGTTGTAGTGCCTCTACATTCACATTTGAGCTTAATTTTGCATACAGTCTATTTGTACAGCTGGTATTTACTGAAACAACGTGGGTTAAGTGTGCTTCTCATAGGTACAACAGCAGTGTCCCATTGGGGATTCAAACCCACAACCAGTAAGATATAAGCCCAGCTCCATAATCTTTACAGGACACTTACACTCAGGTAGCGGTTGCGTTTGTGGATTATTCTCTCTCTCTCTCTCTCTCTCTCTCTCTCTCAGGCTGTGAGATGGCTCTGCTGTTCCCCCAGCGCTCGCGGCGGATCTATGCAGCAGTGAACCTCGACAGTCCCATGGCACTGCAGGCCTTCACAGTCTGCCTGTGGGCCAAGGCCACCAAGGCACTCAACAGGACTGTGCTGTTCTCCTACGGCACCCGCAGGAACCCCCAGGAGGTCCAGCTGGCACTGAGCACCAGCGGGGGCACTGTTCACCGTGGGGGTGAGGCCCACCTGGTCAAGACTCAAGGCGTTGCCCTGGATGGCCACTGGGGGCACTACTGCGGCACCTGGAGCTCAGATCAGGGCCTGGCCTCACTGTGGGTGAATGGCCAGAGGGAAGCCAGCTCACCTGGCGTGGCTGAGGGCCACTCTCTGCCTGAGGGGGGCACCATGGTGCTGGGCCAGGAGAAGAACGGCTTCTTCGACCCCATGCTGGCCTTCGCTGGGAAGATGACTGGGCTCAACGTGTGGGACAGGGTGCTGGTGGCGGAGGAGATATCCCAGCATGCACAAGCAGACGGGACTTCCTGCAGCGGCCGGGGGAACGTGGTTGGCTGGGGCATTTCAGAGATTGTGCCACATGGGGGCGCTCAGTACATTAACTGATTCTTGAGATCATGTCCCTCACACCATAGAGCAACACAGCTGTACAACCACAGCCTGTGTGCACAGCCCTCACCGAGCACTGCCACAGAGACGAAGGACAATACTTTACCTTCTTACTCAATTTAGTTATTTATTAATCATATGTCCTAAGAAACAAAACAAATATGTGAAGAGCACATATAAAATATAAACAATAGTAATGATAATCATGCTGATAAACAGTTCTTCCAGTCTCCAAGCTTCCCAGGAAGTTATTATTGTAATAGTATTGTTATATACTTATTGTTATTATGATAAGTGAACGATTAAGTGTTTTTTTCACTCAGTCCTGTGGCATAACTCCAGATGTTTACACCTTGTCCAGACAGAAATGCTGCGTCTTATCCGTTAATGTTCTTTGTTTTTGAATTTGCTGTTTCAGTGGATTGGTTTTATTGATGTTCTGAAAGACCTTATCCTGTCCTTTTTCCGTTCGTATTGACACATTTATGCTCAAAGGGGAAATGAAGGAAATAAGGGTCTTAAGGTCTTTTGCTAAACATGTACTATAGTGTAAATTATGTTTTTTGGAAATCTCATAAAAATGATTACATTTTTGTACATATATATTTTTGTCTATTGAATAAAGGTCTGAAATAAACCCACAGAAACAGATTCTTTTGCCACAGGCCAGCAAACTTACATGTTTGAACAGCAAACCTACTGTGTGCATACACACGCACACATGCACCCACGCACACACACTATTCACTGCACCCTGTGGTAGGGACCCAACTGTAGCAATCCCTGGCTAAGAGTGTTTGGGACTCTTCACATCCACAGGAAGAACACTTGGCTGTGCTTAATAATGCTTATTATATGCTCTCACTGCCACTTATGTTCATGTTTTCTGCTCAGAGCACTCACGCTCTGTGTCACTGCTACTCCTGGGTCTTTTGGGCTTGTTTGCACCGGGACTGATCGCTCGATTCGGGAAAGAAATAAAGATTCCCTTTCGGTTGAGAGATGATAAGTCATGATAAGCATGTTCCCAAAACAATATTCAATTTATATTATTATATTTTTCCAAACAAGCTACTTAAACGTCACAGAAAAACATTCCCAACAAAGACTGTTCAATGGACATCAATCGGGCAAATACATATGTTGAGATCTGAATGTTTACTTTAATATTTCAGGAATGTTCCACTAAACATCAGTTAGGTGGGGAATATCCTGCTGATAGAATACCTCCCTCCCTGGAAAAGGCCAATCTCATAGATGGCAAGGTCATTACAAAACCGCAGACCGTGGCTAACATCACTGTTCAAATAACACCGCTGAGATTGTTGTCCTTTCCCATTTTTACAGGACTGCTTGTACTTTGTGGAACAATGAATCTTAATGAACTGTACAGTTTCAGAGGCTCCACAGAGTCTCCTCCTACATCCTGCTGACAGGAAGAGACAGACAACCCAGCTATCAAACCTCTGCACATATACAGCCACCCTGTTTTCTCTAAAACACACACACACACACACACATACACACACACACACCCATACACATGCGCACACACACATACACACACACACACATACACACGCACACACACACACACACACACACACACACACACACACACACACACACACACACACACACAAACACACATCCCACACACATACATACATATCCCCCCCACAATGTGACACTAACACTGCTGCTTGATCGGAGGCACGGACGATATCAGGCTGCTATCTGTCCTGGCCTCTGGCACATCTTAGGTGTTGCACCCCCACTGGCTGGCAGGCAGCAGGTAGGGGAGATAGGGACCCAGACAAACAGAGCAGAGATCTGAGAGCACACTTCTCTGTCTCACCTTTTGGAGTCTAAACGCACAGAACTGCATTGGGGCCCATGAAATCCTCCCACGAGTGTTCAGTTACCGCGGGAACCCTAAGAGACTGCTGCGAGAGACGCTGACCACATCACTTTCGCTTTGCAGCTGCACAGCTGCTGAAGAAACGTTATCAACAGAACCAACACAGCGATGGATCCCTGCCCTGGTCTCATTCTGAATCAATGTTATTTTAGTCATTTGGAGGCGTGTTGCGCTATTTATGGTGAGTCTCCCGCCTTAATTGCTTTTAGGTAATTATAACAGCACTTTCGGCAATACTGTCGGGTTCACCGTGTTTTAACACTAACCCATATAAGGCTGGAGGCAGGGCCAGACATATGACCTGACTGACCGCAGCTACACCCCTGTAATCGCCTCCACATGTGTGTGTGTGTGTGTAAAATGTAAACATGCAGAGGGACACGCCACACACGTGCGTTAAAATGGGACCATGCAGGAATCCGCCCTGCACGTCTGTGTGTAAAATGGGACAGACCACAAGAGTATGTCTGAAATGTGACCATGCAAGACGACATGTCACTTTAAACTGGGGAGAGGCACTAGAGGGGGACAGCCTTCTAAAACAGGCTGTGCTTTTTGTGTGCAATTGCAAAACCACAATAAATAATCTCAATTAGTGAGAATTGTCAACCATGAACTCATTGTGGGCTGAGCCTCAAGTGCTGTGAGTCACACGGGCAGCAGTGGTGACAGAGGGAAGCGTAGGATGGAGGGGCAAAGCTTCAGCAGAATGATATGTTACTCTTTGGTTTTGCACCTGAAGAGTCTGCAGATGAGTGGGGCTTCCCCTGAACCAATGGTACCTGAAAGCACGTCCTGCACATCATTCCCCTGGTACTCATGAGCAAAACTATGGAGCCAGTGACACCTCATCCAGCGTAAGACACACACACACACACAGGTACACAAAAACACACACATGTACACACTCACTGACACACACACATACGGACACACAAGCACACAAAAACAAATGCATATGCATACACACACACACAGAATCACACACCCACACCCACATGAACGTGCACACACACACACAGTGTCTCAGCCAAAGAATAAACAAACGTCTCATTAAAAGCGTGCTCTCATCAAGGCACGCCTCGTTAGAGCAAAATGTGGAAAAACCAGAAACAAGGAATAACAATGCAGAGCGTGAAAGAACAGCCCTCAAAACACACACAATACCTCAGCATTCCCACATGCGAGTGACAGTGTCCAGATTTCACATCAACAGGGGGAATGGATGCACTCCAAAAAATACTTATCTGTTCATTTTATTGCCTCATTAGTTTTGAATGCATGATAGAGCAGGCTAGTACAGCTTTAACAGGGCATTAGCCTGAACAGGGCCAATGTTTGAAGTCACAGTCAGCTTTCTGTAAAATTCACATTTTCTTTCTCTTTGCTCTCACAGTTTATTACCTCATTGAGTCTTTTTTCTTATTTTTCTTATTCTGTTCTGGGGGTGAGGGGCGGCAGAGCACAACCATAGTGGAGCATTCGCAAACCCTCCAGGTACAGGAACAGAATGCCAATTTGCAAAAGAAGCCAGGCTCGATATACATACATTACATTACTGTTATTTAGCTGATGCTTTTATCCAAAGTGTCTTACAGTTGATTAGACTAACCAAGGGCCAATCTCCCCTGGGAGCAATGTGGGGTTCAGGGCCTTGCTCAAGGGCCCAACAGCAATGGTGTTCTTACTGTGGCTGGACTGGGACCTGAACCACCAACCTCAGGGATGCCAGTCATGTACCTTAGCCACTAGGCTATAGGCTACCCCATACACATACACTTACGCAGCTTATGTTTTTCTGTACGTTTACACGTCTCATCGGTCTTACAAGAATGTTTTTACAAGGTGGTACATCGCGTCATCCTAACCCGGAAGTGAAACGACAGTAAATACAGTGCCTGCATCAGTAAAGCACCCATCTAACCTTAACAGTCAAAAACATTCTTTTCACTTTCATCTGCATGGTTCATCTTATGTTCCTAGCAATAATCAGCTGACAAGGCGAATTCCACATCTCTGAGTTAAAGGCCAGCATTATACCACACTGTGACGCGTTGCCATGCCAATGCCTAAATGTCTCAGGCACTCAGGAGTTTCCAAAAAGGGCTGGAATAAAAATCCAGTTCATTTTTAGGTAGTTAGCTCCACCTTGTGGTCATTAGTGAGTACATGTTTGAAGCAACAATTCTTATTATACTATGATCCAAATGTAAAAAATGAGCCTGTCAGTGACAGTGTGAGTAACTGATACTATGATCCAAATGTAAAAAAATGAGCCTGTCAGCATGTCAACTGTGACAGTCCAAATGAGCCTGGTAACTGATGATACTATGATCCAAATGTAAAAAATGAGCCTGTCAGTGACAGTGTGGGTAACTGATACTATGATCCAAATGTAAAAAATGAGCCTGTCAGTGACAGTGTGGGTAACTGATACTATGATCCAAATGTAAAAAATGAGCCTGTCAGTGACAGTGTGAGTAACTGATACTATGATCCAAATGTAAAACATGAGCATGTCAGTGACAGTGTGGGTAACTGATACTATGATCCAAATGTAAAAAAGCCTGAGCCTGACAGTGTGAGTAACTGATACTATGATCCAAATGTAAAACATGAGCATGTCAACTGACAGTGTGAGTAACTGATACTATGATCCAAATGTAAAATGAGCCTGTCAGTGACAGTGTGAGTAACTGATACTATGATCCAAATGTAAAAAAATGAGCCTGTCAGTGACAGTGTGAGTAACTGATACTATGATCCAAATGTAAAAATGAGCCTGTCAGTGACAGTGTGAGTAACTGATACTATGATCCAAATGTAAAAAAATGAGCCTGTCAGTGACAGTGTGAGTAACTGATACTATGATCCAAATGTAAAAATGAGCCTGTCAGTGACAGTGTGAGTAACTGATACTATGATCCAAATGTAAAAATGAGCCTGTCAGTGACAGTGTGAGTAACTGATACTATGATCCAAATGTAAAAAATGAGCCTGTCAGTGACAGTGTGAGTAACTGATACTATGATCCAAATGTAAAAACATGAGCCTGTCAGTGACAGTGTGAGTAACTGGACCACAAACCTCTCTGACTTCCTTTGGAAATGATTTCCCTCGGGCTGTATGTTTTTGTATAATTGCAGATGTGACGCAGCTGTCCTGGGTGAATGAAGGGGCATTACTTCTCCAGATAATTTAGCAACGTCATGAATCACTAAGTTTAGGAACTTAACTGTGTCATCAGCTGCTGAGACTGTCCAATGAATTGCTGAGTAATAAAATAATCAAATACAAACTGTGGCCCTCCAGGGCCAGTCGACTCATAGAGTACACCAGAGCACAGATTTCACTTAGGGACACAAAAACAGGCATCAGCTATCATTCTACTTACAAGCACAATGCTAACAACGTCAACTAAATACATAATTATACAAATCGAAATAATACACATGAAATGTGCGTGTGTATGTGTGTGTGAGGTGGGGAGGAAGGGATAGCAATCGTCAGAGGAGAGAGTGAGAGAGACAGAATTTATGACTTTGTGTTCACAGGATTTAAACTTGTGGTTCAAAAATTGTTCTTTTGGCACATTCACTTTTACATTTTGGGAAACCTCTATTGGTCATGTATAAAAACATTGCAAATTAAAATTATTTGGGGAGACATTTAGTCTTTCCCACATGAAGACACTGAATATTTTTTGCACTCATCCATTTTTGTTCATAAATAAAATCTCTTATCGTTTATCTGCCACTCCACAGACCGCTTGACTGGCACTTTAAACTTGCCTGGCTTTGAGGTATTGCCACCCTCTGGTGGAGAGTTATACAAATGTCTTGAAATATTTTCCCAATTTAGGTCTTGCCCACAGCTCTAAACTGCTTCCTCCTTTAGATGGCAGTAGAGCATTCATCTATGCAAGTGGTTCTCAAATTCGGTCCTGGGGCCTGCCATTGTGTAGTGTTTTTTGTTTCTGTCAATAACATTATAAAAAAGATAGCTAAACACAAATCTTCTGCTGCAGTTATCAAAACCATCCTCTCGATACATTTCTATGTCCTTTATAAAACAGTTCCAATGACCTCCTTAGCTTTATTATTAAAGAGAAAATGCCCACAAGACATGTTTCATTCTTGCTATTCAATTTGTGGTATTCTAGTTTATACTTCTGTTACAATGGTGAACATACATGAATACTTGGGATACAGTTATTTTATGGTGGGGTTGTTTGTTGCTTATGCATAATGTGGTCATGGTTTTGTGTTTGTGTGAACTTACTGTTACTTAATCTGTTATTGTTATTAATTTAATCCCAGGAACTTCATCCCACATCTTGTGAATTTTCACATACATTTTTTTTTTTTTTCATGCAATTGTGCCGTTGTGATAATATATCTCATGAGTAAATAATAACCAAGAAAGTGATGATCATTGATCATGTCAAATACTATTCACATGCATTTCCGATTTCACATTTTAAACTGCTCCTGCACCAGTAGCAATACCCAGATCGTGGAAGTCCAATGACCACATTTATAGAACCGTAATTTGCGCAGAGCAGTAATCTGCGCAAATTACGGTTCTATACATGTGGTCATCGCATTTCCACGATCTGGGTATTGCTACTGGTGCAGCAGCAGTTCCGCAAGGAAAATCCCGGTCAACTCCCAGGGGGTCCCCCAGTCCTCACCACCAAGCAGAGAATCCCCAGATTCATTTGACAGTCGGCAATACACACCAATAAGAAAGTTTTACTCTCACTGTGGGGCGGAGTCATGAAAATTGAACCTATCGAAAGGCTGTGCGGTTGAAGCCGCAGAACGGGCCCCGTTTTTTTCCCCCTCGTACAGTATCCAGAGAGGAGGGACTTCCTTCAGGCTTCGTTGTTGGATGGTTTCTGGCTACTTCTAGGTGACACGTAACTAAAATTAAAAGGTACCATGATGGCCCTGGCAGTATTGCAGTAGGTACTGTATTTTTTTAAAGGATGTGTTGTATTTTTTAAGAATTTTATTCGTTTTTCTCCATTACTTTTTTCGAGGAGACTGTGAAATGTGAAATTTCTGAAATATTTGGTCTGAGTTTTCACCTACTTTGCAGGACAGAGGTAGGCTTGGCAGCATAATTTTGGAAGACCCGTAAACTCGGTCACAAGAAATTGAAGTTATTTTGGGTTTTAAACAGTTTTTGTTTCCTTTGCAAACTGAGTTTTCCGATTGGCTTGAAGCGATGATTTGGAGAAAGTAAAGCCTCAAGTTTGCAGAACAAAGGAAAGCGAAAAAGTTTCACAAAAAAAGTTCGCATTGCTACTGTCGGGCGACTCGCCTGAATTCAGCCGGTCCGCACTGGCACGCGGGGTGGAGGTGCGAGTCAACATGGGGAACGGAGTGTGCTCGCGGAGACAGAAGCGGATTTTCCAGTCTCTCATACTGGTGACCGCGGTCTGTGGAACCTTCTACGCTGGTATGATATCATACGAAATGCACAAGCAGTTGAAGAGGACAGAGGCGATGGCCGTTAAGTACCAACAGCATCAAGAGTCACTCTCGGCGCAGCTCCAAGGTACGCCGCCGCACGTCCAAAGTGCTACTCCTATAAGTAATTTTGCGCGTGCCTTTTGAGCGTGCACTTACAATAATTCACTTGTAATGTGTTCTAAGAGGTTGCATTTCTGTTTTGTTTAGATTTCAAACATGATCTCATCTTGTGTCACACAAGTTTTGCTTGGGGGCGGTTTCAACCCATTCTGGTTTTTTCTATGGCTCTTCAACTATTCGCCACGTCTTGGCACTGCTGTGTCAGTGCAGTGAATCAGAAAACTGCAACAGTGAAGATAAGATTCGTCACACTGGAATTGCATATGCTTGTCAATGACAGAAGTGGATAACCTAGTTTTAGTATTGTCATATTTAATAGTCATTGTCCACAAGTAATCAAAGAAGGGGATTTCACAGTCCCCAAACACTGAATGAGCTCTGATGCGACCCTCTCATGACTACCTGATACTTCTTATACACCTATAGAGTAATACATGATGCACACAGATCCAATGTGTGCACCAAAATAACACAATAATGCATTGACAAATGCAGTAATGCATTTAAAATGACTCAAGTAATTTCCCATTACTTAAAAAAAAAAAATAATAATAATTTAAAAATTAATAATAAATAAATCCCCAAATCTTTCCTGTTGTTACGGAACTGTAGATCTGATTCTGAAGCGGAATTAGAATACTCATGGGGGGTGGTTATCATTGCATTACTTTAAGCGGGTAAATATGAGTGTTTATAAGTTTACATTCAAATCCTCACATTCATTGCATACTGGAGTGACGATGTGCAGTGCTTGTGGTTATTAGTGCATTTGCGTGTGGTGGGAATGTTAATCATATGCAATTTATATTTAAGTCTGAAGTTTGTATCTCTCAGGTTCTGCTATACATTACGGTGGGGGGTCAGTCCAGCTCCTCCTCTTTTCTTTCTATCCGTGAAGCTGAAATTCCCTCTCTCACCATGGCATGGCATTTCCCTGGATCCTTCATGCAGATTTCAGGATTTCTGTGGCTTGGAACCTCAGTCAGACTAAGCCCTGTGTTCCACAGTCCCTCAGTGCTGCCTGGCTGACATTTTCAGGAGGTGATGAATAATGGAAATTCAGTTTGGTACAAGGAGCCCCCCACCACCCCCAAGGCCCTCACACACCCCAGAGGGGCCCAAGAGCCCTGAGCCTTGGCTGAGTGCAGTACTTTATGACCAGCAAACTGTGATTTTACATTTATGTTGATGTAGTATTCATGGTGGAGCTGCTGGTGATTTCCGCCTCGTTAGTGACCTGTGGCGCTCCGGATGAGCTGCACAGTCTCGTGACCGACACAGACCCACATATGAAACATAGAGCTGGCCAGACCAGTGCTAAAAGGCTCCTCCTCAGAGCAGTCGTTACAGGCCGCTTTTACGAGCCTCTCTCTGACTCTAGCTCCTCACTCCTCACAACTGGCCAACTGATGTGCTTTGCTAATACTGCTTACATCAGTCCCCACAGCAGAGTGGGCGCGTGAAACAATAGACTGCCTAAGCCAATCAGATCTACCCTTAGAGATCTGTGAAGCCAAAACAGACTGTGGGAAACCTGGGGCAGAAAGTATTAACATTTATTAGAGGTTAAGCATCTAGAGACTAAGAGCTTACATAAGACACTGGGACTGGTGTGTCTGCAGAGCGGAGCTGGCCTGAAGAAAAGGCAGGAGAAGCACTTGCAGTTTGTTATTCCTAAACATATTCATATGCTGTGCTTGTTTCTGTCAATTTGGGAGAGCTCGGACAAGCACAGGCTCTCCTCCAAACTCCCAACATTCCACGCTACAGTCCGCAAGCTGAGCTAGCGCACACCTGAGATGGGGAAGGACCCCTCATGTGCAGCTGTGTTCCTGTAGACCGTGGGCTGCTATGTTACCAGCAAGGGTGTCAGGGGAGCGCTAATATGCCATGGACATCCCTGCCAAATCAACCCTCCCTTCCTCGGCTATATTAAACCTAATTAAGCATCATCCATTGGGGCTCCCTGCCAGTCACTGCTGGCACGGCCCAGATTTCATACCAGACCATGGGGCCCAATCTCTATGGGAGCTTATAGAAGAACAGCCCAAAACCCCCTCCTTGGGGTGTTATCTGGAGTGGGTGCCAGACCATCACACATCACATGATCAGGAAAAATAGGGCAGTAACCACTGATCTAGGGACAGTTATATGAACAGTAATGGCTTATATATGTGAGGTAACTATTTCTCATTTCTTCAAATCAAAGCAGTAAATGTAGACATCTAAGATTTCTAAGGCAGAAAGTTACCACACTGGAGAAGTGCTAGTGGGGTGGGGACAGCACAGCAGATAATTACTTGTTTTGGGGACCAGCAGAACCCAGACATGGACAAAAACAGTTTAAGTCATTGAGGCATTCATAAATTTAACATAATCTAGAAGTGTGCAGAGTGTGCTTCGTTCCTGGTACACAGTGGAACAAAACAGGTTCAGGTTTGATTAAATAAAAAGTCCCCCGGAGCAGAAACCCATGATGGATTATGCCTCTATCATTATAATATATGACACTTAATTGTGAGGTTTAAATGAGCAATTAGCCAGCACCACATACTCTGAAATACAAATTTAAACTGTCTCAACCTTCTTTTCATTACTCTCAACCTCCTCAGGTTTAATGAAAACACTACATCACCCTCTGACTCCAGCTTGTAACCCTTATGCCCTGGATTCACTCATTGACTGCCTCACTATCCACATCAGCAGGCAAACAAACTGGTTTCTACTTGTCTATAAAACTGTTCCTGGAAACACACCTTCTTACCTATGTAATTTTATGAACACTTCCATCAGTATTTACGACTGAAGACATTCTGAGTACTTAGCCTGAGGCTAACCACAGTCTCAGACAGGTAATGATCACTGGGACCTCCTGTTTTCTGCAGCGTGATTAGAACATGATAGAGAAACCGCTTCATTCCTTTTGGAGGCGAATGTAGAAACACCGTGTTAATGCATGTATTTTAAACTGTGATGTACTGTTGTCAAGCATGTGTTTGAACTCTATCTATGATGGAAATCTTTTAACCCCCAGAATTATTTTACCAAGTAGGGTTCGCAGCTGACCTTGCCTGGTCAAATAAAAGGTAAATAAATAAAATAAATAAAGCATTGTTGCATTAAGGGCTACACATAGTTCATTTAAAAATATATTTTCACATCACATCATTTTGTTATGATTAGTTAAATCTGAACTTTGTGAACCCCGTTGAAGTGTTTTTAACTCAGGAAAATGAAAGGTAAAAGGTTTGATCTGATTGGCATAAAGATAGCAGCACTGTCTTGGCGGGATGCAGTCTGGCTGAAAGGAGATAGCAGCTAATTCTAATGGGTGAGGCTAATCTGCTTAAAGTTCTGTACTTGTTTATGGTGAAAACACAATGAAGAAGAGGGCTGGGATGGGGCAGAGTTTAAAGCGGAGTGTTCTGTTTATCAGCTGCCCCTGCCCTGGAGGTAAATCCACCCCTCTATTACTGCTATTCCCAGGCCACTGAGTGGCTCCTCTGTCTTACACAGAGGGGTAAACCAGATCATCTGAGTGCATGAACCCTTTCATCATTTCCAGCAATAGCCCTGCCAGCTCTTTCCTGGGTCATTAATAGCCCTGTGTGAATTATACTTCAGCACTCTGTGGGAAAAAAAATTATAAAAAAATTCAAATTATGGTAAAGGAAATGGACTGTAATTTAATTAATCAATTTACTTGCATCATCCGAACTAAGTGGAAATTGGAGACGTGGTACTTCTTGAAGAGTTAATCTGCCCCCAGACCAAGGCACGGCACTTACAGACACCTGATCTGTCAGAGAAAGAGGCTTTTAGGAGTAATTCCAGTGTTTGCAGAGAGATTTCCCTTTTACGCCGAGCCACAGGGCATGGCTTGTATTGACTGGCTTCCCCCTCCCCCTTACTTCCCTTTCAGTGGCTGTGTAATGCTGGAGGCAGACTCTATCGCTTGGACACAGCAGTGTGCATGGAGCAGTTACTGCACTGCGTATCGCACTCCCAATAAGCCTACAGCCAAGATGCGCTACTTCACTGGCACCGACTGCACACTGACCTTTCACTGTGTGAAATACACTCTGTGTTGTACTAGGTCTGCGTGGAGTAGACTATGTGCTACACTAAGTCTCAGCAGTCTGTGCTACACAGAAGAGACTGTACAACACTGACCCAGGGCAGTGGAGAGCGTCCTCAGTCACCTCACCATCCCCGTGGGGAATTTCTGTTCCCTGCGTTAGTGGGAGAGTCCCAGTATAACCTGCCATGGTTGGGTCAACAGGGCTCTGTGTGTGTGAGTTTGTGTCAGTCAGTCAGAGTGGCTGTCTGTACCTACCACAGGACAGAGCCACAGGGCTTGTTTTTCTGCTCCCTAGCTTCAGACATTACGAGTTACGAGACCAGCCCATTTTTTTAATGGATTCGGTTGTGCTGAATAGATGCGTGGAGCTCTACATGTTCTCCAAAGCAGGATCTATCGCAAATTCTGGAGTTACTCTGTCATAATACTGACATACAGGTACAGCTGGTCACTTCTGAATAGAGACTGTCATATGATACATGCAGAGGCTCAGTATCAGTAGAGTGGAGTTCACCTGGAAGAGGGGAATTTCTTCATTAAAATAAGAATGCGTAATAAAACGATACTACTTTGGACAGTGGGACAAAAAAATTGCCATGATTAATGAACGACTTTCAGTTTCAGAACAGTTTGCTCTCATTGAGTCATAAACCGCAGCTGAAGACTGTTCTTGTGTCTCTGCATTAAACATTTAACTCTGGTGTATTCTATGAGTGGACTGGCCAGGGTGTATGTAGGTTTTATGAGCTGAAGGAGTCGGGGTAATTGATGGAGCGGTAAGTGTGAATGCACACTGTAGCCTTGCCCACACTCTGATGTGGGTGGCTCCGTATCTGCAGAGTATTGATCTCACTGTTATTCTCTCACTTAGTGGTTTATGAACACCGGTCCAGACTGGAGAAATCCCTACAGAAGGAGAGACTGGAACACAAGAAGGCCAAAGAAGGTAGATTCCTGCAATGTGGTTGTAGGTATAAAGCTGGGTTACTCAACTCAAGGTCCTGAGCCCACGGTGTCTTTAGGTCTTTGCTCCAAACACAAAGATCTTACTGCATTCAGCATAGACTTTTCCTCCTCCATCGAGGAAGTGTTGTATGTGGTTGGTGCCGGTGCCTCTAAACACCGTGGGTTCCTCAGTCTTAGAACAGATTTTACTGTTCTAAGACAGGACAAAACTGGTGCTGTCTTGTGATTGTTGAGCAATGCTTGAAGATTTTGACTCATCCACCACAAACGTAGTTCTGGACATCAGATATCACTGCGCTGCCCCTCTACCTTGCATCCCCCTGAGCTTCTGGTTCGTCCCCGCTGCCTGCCTATGTGTAGATAGCTTGCCAATTTATTTAGAGAATCCAGCTCACGACATCTATACTTACTCACCAGTCTTTGGACAGGTGCGCGACAGATTGGCGTCATGTAGCTGTTTGCAAAAATACTTTCTATATCCCCAATAATAACTTGCAAGATACTGGGAAGATCAGTGCAGAGTCAGCTGTCATGGTGATGTCTGATGTCACCTAAGGACCTGGAGTTTAACAGCCCTGGTGCAAAGAGCTTGCCTCAGACATGGTCATGCATTTGGCGTGGTACTTCCTCTAACTCTCCTCTTTTCAATACAGATTACCAGGTTTACAAACTTGAATCACAGCAGACACTGAATAAGGAAAAGGTGTGTTCAGTTGTAACAACACATACTGTGCTGTGCATGCAGACTGTCTTATGAATAATGAAAATTAACATGTCTTATGTTTTCATATACAATTTTGATATATATGACACTTTAAGGTTTTAATGGTTTTTTTTCAGCAAGATTCCAGCAACCGGTATAATTCTTTGCACATGCAACATCAGATGCTAAAGGTAAGTGATGAGACATAAATCTTTTAAGAAAATAAAGGACTGAGAAATGGCACAGATGCTCTGAACTTTCTGCAGTATTTACAATGACACAATCTCAGTCTCACAGACAAACACATTCACATGCACACACATACTCTCTCATTTGCTCTTTGAAATACCTGCACTTATTCATTCCCACTGTCATTCTGTCGCTCACATGTCCAGTGTAACTCCGAAAGTCAACAAAAAATGTACTCCTGAATTACACACTCATTCATTTTTTATCAATTCGTACACGCTCACTCACTCGTTCACTTGCACTCACTATTTCACTCATTCACTCACTTCTCCAGGAATAACCCTGTTCTCGCACACAGCATCCCAGTAAACGTGCCGCATCCAACATAAAGCTGGCTTCATGTCAGTCTTATCAGGGCCAATGTCGAATTTGTTTGCCAGCAACCCAAAGAGCCAACAAGAATGCTCCAAAACCAACATCCAGCAACTGCCCAACAAAAAATAATCCTGACCGCGATCTGCAATTTGGCAAACTGCATGTGACTAATTGTTTTGGCTGCTCACAAGCACTAACCTCTGGCAAAAGAGACAGCTGACTGACAGCCCTATATTGTGGCCCACAGTTGACATATGACCCTGTCAAAAGTCTGCCTCAGCTGAGTAGCAATTCTGAATCACAAGCAGAACCCCTGGAACTGCTGTGTGATTATGATGAGGTACCTGAAATTGCTGACTCGTGACTCTTATAATCCTTCCTTTTTTGTCTTTTCCTCTGGTTTCCCTCTCTTTCCCTCCTCCTCCTCCTCTTCCCCCTCTGTTTGGTTCCTTCCTCCTGCTCCTCTCTGCCTCTCTACCCTTTCCCCTCCCATGTCTCCCTCTCCTCTTTTCCTTTCCCCTCCCATATCTCCCTCTCCTCTTTTTCTTTCCCCTCCCATGTCTCCCCCTCTTTCGTTTCGCTCTTTCAGAACCAGCATGACGACCTGAAGAAGCAGTACTACGATCTTCAGGAACAGCACCAAAACAAGGATGACGAGCACAGCCGGATCCTGGATGAGCACCGTGGCAAGATCCAGCGGCTGCAGCAGACCAAGGAGACAGAGATCTCCAAACTCAAAGGTGCCGGAGAGGATGCTGCCCTGATGCTGCTCTGTGCTACCCTCTGTCTGCAAGGAGCTCTGGGCTGAATTCGATCAAACAAGCAGAGACTCTGTCAGGGTTTATGCAATTCAGTCAAACCAGACCTAAGTCATAGAAGCATATGCCAGTGTAATTTAAAATGACTCCTTCCAAAGGGTGTGTTTGCTTGTATCAAGTAAAATACAACATAATTGAAGAAAACAAAATTGCAATGTCCTTTTAGATTGAATTACATATGGCCTTAAAGAGGTTAGAAGTGTTGGAATGATTTCAGCCCTCTGTCTTTGGTTTCCCACTGAGACTAATGCCTGTTGTCTATGGTGTGACCTTGTATTTGCGTGTGTAAATCATTTAACCCTATCAACCGATCTGTCCTCATTTCTGTCTCTGTCTTCCTCTTGCACTCACTCTCTTCCTGCTGATAGAGAACATGTATAAATTGCATTTTGTTTGTGTGTGTACATCCCCACATACCCTTCATAGAGCTCAGTGTATAATCTATACTGTTTGTGCCTGTTTGTGAATGTGTTCATGTGTGTGCGTGTGTAACTCAATCTTTCTATCACAGAGAATGTGTACAATCTCCGAGAAGAGAACAAGCAGCTGAGAAAGGCCCATCAAGATGTTCACTCCCAGCTGTTGGACATGCGGGTGAGGGAAGGCCTAGGGCATGCTGGGTAATCACACTGGTTTAGGGGGAGGATTAAGGCTTTAACTTGGACCAGAACAGTGGAACCTCAAATCGCTGAATCAAAGGCAGTGACGAACAGTAACTACTAAAGGAAGTAACTAGCAAAATTGCACCTCATCTGAAAAACTGTATGGAACGGATGGAAAAAAGCAAGCAATGTTGTACATTCATGTATTTTTACTTTCACTGCCATTTTTGCTTTCACTGTTACAAACATTTCAGGGTTCTGAGTGACTTTCTTTCCAACTGTGTTTGCAAATCAGAATTTCTGCCGTAACACTGATGGTGTAGAAAACAACAGGGCAATCGCTGAACTGTATAAATTCCTGTACAACACTGACAAGAGAATATCTTCAGCAGTAGTGTTACAGATCGCTCAGTGTTACTGATTGCTCAGTGTCTGTGGAAACATAATGGTTGGTAAAGGTAGGAGTCTGCAGAGCATCTAACAGTCTCTGTTGTTCCTCTGACACACAGCAACAGCACAAAGACCTGAAGACGTCTCATGACCAGCTTTCCCTGACTCTGCAGGATCACAAGAACGCACTTGCTGTTGCGCAGGTCACAGGAAGTTATGTTTTTCCACTCTCTCTGCCTGTCTCATGTCTCTAATCTCCTACCACTCAGTTACAAAGCTGCTGTGCCAAACACTTCTGCTTTACTTTTAAGGAAGCAGTATTTAGAGTAACAGTCAACCAGATTCGATCAGGATCTAGGCATTTTGCCACAGTAGTAAAAAGGCTAAAAGGATGCTGGAATATACAGCAAAAATGATTAATTAACAAATGAGGACATTTTAAGGTTATAAACCACGCTTTGGGGTACTGGCTGCAGTTCTAAACACCATTCAATACAGAAGATGTCAAGGTTCTTTACAGAGTTACGAAGAAGGCAACTAAACCAAAGGGTTTAACAAGATGAACTACAATGTATAAAACTTATTTCAGACTGAGGACCTTTAGCAGGGCAAGGGGGCTGAGATGGAAATTAGATAAGGGTAAACTTCATACCAGAATATGGAAGTATTATTTCAATAAGGCTTGTGTCAGTACTGAGAACTCAGTACTCCGTAGATAATCAGAAACTGGTGAGCCAAACTGGGCTGAATGGACTGTTCTTGCCATTATATGTTCTTACACTTATCTTACAGCATGGAGATTTGTGACTGCTGAGCCTGAACTGTATTTTAGTGGATATTTTTGGTTCCAGTTACATTGTAACTCAAGGCCTTGATTCTTTTCTGATTCCCTATGTATTTTTTACATCGAAGTGCAGGGAAAGTTCCTCTTGTCAGAGTCAATTAGTATTTCCTTTTAATTATTTAAGTGGTTGGGTGTAGTCTTAAAGAGGAAACAGCTCTGAAGTCATCATAAGATACTTGTCATGCTCGACTGAATTAAAAAGTTATGTAAACATTCTTAGATTGCCAAGGCAAGAATACAGTGTAAGAAAGCAGTTTCCACAGCAACATTATGTTTTTATGAATTACAAGGGTGGTTTTGCAAAACTGCGCTTTTGTAAAATACTATGTAAATAAAAGATGTCACAGAATTTAATGTCAGATTAACTTAAGCCCTTAAGAAAGCTAAGTATCCAAGACATGCAAGTGAGTGTTTCTTAGTGTATGAAATCCAGGCAACGCAATTTTTTGGGAGTCTTGTCCTTTTCCCATTTCTGCATTTTAACAGAGATGGGAAAATCAGTAACATTAATTTGGTGTGTGGTACCACATCTGAAGTTTCTTTGCACAGTACACATAAACTCCATGTCAAAAGAATTGAAAGTGTCATATGTGTTAGGACTTGCTGTAGTTGAACATTGAAAAGAGCCAGTGGAGTGCTCAGCCAGTGATTCTCCTCAGGAGGCTCAGCTGGGCCCCTACCATTGCTTTGAGGTGACTGCACTCAACAGCAAACACATTCTTTAGCTAATCAGCTGGAAAACTATGGGCAGGGGTGAACAGGACAGGGATACAGAAACAAAATGGAGCAGACTCCACAGAGTAACAGGAAATTGCTCAATGCCTGTTCAATGTTGCTGGCACCAAAGATATGAATGAGATTTAGATGTAACGGGGTCGGCCGTGTTTTCTCCTCCCTGTAGATGGCTGCACTTGCCATGTGGTTGCCTGTGTGTTGACCCTTGACCCCTGGCTTCCTGGAGCATGGCGTTGATGTGGATTGGCTGTCGCAGTGTTTCTGCCGTGTCTGCAGCAGAGGACGATGCTACTAACCTGCACTTACCCTGACCTTTCCTCCTCTCCTCCTGCATGCTACTGCACAACAATAACATGCAAGGTCATTTTCTCTTTCTACTGTCTTTTATTTTAGAAAGTGATTTGTTCTCCTTTTACTCACATGCTTTATGGCCCAACAGTAGAACATCAATATATATTCCCTATGTGTCGAGTATGTCTCTATGTAGAACATGTCTCTATCTTCTGTGTTCACTAAGAATAGAACATGTGTCTGTCCTCTGTGTTCTTCAAGAGTAGAACAGTCTCTATCCTCTTTGTTCTCCAACAGTAGAACAGGTATCTATCCTCTGTGTTCTCGAAGAATAGAAATGTTGCAATCCTGCTTGATCTCAATAAACAGAGCATCTCTTTACCCGTAGTGTTTTCAACAAGAAAAAGTACAGTATGTTACTTTATTCTCAAATAATAGAAAGTCTCGATATCCACTATTTTCAGTGGTTCTTGGAATCCCCCAGTGAAAATTTACAATATTATGAAAATTTACAATTGATTTGTCATTGATGTGTTCATATCAATAACCTTTGCTATAGCACAACATATGTACTCATACCACTGATCATTAAATGTAAGCTGATACCAATTAAACATTGCAAATGTGCTTTTTATTTGCTGGAGTAAAAATCTCCCTTAAGATTTAGAAAATAATTTCAATGTTGAAATAACATCTATTTGGGGAAAGAGGTTTGAGAACCACTACTCAATTACTTTTCTTGATTTGTCCTGGTTTGGGTGTGGACGTTTGTGCACTGCTGTTGTTTATTATTTCTATATGTCTAGATACTTGCAGTCTCGTTATGTCTGGAGGGATACTATATGATTGTGTAGCTTTGCTTTCTGGTCTTTGCTGACACCTTGCAATACTAAGGTCAAAACTCAGATATCATGTGCATAAAATCCAAGAAATTAAAAGAATAATGTGACTGTCTCACCCGATAAGTGTATGGTGACCATGTTGGTCATGCATTTATTTATTTTGTGTATACCTGTGTGTGTGTGTGTACACACCTGTGTGTGCACATTATTCATCCTCACAACTTGTCTAAGGTTGCCTCAACAATTTTTTTGACATTGTAGCGCAATGTGACAGAATGTGCCACAACTTTGCAGAAATGGAGTGACAGATTTGTGTGGTTGTCTTTCTGCATGAAGGTCCAAGTAGATGAGCTTAAGCGGCTGAAGCATACCCTGAACAACAGGCCCATTTTCCAACAGCCTCTGGGTCAGAACCCCAGCCCAGCCGCCCCTCAGGGTGCTGCCCAGAAGGAGCTCCATCATGAGTCCCAGGTAGGAAATAAAGATGGTACTGTGCTGGCTTATGGCTCAGTTTACTGCACTACATTACTACATTACTCCTATACTACATTACTGCATTACTACATCACTCCTATACTACATTACTACATTACTCTGTCCTGTAAAAGCCCCAGCTCATCCAGCCACTTCTGCTTATTGCACCATATGGTGGAAATGTTGCAGTTGCAATCAGCTGCCAAAATATACATATTTGCAGTAAACAGTGAATGTCCTTGATAGAGATTGGATGGGGTGCAGTTATTAAAGATGGCGTCAGTGCAGACAGGCTGGATACAGTGTATCAGCGTAAAATCCTGTTGTTTCTATCCAGGAGGAGGAGGAGCCAGAGGAGCCAGAGGAAGAGCAGAATGGCCAGCCCCAGCCAGAGATATCCCAGCATGAGGTGAAGGAGGAGCAGGAGGAGCAGGAGGAGGAGGGCCGGGCGCATGAGGAGCCACTTCAGAGGGAGCAGCAGGAGCAGGCAGGAGTGGGGCCTGGGGGTCAGCAGAGCAAAGCTGGGCACAGGGAGGAGCAGGGCGCAGGAGAGGAGGGCCAGAGTGAGTGGGAGCATGCCCAGGCACAGGTGGACCGGGCCAAGTCGGCCTACGAGCAGCAGCGACTGGCTGCGCAGCTGGCAGAGGAGCGCAGGCAGCTGCAGCTGCGCCAGGAGGCCCTGCAGCAGAGGCTGCAGCAAGAGCAGCATGACAGGGAGGAGCGGCTGCTCCGGGAGCAAGACGAGAGGGACCGGCGCATGCGTGAGCAGCGGGAGAAGGAGCAGCGCCTGAGGGAGGAGCAGGAACGGGCCCAGCTACAGCGTGAACAGCAGGAGAGGGAGCAGGACCTGCAGGAGCAACGGGCCAGCGAGCAGCACCAGCGGGACCAGCAGGAGAGGGAGCGTAACATTCAGGAGCAGCAGCTACAGGAGCAGCAGGAGAAAGAGAAGAGCCTGAAGGAGCAGGAGGAGCGAGAACAGGGCCCACAGGAGCAGCAGGAGAAAGAGCAGCAGGGAGACGCCAGCCGGGAGGAGCAGGACCTCGGGTTAGGGCTCTGGTAGTCTCACTCAGAAGGACATGACTATGTGGCTGACTAGTTCTTCACTCTAGTGTAATAAAACTGTCATTTTCAGGGATCTGCATTGTTAGAAAACCAGTGAGCAGTCAGTTACAGTACCTCTGATGAATCCCACAATACAGTGGATGTGTGAAATGATAAACCAGAGGAGACTAGGGTCACTGGGTTAGAGGTCATAGGTGATTTCAGAACCCAGAGCTTTCAGAGGTAGTCACAGTCGTTTGTGTTGTGCACTGCGGGCAAGTGTAAAATTATCCTTTACCCTGTTACTTCTGCCACCATCAGTCAGTCAAAATGCATGTAGGTTTTTCTGGGGGTTTAACCTAATGCATATAAGTGAGCTTCATCTCTCTCTCAGTATAAACCTGTTTTCTGTCTGTCACAGGGAAAACGATGAGAATAAGGACATAGATGCAGACATCGTGGAGGGCGAAGAAGTTGCACAGAATGAGGAGGACGAAGGTGAGACCTCGTCACTGAACACTAATCTCTTCACTGTCTTCAAATCAACCTGTCTGTGTCTCTATGCCATTCTCAACATAGCTGAAAGTTTATACGACCTCTCAAAATAACGAGATTGCCATTAATAATGACCCTGCACCACACAAAAGCCATGTTACACCTGCTCATGTTTTGTTGTTTTGTGTGTTTGTGCATTCATGAGAGAAATCCCTTTCCACACTATGGTGTGCATGTGCATGCATGTGTGAAATAAATAATGGCCTCTAACTGTATGCTCTGTCACAGAGAAGAACACACAGACACGCCCTGATGAAGAGGAGGAGGAGGAAGGGCACGATGAAGGAGCTACCAAACAGCAACAGGCGGAGGTGAGCAACAAAACTGCTTCTGCCTTGTTTCTGAAATGATTTTTCAGATCCTATACACTGTCTTATTTAAAAAAAGACATGCATATTCACACTAATTTATACTTAACACAAAGTACTCAAGCACCCTTGCCTGCACCTAGTGGATATACCTTTAAATCCAGACATACAAAACCCATCTATGCAAGCACACGTACATGAAAGGCAAGCATGTGAGCATGCATGCACGTTCGACTGTGAGTGGAAGACACATACTAACGTTGAGTTAATGTTGCATATATTCTGGCCCAAATGGCTTTTAGTAAAATCACGGAATTACAAATGAGAATGATTCAGTAGACCCAGAAGCATTGTCTAAGCACATGAATCCATCTTGCGAACCTTGCCCCCTGTCCCCCACCCCCTCCCTACCAGAAGCCAGCAGAGGAGGAGATGAACCCCGAGGATGACCCCAATAACCAGGGAGAAGACGAGTTTGAGGAAGCAGACGAGCATCAGGAGGAAGCAGCCGCAAAGCGACCGGCCACTGAAGATCAGCTGGTGGTGAGAGACATGGGAAGGAGCTTCCGAGGGTGGGAATGTCCACTGAAGGAGCTGGGGCTGCTGTACTGGACAGTAGGAGGCAGCCCCTGTCCTGGACCTTCTCTTATTCTCAATAGAGCTTATTTACACCATTTGATTAATCCCTAGGAGTCTCAGTCTGGGTGTGCACATTAGTTGCAGAGGTTGAGTGGTAAGGTCCAAGCACATGCACCTGCTTCAATTAAACCTAATAATTTATCCAATTAGCTAAATGAAGGTTCAGATGGAGAAAAAAACCAGAAACATCTCTGGCACTCCAGGACCAGGGACATGTACTCCTGGTGTAAGTTTAAACAGTGGGTGTCAGCCTAAAACTAAACAGGTTAGTGGAAACAGTTTATGCAGATGCTCACAAAAGCCTCTTATGTAGTGAAGTGTGTTGCCTTAGCAGTCTGACTGGAATCATGTTGGCTTGGCTTAATATTGTGAGTGTAAAGTACCAGGAAACACAGCAGATCTCAGACAGGAGCACCGAAGTGTCTGGAGGTTCCCGGTGTGCTGAAACCGATGATTTTCCATATGTCATTGACATGGTCTGAATTGACTGCTAATTGAAAGGACACCAGAGGAACATACAGACACTGCAGCGTTCTATGAGTGGAGCTTATGATGGGTGTAGAAGTTGCTGTGGTGACCAGTTATCATGGATTGTTGCAGATGGCTGGGAATCCAGACCAACAAGAGGATGAGCAGTATGAGGAAGAGGAAGAGGTAAGAGAAATGCTCACACACACACTCACACGCGCACACACACACACACGCACGCACACTCTCACACTGCACAGACACATGTCTGGGCTACACTTACACGTACATAAAACAAAAGCCAAACTCTTTCAGTGTTATTTTAAGACGTTATGTAAAGCTGTTACGTAAAGAGGTCATATATATTATTATTTCGGTGCTGGATGGCTTTCCCATGATATAAACGCTGGGTGGGGGGTCTTCTGTGGGTCAGATCATAATTACGATCATAATCAAACATTAATATCTGTCCAGATTGGTGGTTTTGGAAGTAAAGGGAATTCTATAGCCATTTTGGCTCAGCCTTGATTAAATATCCCTTGTGAGGAGAGGGGAAACATGCAAACACTTACACATACTCATACATATTCGCGCACACACACACACACACACACACACACACACACACACACACACGCGCACGCACACGCATTCACACGCACACACTCTTACTCATGCATATTCGTGCACACACACACACACACACACACACACACGCATTCACACGCACACACTCTTACTCATGCATATTCGTGCACACACACGTGCATGCATGCACACACACACAGGCTGCAGATGCACTTATTAACTGTTTGATTTGTACAGCAGCACATGTCTGCCAGAGAGGCCCTCTCAGGCCCCTGGGAGGCTCAGCACATTACTCATGTAGAACGCAGGCTTAAAACGAGCACGCGGGGGCACATATAACACCCACTGGGGTTCCTGCAGCAGCAGCGCAAATAATGAGGCTCTGTTCTCCAGGCTCAGGACGACCCAGCTGACGGGCAGAAACAGGAGGAGGAAGAGGAGGAAAACGAAGAGGACCCTTATGAGGAGAACGGAGAGCCAGTGAGTGTCCCAGAGAGACTGACAAACCTATACTGTATCCCCAAAGACCTGCCCACTCCTATCCATCTGAGCACTAGCAAAACAAACTTCCAGTACTGAATTTTGTAGTGTGACTCCATTCTGCAGTAGAACAGACAAACCAGCCAAATACAGACTAACCAGCTGGCTGAGCTTGATGTTAAACCAGAGGCAGTATGCACTATTATACCTTATCTACATCAGGCTCTTGACTGTTGCAGAAAGGACTGAGTCATACTGTCTGTTGATAAAAAAGGCAGTAGAATGTGAGACATATGAATGTTCTGTTATGGCATTGTGACTGCATAAAGGGAAGGATAAACACTGTGTGATGTAGAGCCAAATCAAAATCAAACAGGTCACAAAAGAATCCAATGGAAGACAAACACAGTTGAAACAATAATGATTGTTCTAATGAGATTCAGTATTTTCTTTTTTATGGGTTTATGATGAAGTATATAGCTCTTAAAGGACTTTGGTTGGCGCATCTGTCACTGTCTGAGTTCAACACGTATCATAATCGTCGATTGCAAATGTGTTCATTACTCAAGAAGTTTCACTGCAACATTCAGGTCACCACAGCTGAGTGGAATTTTTTAATGCAGCATAATGCAGGGGCTTTACTGTAGCTAGCAGTGTGACTTACCAACTTTAGTAATTTAAGTAGCCAGCATCATTTAGGTTTCCATGACTGCAGGCAGTGAATGTATCATCCACCATTCCAAAACAGTTAACATGTCATTTATCATTCCAGAATGTTCTATTTTCATCATTCCAAATTCTGCCTCAGTCTAGATCTTCCTTGTCCTAATAGTAGTAAACCATAAAGGTGATGATGATGATCGCAGCTGTGGAATGTAAGCGTTTTCCCAAGCTGTTCACACAATTGGTCAGACCCTGCAGTGGGCTGTACCTTCGTAGAACACACACCTGTCTATGTGAAACTGTACTGATTGACTGCTCTTTTCCAGGCTGAAACAAAGGAGCAAAATGGACCAGCAAGGGAGGAGAGAGAGGCTCAGCAACAGGCAAAGGCCAACAAGGAGGAAAACTATGAGGAGGATGAGGAAGACATGGTAGAAGAGGGTGGGCCCAGGGACACAAGGCCCAATCGGAGAGCAGAGATGTGAGAGATTGACAAAGTGCCTTTGTCCGGACACATTTGTATTCTTCACGTGGCCTAAAGAGCTTTTTATTTAATTGTTATTATTATTGTAAGTATTATTATTACTATTACTTTTAAAATAAATCTTTAAGTACTATTTTGTTTTGAACTGAGTCCTATGGAACGCTGGGATGTCAAAAGCCGTTGAAGGACGTGACTGGAGTTTGCAATCATCCACAAGTGGAGCCTGCGACTCAAAGCTGTGAGACAGGAGCAGAAGTTCACCGAGGCATCAGTCTATCTGTCCATCTGTCCTTACATGAGTGGCCAGGAAGAAGTATCGACCACTCCTGGTGAGGAGACAGGTTTAATGTAAACATGCAGAGATGAAGCACCACATTAAAAAAATGCTGTGGGGGGCATTTCCTATATTATGCAAGCGTTTGTATGAAAAGAAGTCCCTTTTTAAGTCTTCCATGGCTGTAGTGTCTTTGCGCATGGGACACCCAGAGGACACCCTGAAGTAGAACCTCAGTGCCGCTGTGTCTGATTTCTGATCACCTGACTACAGAGCAGCCATCCCACCTGAGCTCTCAGCCTCCTTCTGGCCATGCAGGATTCTCCTCTAACCTGCTGCACAAAGCATTCTTTGTCCACACCGCAGGCTGCTGACAGCCGAATGCTGACGTGATCCCTTTGGATACAGCACAAAAAACAGAGTGATCGACTGTAAAACGGGAGAATTACGGAAAACCCTTTTACTGGTTAACCTTTTGCTGACCTGATGGAATACATACTGAAGCTTTGAAGACGGTTTGTTGATGGGTGATGGCTACACTGGGCCTGTACTATCATGGACCCTTCCACAGCACATTGCGTAAGGGTTACCCCTGGTCCAGAGTTGGGTCCATTAGTGGGTTACAGTGTGTCTTCCCTCAGTCTTCCCACATCCTCATAGAGTTTTTGCTAGGCAAAAAGGTCCCATATACAAACAGCTCTTCCATTAACTTTAAATACACTATCCTAAGTCTGGAATGGGAACATTTCTCCTTCAAGTCCAAAATCTGAAAATTACTGTGCTACTTCAATGTGTCACTGGGACATCTGAACATAGGAAACAGCTATATCCACAAGAATACATGGATTCAATGTCTGAATAAAAAATATAGATGTTATTTATTGTGACATGCTATGGTGCACATGGGTATATCTACAAATATGATAACATATCAAAAGCATGTTGAATCTAAGTACCTCTGAGCAGCTGGCCATTTTTCTCCAGCATGTTCAACACCATAGGGGTTTTTGGTTAATTTATTTCTTCCTCAGAAACCATTATCTCCATTTATCAGCTAAGACCTGAGAGTCATTCGCCCACTCGGGCAGTTAATCTATGGTCCCCTGACCTCACTGCATGTTTGTAACAATGCAATCTCTTCCCCGAAAAGAAATATAACTTTGCAGGATTCTGTTTTATTTCAGTGAACATGCATTCACTGAAACACTGAAATCAACGGTGCCAAGAATCTCTCAGCACCTTATTTAAATTGTTTGGGTTCCTTTTCCATACTGACTGACTTTCCTAAAGTCTCACTCATTAGATACAGTTTTATAATAATAGAAGTGTTTGATGTGTGCATTTTGCATGTATTACAGTTCATTGGTACAACTGTTATTTGAGTACTTTGTACGAATACCATTATAAAGCCATGTAAGTGTTTGCCCTTCAGTCTCATTCAAGTCCTTTAGAATGAATTATACTGTGTAAAGTGTGTTTATTAGTTATAATTTCTAATACACTCCCCTTTGGTGTGTAAACACTGGTGTTCAGACCTTTGTGCAATGAACCATTGTGAGTCAACAGCATCTGGTTTGTGATTTCATGTAAATATGTGTTGATAGAACTAAAATATGAAAACATAAATAAACACTGATATCGAAGGCAGAATCTAGGGGGGAAAGATGAAGCCTGCCAAGTCCACAAACAGTCGTTTGTTATTTTCAAAAATGTGACTTGTAAAATAGAAGGAATATGTTTTATGTTGTGTTCTGTGTGACAGTACTATAGTATTGATTTCCAGTTTATATGGAAATATAAATATGGCATAAGTTGTTGAAAAATCGTATTAATACACCAAATACTGCACAGTATATGCCAGTATACACTGTATTTGCAATGTTACACATATACAAACAACAGTAATCTGTATATTTTCAAATATATAACAATATTCCTGATATTTTCTGTGTCATGTTTTACCATACATTGCCTTCTGTAAGGTGTAACTAAGAGAATGTTACCTGCCAGATTACTTGGCCTTGCCTCATCTGGTAGTGATGAATGAATGAAGGATCATGAAACAGGAAGAGCTACAATAAGCTATGTGTGAAATGCTGATTTGAACCAATACATTTTTTTTTCCTGAGAGAGCACAATCTCATGATTGGTTCAGACTAGCCGGTGTTTGACAGCTCATTATAGCTCCACCCATTATGGGGTTCATGAAACCTCATTCTTGTCCTCGACTACCTTTCTCTCAGCCTCCAGTTGGACCTGGAAGTGAGACAAACTGTTGAATGATTTACTGTTGAGTATGGCCGCTGTGTGCAAATGTGTACAGTGTTGGGAGAGTGAGGTTTCATTACCCTGATAATGCTTGGGGAAACCATTTATTGTCAGCAACAGGTTTGAACAAACCAAGCAAAAGACTCTTTATGAGAAAATACTGTAAGTGGTTCATTGAGTCATTATTCAAACATGATAACTCCCTCTGAATTAGCGTACATGAAGCCCCACTCACCCATTAGCAGTACTAGGTACTATTAAGTGTGTTTTTGTAAAGTATGCTGTTTTTATTCTGCTTTTCTTCACTTTATCATGCTTCTCTTCACTTGTGTTAAATAAGGGACATCAAATATGAATTGATAGCTCTTTACGCTCTGAGCAACAGCCGGACCCTTAATTTATTTTAGAGAAAAGAAATTGTGTGTATTTTCTGTTGACATTCTTTTGTATATTCTCCTCTGTGTCAGTGCAACCATTTCAATGAGCTATTCTGCTAAATCAGTCAGAAAATCACTCTGTCAATTGATAAATACGTTTCTTATCTACTGCTGTAAAATATACAGAAATCAATATATACATTTGTACAGATGTTTTCAGCAATTAGGAAAAAAAGATGCTATGAGATATATTTGGTTTTCTAAAAAAAGGCTTTGTATTGACAATGCTTGTATTGAAGATGATGGCTAGTGTAAT
Organism: Albula goreensis; assembly: GCA_022829145.1. Classification (NCBI taxonomy): domain Eukaryota; kingdom Metazoa; phylum Chordata; class Actinopteri; order Albuliformes; family Albulidae; genus Albula; species Albula goreensis. The sequence goes on along the minus strand of CM040764.1, from coordinate 24,025,508 downwards.
AAAGCTGGTCCATGTGCTCGTGGAGTCTGTTAGAAATGCAACCTCCATCACTGCCTTCTGGATTTATTCATTTTGTCATCCTTTCTGAGATTATATAATCCACTTAGACTCTGTTATACTCTCTCGGTTGTCATGTTTAGGATTTTAGCAATCTGTAGAAGGGGAGCTCTCAAGCTGTCTTCATTAAAACCATGCAAGTTGGGCCATGAAGTTCAAGTATCATCAAGTACAGGCTATACTCACTTTGGTCCTGTTCTACTGTGTATTCAATTCCCTTTCCAAAGACCAACTTCACAGAGGCAGTTTAATTTAATCATCCTTGGAGTGCTCTCAAAATCTACTGCTAGTCAGTAAACCTGATTGGAATGTAACCCTCTTGCTGAGTCATTTGTAACTTATTACAGTGTACCCCCCAAATGAAACTGAAGCTCTCATTTCCCAACACATTTCTCAGAACCTTTATCAGGGAAGAGCACACAACAAAAAACTGAGAAACTGTTTGGATGTAGGTGCTACATGAGAACCAATACTAATTATTATTATTTTATAATTATTAGCAAAAATATTAACACAAAACAATGATTCGAACAACATCATTTGGTCGTGCTTTAGTACACACACACACACACACACACACACACACACACACACACACACACACACACACACACACACACACACACACACACACACACACACACACACACACACACACACACACACACACACACACACACCTTTACATTATAGATATGCGGAGACAGCAGAAACAAGTTAAGTATACTGATGGCTGGGTATGTATTCGCAGAGGGCCCTTTCGTTCGGGTACAAATGGGCTCAAAGGACTACAATTCCTCTTTATTCCCCCAGGCCAACGTGGACTTTCGTGCGGTGTAAATTGATTGGTTCTCAGGCGGAAGCGGTCGCATCACGTCAGCGAATCTCCAGCGCTTTGCTGTTTATGCGAAAACTTCCTTCTTCAGGTCGAAAAAAGCAATCACGAACACTGGTCCATATTGAGAATTTAGCTGTATAATTGTCGAAGGGCGATTTTACCGTCGAATTGAGGGCGAAAAGGAAGGTATGTGTTCAACAATCAACACTGTAACAAGCCAGCTATATACATTTCTGTCAACTCATATTGACTAACGTTTGTTTCCTCCTACAAGAGATAGCTAAGCTAGTCACCTTGCTTGTTTGGCTTGTTAAGCTAAGCTTAGGTTGCTAGCTACCCAGGTAGAAAAACATAGTTAAGATACGAGCTAGCAAAAGTTTGTCAATTCGTTTATCTACTTAGTTATCTTCGACAGTGTGTTAACGCCAACTTATATCTGATTTGCCCCCAGAAATTTGACTTGCTAGCCAGGTTAGCAATACTAGCTTACTGGCTAACTGAGGCTACACAAGCTACTTGGTCATGTAGCCTCAGTTACTGTTGATCAAATCCTTTTGGTATAATACGTGAGCAAAGTTGGCTAGCTAGCTAACACAGACTAGCTGAGAGTTTGATGTCAAGCTACCTGCGATGTGTTAAGTTGACATCTGTGAATTGACTAGGCTAAATAGTGCTGAACAGGAGCGAGCTAACGTTAGCGTTACCCCTTGCAATAAAAGCGACATGTGTCAGAAGGCGGTGCTGGAGATGGGCCCGAGGTATGTTGATAAACGTTAACTTTTAGCTGGTTTAACGGTGCCCCTCGTCTAAGGCTAACTGGTCATCATGTGTATCTGGAGATTTAAGGGAAGTGATCGTCATCTAAATGCGCATTGCAAAGAGTAACGTCTTTTTTTTATTGTATTTTTTTTTTTTTTATCAAACTGTCAGCTGTGCGCCAGCTGATAGCATAACTATCACTTACTGGCTACCTTGTATAGCCGGGGATACATCGCCTTTTGTGCACCAGCGTCATAATATTTGACTATTTTGTACAGTGTAGTATGTATATGTGTAATCTCACTCCATTGCATGGAAAGAATGCTAGCAATGATGCTGTCAAATAATACTCATCTCGATCTGACCAACGTTATTTACCATAAACAAACCCTGGCTAAAGAGGCCAGGCAAGGGTAACATTTTACTTAACGTTAATCTCTCATGGGCAACTTTGGCTCGCTGATTAGCTTCCCTCTGCACGAAGCGGTGCATCAGTGGCACACTTAACCATGAAAAGTGTCATCGTGCCATACATCCTTAAAACAAAGTGACGCATCAACCATTGATCTTTTAACCCTGCTTAGTGTTGGACTCCATCGCCACCTGTAAATTATAAGGGTTGCTCAACTCTCAACACCAGCCAGTCTCAATGGGTTTAACTGGACAGTGAGTATCCAGCGCTGAGTAACTCCGCTGTCACCATCCTGGCAGGCCGATTTTGAGTGATCTCAGCACACATACATACACACACACACACACACACACACACACACACAGCTCACTGCCAGGCAGCAGCACTTACTCTAGCAGCCCTCACCATGCCAGCGCTGACACTGGCTATATGCTCAGGGTGTTGTAGGAGTGTGACTCATTTGGCACACGCCTCTCTGTTCCTCACTCCCTGTTTCTCACAGCACATTCTTGAATTGCAGGTTTGAGTCACTGTCCTTCTCCTTAAATGCACTTTCTCTAAGTAGATGTGATTGATGAGCAAATATTTTCAGAGTGGACTAGTTTATTTGTGGCATTGTGGTTAATGCAGTGAAGTATCAGCCTGGCATGCTAGCTGCTGAAGCGCTAACGCCCCCTTCCCTCTCCCTCCCACATAGCGGCTCTCTGTTCGATTGGCGGGGTTCTTCCCGGGAGTGAGGTGCGACCCGCTTCCGTGCTACTGACAGTAGCTCCTTCTCCCTGCGTGTGAAACTCCCCACGAGGATGACAATGGAAGAGATGAAGAATGAAGCTGAGACCAACTCAATGGTTTCCATGACACTCTACGCTGTTATGTACCCAGTTTTCAATGAGGTGAGGCCCACAGTGGAACTAAATGGTAACGCTAATTTCACCCTTTTCTACTGAAGACATTAACGCCTACTGGCCAGGCCAAACCCGAATGCTCATGTCACAGGCAAGTATTGTGGACACTGCCTGCTAACATCACTGCTGCACCCAAAGGAGGCCAGGCATAAAGCTCCACAGAACTCTGTTGCTGCTGGGGTGGGGCTCTCAGCCTGGGTTATTGCTGTCATCGCTGATGCTAACAGTGCTAGCATCTTTGCCTGTGTGCTAATGGGATGTGTCACTCTTTGACAGCTGGAGAGGGTAAACCTGTCTGCAGCACAGACCCTGCGCGCCGCCTTCATCAAGGTAAGGAGTGACAGACGGCCGATATTAGAGACTTCTCCCACAGGAGCAAATTACATCGTCAAGATACACCCAATTCTCACAAGACACACTTTGTTTTACCACCTGGGGATAGTACACATTCCTCTGTCATTACAGTGGCAGAAAAGTGTTACGTAATACCTGCTGGTACGTGCTTGGAGTGATGTTGTGCTTATTTTACTTGTACTGATTTTCTTTGCTAACCAAATGGCATGCACTATTGGCTGCACTTTTTTAAGTTCCTCTGGAAAAGGTAATTTGCTAAATGACAAATTGTAAATGCACCAAATGCAAGTGACTGGATATTTTGTGGAAGCAAGTTGTTGCAAGTACCTTGCTGATGGGTAGAGTGATGTCAGTTCCTCTGCTGAGATGTGAGCCTGCCGTCCTCTGAGCTCCAGGCTGAGTTCCACAGTCTCTGCAGCTTTCGGACCCCCGGTCCTGATGCACGGCCCTTGAGTGCGGTGCTGTGATGCGGGGCGAGGCGAGGTGGGTGACTGACGGCTTTCCTCCGGGCAGGCGGAGAAGGAGAACCCGGGGCTGACGCAAGACATCATCATGAAGATCCTGGAGAAGAAGAACGTGGAGGTGAACTTCACTGAGTCTCTGCTGCGCATGGCTGCCGACGATGTGGAGGGTGAGAGAGATTACCATCATAGTCCTTATTTTCCCTATCTCATTTATTTACCAGTGTTACACACAACCTTTATTGTTTTAAGTGCATACGTTTATCGTTTCTGGGTATTGGTGAAGCTGTGCTCTTTTTAGTCAAAACTAACTGTGCTGGTTTAACATGTCTTTTTTAAAATATTCCATAAATGAAATATTTGATTTGCGTGAATATCCCGTGTGGGTGTGTGCTTGCAGAGTACTTGATTGACAGGCCGGAGCAGGAGTTCCAGGACCTGAATGAGAAGGCCCGAGCACTGAAGCAGATCCTCAGCAAAATCCCTGATGAGATCAATGACAGAGTACGCTTCCTGCAGACCATCAAGTGAGTGCACTCACACACACATGCACATTCACTCGGGCACACTTTCATGCAGACTCCCAGAGACACTGATGCACACTCTCACACACCTGACTAGCAGAAGAATGATCATTCTTGTGTTGCCTTTCAACCCTGTTTTCCTGGGTGGAGTGGTAATCTCTTCACAGAACGGGAGAGGTGCATTTCTAAGATTATGCTGAATGACCTAAACATGACACCTGTTTAATAGATTTTTCCTTGTATGGCTATATAAGATAAGCTTAGGAAACAGGACTATCTACCTATAATGACATCTATCAGTTTCCCTTTGCACATTTACACAATTTCACAAGCACTTCAGTGACTTACACAGCTTTTTAACTTCCAATCCATTTTAACAGCCAGACATACATTAAAGTAATACATGCTACACTGTCAGCAAGCACATCTATTTCTTGCTCATTTCTTTGAACTCCTCCTTCAGGGACATCGCTAGCGCCATCAAGGAGCTGCTGGACACAGTTAATAATGTGTTTAAGAAGTACCAGTATCAGAACCGCAGGGTGAGTGGGTGTCACACGAGCTATTAAAGCACTCTGCTGCCCCCCTGTGGTGGGTTACCTTTTCTCAAAGACCTTTATAAAAGCCTTGAAATATATCCGATTCATGATGTAGTTTTTGCGTTCGTTTGTTTAATTAAAATCAAACGTTTTGTTTTTAAGGCTCTTGAACACCAAAAGAAGGAGTTTGTAAAATACTCCAAAAGCTTCAGCGACACACTGAAGACATACTTCAAAGACGGAAAGTAAGTTACCATTCGCTGTGTAAGCAGCGAGTGAAAGGGGTCAGACCACATTGTGCTGAGATCATGCCAGTTTTATATTCCTCAGATATGTTGCCCTCTATAATTAAACAGCCACCTTTGTTAAACTTCAAGTTTAAGTTATCAATAAAGAATAAACAATTTAACATCATAGTTTGTTAAAGCTTACAGGAAACACCTCACTTTGTAGTTGTTCAAAATGTTTTTGTTGGTTCATTAATATCACAACAGGTTTGTTGAATAACAACTAGCTCGAGCTAGGCTACGTTAGGTAGCTTCATACGAGCTGTACCGTGACGTGAGGAAATTAAAATCCGTATTGAATATTGAATGTCATTATAACCATTATATTAGGCACCTTCCAGTCAATTTCGTATGAATTAATAGTGACAAAGGTTATAATGAAACTTGCTAACTGTATGGGGTTAGCTGTCAACTAGTTGACAAGTTGACTAATCGCTAGCTTATCCACTAACGTGTAGATAAAGTTAGATAACCGAAATATCGCTACCTCATAAAAAAGAAGCTTTACTCAACGGTTTCCAGACGTTTGCGAAAACCGCACAACAAACGAAGAGAAGACTAACACAACGTATTTTTAACTGACCATAAATACAAATATAGTATAACAAATATAACAATTGTAGGTAATAATTACCCAGCCGTAGTTGTACGCCTCAGCGTGTGAGACCGAAGAACAAACTTCATTTTGTCCTCGCGTGCATTCAAATTGGTTATTGGCGGCTGTCCTTATCTAATTGGAAGCACAGACCGACCTGTTACTTCACCTTCTGACCGAGTTAAAAGCTGAAGGTGTTAAACCCCGTAAAAATGCCAATAAGAATAACGAGTTTATCATAGGAGTGATCTTTTATCTGATGTGAATTTACTGTCAGTTCTTTATTTAGACTAATTGTCTGTCTGATATTGTACAAAAAGCAAAGGTTAAGTCATTGAAACAAAAGCTCACATTAACCCAGCCTTCCAGGTGTACAGTTGCCCTGGTCAAAATCTGGCTCTTGTCTGATGTTCTCTGTTCTCTACTGTCTTTCCAGGGCAATAAATGTCTTCGTCAGTGCCAACAGACTCATTCACCAAACCAACTTGATACTGCAGACCTTCAAAACTGTGGCCTAGCCACAGTGTGGCCTATGCCCTCTTATCCGTTGAAGTGGTGTGATGGGACAACCCTTATGTGTAAAATGTAAAGTTTCTGTTGGACTGTAATTTATAAGCCTAACTTTGTTGGGAAGCCTAAGTAAGGCGTGTCTGAGGGAATACCCTCAGTCTTTTATACACTTTTGCTCTCACTATCAGCGTGTGAATCATGGCAGTACATCTGCACACACATTCTACTTCACTGTTTTTTTTTCCTTTTTTGCTTTTACTGTTGTCCTAATCTAAAGAAAGCCAAACGAATTTTGCGCCTTAAGAAGTGTCATGTAACATTCCTTATACAAAGTGTAAATATTGGATTCCTGTTTCCTGAAACTGAACTGCACAGTTAAAGAAGGGCAGGAGGACACAAGTTATGTATTTAACAACTATCTCATGGCAAATGTTGTAATAAATAGTTTGCATATATTGAAGGTTGCTGTCTGGTTTTTACACATATTGGTTCTTTGTGTGTGCGAGTGTGTGTGCATGCATGAGAGAGAGAGAGAGAGAGAGAGAGAGAGAGCGAAGCCAAAAACACATGCACTCATTCAGAGTTATAGGCTTAAACTCTTGGCAGATTTTCGGTGTTGAAGGTCCTTGCTGTCTGGTGCCAGAGGTTGCCAGGGTTGTTTGTTTGATGTCTGATTTCTGATTTGTACCCACAACACTCTCCTCGCGCCTCACCTTCACGCTGGCTGTACTGGCCTACAGCATTATCCAGCCATCCAACAAAATGTTCTGCTGACCTTAATCTCTGCTTCGAGATCAGTTCTCAGGGATTTTTCCCCCTGATCGAACAGTACTGATGTTTCACACTCTGTGGCAAACAGGTACAGGACTTGGGTATGTCATAAGCACAAATTTACAGCTTTTGCACTCTCACAGCTGGTAGAAAGAGAATGTTCAGCTAAATATACCCCTATACACACATTTAGTGTCTGAAACTAGTTTGTGGACTTGTTCAGAAAAGCATGCGACTGTTTTTTAACAACTGAAAAAGAAAAAAATAATTTCAGTCAGTGTCGGCCTGCTGTACTGTGATTCTGAAATTCTGTGTGGCTGGCAGTGAGTAAGCGGGGTCAGGCTCAGAAGCAGAGGGACTCCTTCAGTGTGTGAGGATGACATCATGAAGGTATTTCTCTGAATGTTTTGTCTTCAGTGAGAACAGTGCTGCTGCTCTCTGCCTCCATTTTCATCTGCTGAAATGATATGACAGCAGTGCAGTCCTCCTGTCCCTTCGGCGGAGGGTGAACAGGCAGGGAGTGAGTGAGTGGAGTGCAGCCACGTTTGAATAATGGGTGGAGGGTGTGAGAGGTAGTGATGTAACATCCTGTTGCCTTGCATCTCTCCAAGTTCAAGGGCAGGAAGTTGTTGCTATGCGTCTCATTCGCACATCCTTCTGTCTCAATCTTTCTTTGTCAAAATTCGTCAGGCTTATCTGCCCACCACTCCTGGTCAACATCAGGAGAACACTGAGTGCTCAGCTGAAACAGGTATTTCTTAAACTTTAGCAGATAATAGTCATATTTAGAGTGACTTGCACCACTTACATTTGTACATACTGTCAAACTGAACTACTGAATTTTTGTAGGTGAAGTACCTTCCTCATCAGGCCACTTCCCTAACCTTGGCTACATGTCTGATTACCAGCACTCATGTACCCAACATTTGTGTCAGTGTAAGATGAACTTATTACGAATCAGAGAAACGTTCAGATCCTAATTGGAATATCACGCCACTGCTCAACTAATTACTCTATTTCTGCCAAGCCTTTCATTCCGTTCAAGAATCTGTGAAGCTGTGATTGTCAGACGCTGTCCTTGGGACTCATTGTGTATCCTGATTTTCATTCCAGCAGTAATGACAGCCTCTGAATCAGAAGAAGCTGTTAATTGTTCTTAATTAGGCACCTCTGAAGTCTACTGAAGGGTTATTTACCCTATTTAGGTGACGTTATGTCAGAAATAGCTATTTATACTGTGAAAATGACATGTCCAGCGTTCATGTCCCCAGAATCTCAATCAGATCAAATTGTTATTTGTGCTATGTAGCATATAACTCCATTAGAACAGGATTCAAATTTCAATTGATCCAATTACAGACTGACAAGTGAAAACAACTGAGTCTCTGAGAACCTGTTTTAAGCCTGTTACCAGGGAAGGGGAGACTGTGCTCCATCTCAGACGCCGGTGTGTAGCGGCCACTGTGATCCTGAGGGCTGGAATCTGAGCCCCAGCTGGGCATGTGTGTGTGTGTCTCTGTCTCTCTCGCTCTCTCTCTCACTGACCTTGCGGTAACCATGCCGACATGCTGAAGGTGGTGTGCGCCAGGTATCAGCGGTTCCTTAATAGCATTGCGCACGGCTCAAACCCACTCCACGGGGGCCATGCTGGTGTGGAGGCGGGAGGGAGGCCCCTGTCGCTTGTGTGACTGGATCACAGTGTGCTGAAATGGCCTCCTAGCAGAGGGTCCGCTCGTAGGCTTTGTTGACATTTCAGACTGGGCTATAACTAGTGATAGATGTGAAGAACATGTTTATGTCAAAGCAAAGAACTGATGACAAGAAAATGACACTTCATAATCCCTACCCTACCCTAGCAATCAATCACTGACTTGTTTGAAGCACTAAAAATGGTGTTCCTTTCCATAGGGCATAATGATTGGTTCAGATCAGTCTCTGATTACTTTTGGAAACTCCACCTGCTTCTGTTTCATGACACCTCAGTTTTTAGTTATTAGGTACTCATGGACATGCAGTACTACAGAGTAGCCACCAGGGGGAGTTAACAGCCCTTTTTTCTCAGAACATTACCGGAGAAACATGTTTCAATAATTCTGGAAAAGCCCAGATTGTTTGGAATCACAATCCTGTAAAAATTAAATAAAACAGGCTGACATAATTGTAGGGTTCATGATGGCCATGTAAATTCTTACTTGTTGACCAGTTTCAATTATGCAGCTATTAAAAGCCAGCAGGTCATCAACCTTCAAATGAACTGACAGGTGGATCTTCTGTCTCTCAGAAACCCACAGAAGTCTTTCCAAAGTCGGATTAACTATTTAAGGATCTGCATGTTTTTACACTCCCTTTACCTGAATGTAACTAAGAGAACTCATTCCTCGTTTGCCATGACAACTTGAGGAACAATCTTGGGCAGGGTCTGTGTACCCAATCAGATGCAGGGAGAGGTGGAGTGATCGAATGTAGGGCCCCAGCTTAAGGGAGTTCGATCAGCACTCTGTGGTTATCACCTCAGCTCTTCCACAGAGTGCCGGCGGAGAGTTAATGGCCGCTGTGCTGTCAGGAGGTTCATTCGGCTTTCATATTGAACAGGTTTTTCAGTGGATCAATTTCCAAGAAATGCTGAGATCAATTCAACTCTCTGAGAAGTTTGTTAAACCAGATGACATTAAAATGTTTTATTGTTATTTAAACCAAAGCTATGGAGCTATTTACCAGACCCACTTTTCCAAGTGGTTAATTGCTCATATTAAGTACTTACGTGTGTTTGTGTGTCAGAGACAGTAAGTGTGTGCCTGTGCGTGTTTTATTCACCTTTCCAGTCCCATTAGACTGAATGTAATGCAACTTTAAAATGTCAATTTGCAATTTTGTGTGAGTCTAGTTTCAGAATAAAAAAAAAAACAAATTGTTTGCATAAAAAAGGAAAATCATTTTTATAAAAAGCAAAAAAAAAATGTTGGCAGTTTTTATGAAGTCAACAGTGAAAATGCATTAAGGATAATGGCGGCACCTACAATTTGCACATAAGTGAAGCCCTGCCTTTTCAAACCTCGCTATTCTCTGGGCTGTTTTTCAGCCTATATCTCTACGGCTGAAATGGAAAAATTCATAATGAAATTTGGTATTGTCAGAAATACTCAAAAATGCAAATGTGTGTGTGTGTGTGTGTGTGTGTGTGTGTGTGTGTGTGGGTGTGTGTGTGTGTGTGCATTCATTCACATGCTCATCAGCCACACACACACACATAGAGCATGTTGGCCATTTTTCCAGGCGTGGCCTCTAGATGGCAGTGTAAGCTGGGCAGTGATGTCACCTCCATACAGAGGCTGGAGTGTCAGGCTTTAACAGACCGAAGACTGCTTGTGTCATCTGAAGACTTGAACAGAAAAAGCAGTTATATTATTTTCCAGTAGGGGGCACACTTTCTCATTGTATCTCACATGTGAAAGAAAGAAAACCGTCATAAGCCATCTTAACCTGGATGCAGCTTTCATTTTGCGGTTAAATATTCTAATGATTTGCTTCTCAGAAAATGCAAATATTCTGTGATTACATAAATCAGTATTTTTGCAGCCAGATGATTGCAGCCTTTGAGGTTGTGCTAGAATTAGAGTTTGTTTTAGAAATATGGTTATATAACCTGAATAAGTAGATACTTCCAGGTCCACAATTATTGCATATATATGATGTAGTTACATGTCAATTACAGCATAATTATGGCAGTAATTTGCAGCCTTGCTGTAAATGGTTACCTGTTCTTATTTCCCACAGTTCATGCAGTTGTCTGGTGAAATCGTTGTGTAATTCAATGAATGTCCATTAAGAGTTTATAGAGAAAAATGGATCCCACCCCCCAGGCTGCCGGTGTTTTCCAGCCCGTTACGCCGCGGGCCCGTGACCCCGGCATCTGGGGCTTCGCTGTGGGCCGTTACCACCGTGGAAACGGCCCGTGACCCCGGCGTCTGGGGCTTCGCTGTGGGCCGTTACCACCGTGGAAACGGCCCGTGACCCCGGCGTCTGGGGCTTCGCTGTGGGCCGTTACCACCGTGGAAATGAAGTGTGACAGACGACTGGCTGAATGGCATCGCCGCATCACGTCACGCTGCTACCGAAACGCTCATCGCCCGCGGTCTGTTAGCCCTCCCTCACAGACCCCATTACTGTGGGTCCCCCTCTCTCTCTCTCTCTCTCTCTCTCTCTCTCTCTCTCTGTCTCTCTGTCTCTCTCTCTCTCTGTCTCACACATACGCTCTTAACCTCACACCCCTCTCCACTACTCTGTCCTTTTAGTTTTAATCTATCTCTGTGTATTTCCCTAACTCTCATCTCCCTCTCTGTTTTCTCCCCTTGTTTATTTCACCTGCTCATACCTATCAAGCCCCACCTCCTTCAGTTTGCCTTCACAGCTGCCTCTACGCTCCCATCCTTCTGCTTTTCTAAATCTGTATCTCTCTGTTTTCTTTTTCCTTGGCCTGTTTCTTTTCCTCCTCCAAATGTTTCTCCTCCTCCCTCTCTTTTACCTCATCTTTCCTCCCCCACTAGTCCTGTTTAATAACCTGTCTTTCTCTTGCTTTCTATTTTCTCTCTCTTTCTCTTGTCTCCATCACTCTCTCTTCCCTTTTCCCTTTTTATTTCTGTCTCTTTTCCTCTTAACATGATGCCGTCCTTGTCCTCTCTGGTCCATGTCTCTTCTACAGAGAGACGAGGTGAAGCATCACATGCCAGAGAGACACAGAGTCTTGCAGTTGTTAGTGAGTTTTTCAGGCAGTAACTTGTCAGCCCACCCCTGCCCTGGAGGTAGGGGTCAGAGGTCAAGTCAAAGGTCAGAGCAGAGGTTGGCTGTGATAAGGTGTCAGTTAGAAACACTGGGACCCTTAATACTCTGAAATCCATACTCCCATTGCTCCATCTCACTCCAGCCTCCTGCTGTCTCCATGGGAGTGTGTTTTACTATGGCGATAAAGCAAGCTACTTTTGGGTTGCCAGATTGTGCTTACTGTAGGCGTTTGTTGTATAGCTGCAGTGCTGAAGCTTGTGGTTCTTATCTTATGTACAACTTCAAGTGCAACACACAGACACACACACACACACACACTATAAGCAGGCACCACTTTGCAGAGTTCATCAGAAATGTTTTGTTCAGTGCATGGTTGTGTATCCATGGCACCTAACCCAGCCAGAGAGGTCCATCTTAGTTTGTAACGTACCTGGTGTACCTTTTTTATTGTTTTTATCCCAATTGGCATCACTGCACTTCACTCACGTACGTGGGCGGTGGGTCCGGTTTCCCTAGTGAGGGCAATCTGCTGTGTCTCTCTTCCTCTCTCTCCCTCCAGTCTTCCTCTCCCTGATCACCTTTCTGATGTGCTGCTCTCTCTTCCTCTCTCCTTTCCGTGCCCTTTCTCCCCTCTCTTTCCCTCTCCCTCTCACCTCCTTTCTGCCCCATCAGTATGCAGTAATGCTCTGAGCTGGCTTCCTGTCAGCCGGAGCCCGGGTTTGGGGCAGAGACTCTGGTCTTTTTGTGTGGACTGAATGGAGGATGTTTTGGAGCAGGCTGAACAGATGGCTCTGGGAGTCGGGGTGGCGACCCCACTGTGGCCTCACACACACTCCAGGAACGGCTCAGTGTCTGTGTGAGGGTGAGGGCCGCACCCCAGGCAGCAGACCTGCATTTGCAGCGCCCCGCGCCCTGGGGGTACTAAGCACCAGCTCATCCCGCGTGCATTCCATGAAAGCATCTCACATGTGACATCATATTATTCATTCCTCATTTTATTACGATTCTGTTTGTAAATGAGCTGAATTACTATATGCTGATCATAAAACAACACAACTGGATACATACGTCTACTGGGAACTCCGCAGTAAAATACAGAATACTCACTGCACTGGTAGCAAATAGAGAGGAGCTCCACAGAGAATCTTAACAGATCACAGAATTAATGCAGATGGTGGTTGGTGGATATATATTAGCTATTTGTTTGGGCTCCCTTTTTGAATTAGAAATTCATTTCCACAAATGATCACAGGTGTTGTTTCCAGCATTGTGTGTGATTTGTGGCGCTCCTCTCTGTCTCTGTTTTCTAAAAGCAAGGTGATAAACTATATTGTCTGTTTTATTATCTCAGTAGTAAAGGCCAGTGGACTTTATTTTCTGACTTGTTTGAGCTGTCTTCAATCTTACAGATGTATCCCATCTTAAGGAAATATAATGACTTGGCATTGATTGTCTTTTTGAAAAAAGGGACAGGGATATTTGTGTAATTTTGTGCTATATTTGCTAAATACTCAGCTTGGAACAGGGACATCTGCTGAAATGATTCATATAGACACAGCAACTTCCTGCCTCTCTTAATGGAATCCTTTTATGGCTTTATAATAAAAATATTATCTACCACCGCTTTGATTTAAACACTGCAATAATGACTTCAATTAAGGACTCCCAGCTGTGTGTCTTAGCAGGCAACTGTGTCCTCTGTGATGTCACTTCCCTTGAAGGCTCCCAGCTGTTTGTGCTTCAGCAGGCAAGTGGGGCTTCTGTGATTTCACTTCCTTTCTCTTTGGCCCTGTGTGATGTCATTTCCTTGGAATCTCTCATCAAACCAAAGTGAAGAGGCCATCGCCCTGTGGACCCAATGTTTCTACTGCCACAGTCTGGCATAGATTTAGCATGGATGATGGGCGTGCATAACTCCTACATGATACACAACATGTATGAGAGTTATGTACCATATTGTAATTACAGAACAGCGCAGCACGGCTCAGGTAATGTGCTGTGCATTAAATCAGGGACGGTGGTAGAAGGGGCCATTCGTTTAATAATCATTCATTTCGACAGAGCGTGAGTATCAGAGCAGTGGCTCCACTGCAGCATCCATTAATGAGGCACAAATGAAGTGAAAGTGATGTTGGAATTGGAGAGCATGAGCCAAACTGTCTTAAACAGACAATGTAAGGTGTGGGGAAAACTATGTAAAGATTAAAAAAGCAGAAATTATCTAGCCACAATTATGGCTTCAGAAGAATAGGAACTTTTTAAAAAATGTTATTTTTATGAGGAGATAAAGTCGCTTTAATTGGATCCAACTGTGCATGGGATAGCTGGCTGAAAGCTGGGTGTTTAATCTCTCTTGTTTATTGTGCTCTCATTTTATAAAATGCTTTCACGTTGCTCTGCAGCTATATTGTGTCTTCTCGGCAGAATTGGAAATTGGCTGCAGGGATTCTATTCATTTCATGGCTCTTGGCTGATATTGGCCATGTGTTGGTTTTATGGAGGAATATGATTTAATTCTGACTTCATGTGGTGTGAAAATGCATCTTTTTATTGTATATTGTTTATTACAGGGATGAAGCGGCTCAATAAGGCACAGTTGATTTGTAGAGGGAATAAAATGTTCTTTCACTAAGAGCCATGAATTTAAATGAGTTTGTCCCCTGTCCAATTCAGTGAAGTAAAATAAAAATAAATAATAAAAAAACAGGAACTTGCCCTGTTTTTTTCCACACCGGGTGACTGTGAATCACAAGGTTTATTGCCAACAAAGAGCATTCAGCAGTTTCTGTCCTTAACCTGTTTGGTCACTGCATTTGAATGGAAAAGAAAGACTATATATATTCCCTCAAACTACCCCAATCTGCAATAATGAGAGGCGTCTGACAAGATAATTGCAGCATGAATTATTTACTCCAGGAACTCAGTAAATTGTTCCTTGCCCTGAATACTCTCTCGCACTCTCTCTCTTTATGACATATATGCATAAAACGTACTGAAAAGACAAAATGTTACCTGTGGGTTAATTCTCTCCCTGAGCCATTTTTTGCTCAGCCAGTCCCATAGTCAGTGCACATGTGACATACTGAGACTGGGAAACAGTTTCAATAGACTTTAAAACTTATGAGTGCTCACCAAAAAGCACCGAAGAGCTAAAAATGACAAAGCGGGGAATTCATAACACAAAATTCTTGCTTGAGAAGTGTAGTTTAAGAAAAAAAAAAGTAATTTTACTGATAATCTCTGAAGTTGGACTATCTGTTGCTGTTGGGCACTGTTTCCAGGTACTTCCTGACTAAAGAACCATTTTAGAATTGGAACTTCAGTTTCAATGTGGCCTCCTTCACAGTTTTCTCATAATAAGATGGGTTTGCTGAACTCCATGTGATCTGTGATGCTCTGTATAGGCAGCTCGTTAATCAGCAGCCATTTTGGCTCCTCTGCAGCCCGGCAGGAGTCAGCGCCCAGAGCTGCTGGTGTGTTGCTCTGTGGTGGAAACATTATGGCAAGATCATGACATCAGCAGAATTTTGTGGGTGAATGAGTGGTGTGTGACATTACGGGGCTACAGGATACATGTGTGTGTGTGTGTGTGTGTGTGTGTGTGTGTGTGTGTGTGTGTGTGTGTGTGTGTGTGATTCTTCTCCTCACCCACTGGAAAACTGAGAAAAGCTGAAGCCAGAAAAGTGAAGTTGCTGAGTTATTAACATGTTTGTTTTTCAGCATGGCTCTCCTCTCATTAATAACTTCCCAAACTGACCCACAACCCCCAGCGTTTATATCACAGGCGAGGCACTCTGGACCCACTTCTGAATATACAAGCTCATAACTCACACAGCCAATGCCTGTGACCACTAACCGGGTCTGTGTGCATTGCATCACACACACACACACTCACACACACACACACACACACACACACACACACACACACACACACACACACACACACACACACACACACACACACACACACACACACACACACACACACACACACACACACACACACACACACACACACTCACACACACACACACACACACACACACACACACACTTGCACACACGCTTGTGCACGCACATCGACACATAAACACATAGACACCTGCTCTTTCTCACACACACATAGACACTTGCTCTTGCTGTCTCACACACACACACACACACACACACACACACACACACACACTCACACAGTACTAAGTTCTGTGACTACATAACAATAGCACATGTGACTCAGCATAAATGCTCCCGCTATGCTATTTCTGCAGCCTCACAAATGTGTTACATCATATCAGAATGTGTTGTGACAGGATTTAATACTACTACTAATAATAATAATAATGACATAGAAACCATAAATCAGGTATATAACATGAACTTCACGCCTTCTCCAATATGTAGCTGAAATTCTTTGGATGCAGGAAAAGTTTGGGACCTGCTGCTTGCCGAAATGTTCACACGGAAGAGGCGTTTCATTCTGAACACTGGTGCAAACACAAAGACAGGAATGATGTGTTTTCCTCAGGTAAGTCACTGTTTCACCCAGGTGTGATCTCAGCAGGTGGTCTCAGCACGCCCCTGGCTCTGTGTGATCGCTGGATTTCAGGGCTCAGCACTGTATCAGAATCATGTTCCTGTTAACAAACAGGACCCTGGAGTGTGTGGAACCTTCCCATAATTCATTGGGATAGCTCCTCAGGGATCGGCAATGGAAGCATTCATCTACACAGAAATGAACAGCAGGGGTGTGGCTGCTCACCCACACCCCCGCCGGCACCCCCCCCCCCCACCCAACAGCCATTGGCAACACACACACACACATACACACACAAAGAGAGAGAGGGTGGGAGAAAGTAAAAAGGATAACCATCTGAGGTTATTACCAGGAAATTTGCCTGGGGTTTTCTCCTGTAACTTTGACAAAACTTGTCTGGAACAACAGAGTGATCAGGGACTGTTCTCAATAAAAAAAACTCTCTCACAGCCAAATGGTCATCGAACCAAACCGTCCAACCTTCCCCATTGTCATGTTTTGTGTTAGCCAGTTTGGTGAGTGCCCTGATCTGTGCTAGTGCTGTTCCAGCTGCCGCCTCTAGGGGGCTCTAGACCAGCTGAATCCTGAACTCTTCCTCAGCACTCAGGGCTTTACCCAGTAGCAGCATTCGGTGTGATTTTATGAGCTTTGACAGCGACGGTGTCACAGAGAACATCAGTTTTTATGGCCCTGGGACTATGCGGCATTATGGTTCCTCCTGTTTGTGCTTTATTGTTCACTAATTAGAGGACAGAAGCGTAAAATTAAAGCTGTAAATCACTATGGAAACAACAGAATGAGAATAATTTCGGGCGCACATACAACTTTCTAACTCCGGTAGACATCAGCCTGTGTCAACAGTCAGCCTAAACCTGTTTTTTTCATTCTTTTTTGCTGGTATATTTTTTTTATATTTTCTGTAAACCACCATTTTGTTTATCTTCCTTTAACAGCCTGAAAGCGTTTGTCCTGTTTTGCATGCTCATGAACTGAATATAATTGATTATGTTTTAGTCATGTAAAAACAAGATGATTATGTTGCGTGGGTCAGAGTATTAATAACTGGGTACTCAACTCGATATTTATGTAGTTAGAGTTACCTCTGAAGCACTGGAATGGATTGCTGTGAGCGCTCATACAGTGAATCAATCAGTCTGCACAGTTTCATTCATCACCGCGACCTTAACGAGGGGACTGCTTCACAGAACACAGTACAAAGAAAAGTTAATGAAAATGACTTGAGAAAGGTAATGAGGGAATGGGGCGCGTGGACAAATGGTGCACCACTGTAAATAGCTAGGTGTCAGCACCATGACTCAGCAAAATCACAAAAGAGACCATTTCAGAAAAGATGAACACAATGGAAGAATAATTAATAGCACAACAAAAAAGGTCTGCTCGAAAGATATGATTTCATTGATGGGGACCTCATTAGTTACAAGGAGTTTTAATTTAAATCAAAATGTATATTTCCAGCTGCTATTGAGTTCACTGGACATACCTATGAGATAGAGGACAAAAAAGGGTATTTAGGGGTCACATTTGATCAGAATCTCAGTTTAATGATGCGATCTCTGAGAGGGAATGGAGGCGGAAGTTACCGGAAAGGTTTATTAAAAGCCTTAAATTGAATTTGTGATCAGAGACCAACGTTATCCCTGGGCTTTGTCAGTGTGTCAGAGACTCCTGTTCCTGCACCAGTTACAGGATTAATTACGCCCTCTCTCTCTTTTTCACTCACAAAAAGAGCTCAGGTTTTGTAATAAGCCAGAATTGAATGTTTTCCCTTCTCCTTTCAGCCTTTAACACGATCCAGTCGTTCCTTGGTCCACAGAGGCGGTGTTAAGTGAATGGGGGAGGGGTGCAGATCGCTGCGTATGTGACCAGCAGTTTAACCACAGAGTCACTGCCTTCCCCCACACGTCCATGTACCCCTGAACCCACATCTAAAACACCTCTCCATCTGCCCCATGTCAGCTCAGCGAGGACATCCATCACTGTACAATGACAACAACAACAACAACAAAAACAATAATAAAATAAGAATAAGAAGAGTAATAATACAATGTTACCGTTCACAGGCCTCACCTGAAGGCATAGCATCAGAGCAGAGCGGAGCCCATTGAGACGCTAACCAGAGAATCATCATTTTTCCTGCATTTCTTGAAAAGCTCACCATCATATCTTCCTCCCAGGTCTCTGCTGTGATAGGCATCAGGCATGCTGTCCTGTGACGGGCCTGCAACCCCCCGGTCAGCGGTAAAATCTCCCAGCCAGGTGCAGGTTCTCTCCCACAATATCAGATAGATCATTACTGGAACGGTGAGCCATTGATGGTTTATTGTCTCTGGATATTGAGCCCATCATTCTCCTGTATTTTCATCTGGTCTGCCTTCATGTGCAACTTAAAATACTTAAATATTTGACAAATGAAAGGCAACTAATTTAATTTGTGTGCATACTTTTGCCTGAGAGAGAGAGAGAGAGAGAGAGAGAAAGGTAGACAGGGAGAGAGAGAGAGAGTGATGCAAAGAGGAGATGAGGCAGCCACTTAAAAGGATTTTATGAAGCAGCTGTCAAAAAGTGCATGACAATTAGAACAGAAAAAAAGTCCTAAATACAAAAAATGAAGAATGAGCAAAGGAATAGTAAACAAAACCAAATCTACATCGCCAAACACAACAAGCATACCCAAAAATGCTTTTCTCACTGGAGTCACACCATACCATCCAATGGGTGCACAACTCCAATCCATCTGTTGAGGTGTGCTCAGATGTGAAAAGAGCAGGGAGCAGAAAGAAGAGAAAGAGGGAGAAAGGGGGAATGGGAGAATGACAGGGTGCTGGGGTGTAGGGATTACTGCGGTGCACCTTCCAGAGAGAATGCAGAGCTGAAGGACTTCACTCTGCGTGTCTCTCAGTGCATTGTGCAGCCTTAAGCTGGCGGATCGGCTGCAGATCACGTACGCACACACAGCCTTTCTACCAACCAGCGCAGGTGTTTCATTCCCCTCTCCTCTCCTCTTTCCATCCCCAACTCCTTCCTGCTATTCATCTCTC
The DNA here is from genome assembly GCA_022829145.1 of Albula goreensis. Taxonomy (NCBI): domain Eukaryota; kingdom Metazoa; phylum Chordata; class Actinopteri; order Albuliformes; family Albulidae; genus Albula; species Albula goreensis. The sequence goes on along the minus strand of CM040764.1, from coordinate 24,006,121 downwards.
CTTCCTGTTATTCCTCTGTCCTGTCTGCTTTTCTCTAATTTCTGATATGACAGTAAAGGGTCTTATGGTCAACTTCATGTCAGTTCTTAGTTTTCACAAGAAAGTGGTGGCCAAAGTGAGAAATTGTATGCAGGACAGACTGGACAGTGCAGTTTCTCAGCCTGCAGGACAGACTGGACAGTGCAGTTTCTCAGCATGCAGGACAGACTGGACAGTGCAGTTTTTCAGCCTGCAGGACAGACTGGACAGTGCAGTTTCTCTCTGCTCCTCTTTATTCTCTGAGGTGAGCTGGTTTGGCCCAGTGTAATATGTCATACCAGCGTGATCAGGACGGATGGCGATGGCTCCTTTCACCTGCCCTGAATCACACAATGAGCTTCACTCTCACAAAGTCTCGCCAAACGCTGTCCTGTCCCTTCCATCTCTCCGAGCCTCATCGCGGTCGGCCATTTGTGCAGACGCAGAGCTCAGGCGATGTAATGACAGATGAAGTGAGCGAGATGGAGCAGCCTGAGAACCGAAACACAGCCGCCGTCATGTCAACATCAATAAGGCCGCGTCACCCTCATGGGATGGGTGAGTATACACTGCAGTTTGGAGCCGGTCTCACAACTGGTGAGACTTGATGCACATATTTATGACCAGAGCTCATCCCCTGTACATTACCTGTACGGAGGGATCCCCTTCTTCCGGATGAACCAGTGACATCACTGCACAATCCTCCACACCTGGTAACATGGAATGGCTTCCTTTGGTAAAAGGCAATAGAGGCCCTTGTGTTGCCCAGCTTTAACATAGAGCTGGATGCTCTGAAGACTGTAAGCTTACCAGCCCAGATGGACTGGACAGCCCTTTCTTCCATTGTGTAGTTTTATGTGTTTGATTCTTCTGGAGTGTGGGAATGTTAGACTGTCTTTTTGCCCAGTGTGAGGTGGGCACTCTGCTGCTCTGCTCTGACAGGGAATGAAAGCAGGGGAGGAGGAGAGGCAGCGGGAGAGAGGAGCGCCCCAGGTTGCCTGTGTGATGTGTGTAGTTGCGGAGCGTGACCCTGCAGTGTGTACTGACTGAATTTGGGAGGAGCAGTGCTCTGAGGGGTACTCTAAAGGCTGGGGGGCCGGGGGCTTACCTGCACGCGCTACGCTCTGCTTTACGGGACGGGGAGGGGAGGGGCGAACACACATGACAGCAGCCGCCCTCATCCCTCAGTACTGCCAGGGGGCTTGCGGGCAGGGAGCGGGGGGTATCTTTTGAAGCGGTTCCACCAGGAAAAGCAATCTACACTGGCAGGAGAGAGGCCAGTGAGGATGTCAGCGAGCGCAAGGAAGAGAGGGATGGGAGAGGAGGAGTGGAATGTCCAGTAACCAGAGTATGAAAATGTGTTCAGCTTTCTGTTCTTCTGACGTGATCATGAACATATATTCACAATGCATAAAACTGTATGCCTGACATAGCTGTCTCTGATTATTAATTGATTCATACAAAATTACAGTAAATGTCAGAGTACATAATTCAATTCATATCTGAGACACGAAACCAATATACTGTTATTAGCATGTCATTAACATAAACATGAGACAATATTAACATATTAACAGTCAAAATTACACAATCACAGGAGTTATATTTGCAAAGTATTGTACAATATTAGTCACGTTATTACATGCTGAACATGAGTTCATGAAATGATGCTGTAGGATTTAGTGATTGATTTACATTTGAACAGAATAATTGCATGCATCGATAATAAAGAAAAATGTATAAGTGGAATGAAAAGAAGAGGAAAAGGGAATGACAAGTACCTCATTCTTCCAAACAGAAAACATGCACACACACACACACACTCACACTCACACACACACACACACACACATGCTCACACACACACACAGCCACACACACATGCACACACATACACACATGCTCACACACACACAGCCACACACATACACATGCACACACATACACAAATGCTCGTGCACATACAAACACACACACACACACACACATGCTCACACACGCACACACACACACACACACACACACACACACACACACACACATGCTCACACACGCACACACACGCTCACACGCACCCAACCCCTCTCTCAATCCCAGCATCTGAAGGAGCTAAATAAGGGCCCTCAGTCCCAAAGTTAATGAGCAGCGCGGCTGATGCAATGCTTACAGCAGGAGCTGTCTGGCCGTCCCTTTCCCTCAGACGTGCAGGCAGAGACCGCAGCCATGGGAGCCAGTCTCCACTCTACCCCACTCTGGTGGGACATGAACATTGACACTGTCTGTCATTCATGTGGTAGTTTGTTTCTCACTTGTTTCTAATTGTTTCTCAATTAAGTCTGTGCTACCTATGGTGCTGTGTGAAGACAGAGAAAGAGGAAGGAGGGAAGCATGGTGCAGGCTTGTGCACCCATGTCACAGACCCAGGCTCCTCCCATCTTACAGGACAAAGCCTCCCCCCCTCTCAGACCCAGGCTCCTCCCATCTTACAGGATAAAGCTCCTCCCCCTCTCAGACTCAGGCTCCTCCCATCTTACAGGATAAAGCTCCTCCCCCTCTCAGACCCAGGCTCCTCCCATCTTACAGGATAAAGCTCCTCCCCCTTTCAGACTCAGGCTCCTCCCATCTTACAGGATAAAGCTCCTCCCCCTCTCAGACTCAGGCTCCTCCCATTTTACAGGATAAAGCTGCACCCCCTCTCAGACTCAGGCTCCTCCCATCTTACAGGATAAAGCCCCTCCCCCTCTCAGACTCAGGGCCCTCCCCCTCATAGATCCCGGCCGCTCCCCTTGGCAGACACAAGTTCCTCCTTCCAGTTGAAACTCAGAGCGAGAGAGAGAGAGAGACTGAGAGAGAGGAGAGAATGAGAGAGCAAGAGAGAGAGGAGAGTATGAGAGAGAGAGAGAGTGAGAGAGAGAGAGAGAGAGAGAGAGAGAGAGAGAGAGAGAGAGAGGAGAGTAAGAGAGAGAGAGAGAGAGAGAGAGAGTGAGCGAGAGTGTGAGAGAGAGAGAGAGAGAGTGTGAGAGAGAGAGAGAGAGTGTGCACTTTATCCCTGGAGTAAAGGTTTCTGCTGTGGGATATAAAAGTATGTTTGTGAAGTAGAAACTTTAAGGACAGTGAGTTATGGCAGAATTGTGCTCCTGTAATCTCAAAGCAATCAGAAGCTGGCTGATTGAAGAAAGGGAGAGAGGGGGAGGGGTGAGTGTCTTTCTCTCTATATCACTCCGTCCTTCAGAGGGGCCATATTTCTGACTCCTCTGAAAATAACACATTTCTGTGCAGTGACGGGAAAAAAAGAAAAATTTGGAAATTACAGGAACATTGTGTTGGTGCGAGGTGGACACAGACCTTACCCAGAGCAGGGTGGAAATGGCACGGACACTGTGAAGGTGTTGCACAGTGTACTTTAGGCTGGAAGCTTCATACAGTTACCACGCCATCTGAGATCTCCTGTCGCATAGCTGCTCACCTGGTCCCATGGCAACCGCCAACACACTCACACATGATTCCACATAGAAAACTATTTCAATTCATGCATCATTATTGTAATTAGTAGTACTGTTAACAAAATAAATAAATACTACAATGACTTCAAACAGACACACTTGCTCCTCCCTGTTGGAATACTGGCCCCTTTCTGGTGACGTGCTTCATGAATCAACCACTGGTCACTTACTGCTTCACACTCATTACACGCTCATGTAAGCAGCTACTCAAGAGGTGGCACATTCTGCCGTGGGTCTTCAGTAATAAGTGTACACGTTACTGCTGAGTAACTTTGTATCTGGTACTGAATAAAATTCATTTGCATCGTTTCACAAGTTTGGATCTGTCTTTCTGTTTGGTGGCATGTTGCTATGTTGCAGTCGTTGCTGTTGCCCGGGCTACGGTGTCAGGAGGGATGTCAGGCTATAACATCAAAGGTCACATGCATGTGGAGAGGAGGTGTGTGTGTATTTACTTCCTGTTCTCCCGCCTTTGACGCCCTATCCAAGGGTTCTGTGATTACCCTTTCATGCCAAAGGGGATTGGTTCGGCCCTCTCCTCAATTATAGATGGCTCACATTATAATAATAACATCAAGCAGTCACCATGGCGATTCCAGTTAATTACTACCACAGGGACCCAATAAAAATTAACCATCCCACATTAGATTAAAACCCTCGGCACATAAAGAAACAGGGATGAAGGATCACTTCCATCAAGTGTTACGGTATGCAAGAACTGCCAGACTATTCATTTGGCTGCAGAGGAGAAGGTTCCAATTACAAAATGCTTTATTAGAACAAGGTCATTATTATAAGTAATGGGCCTCTTTCAGCTCAGGCAAACAGTAATGCAACACAGTGGGCCTCTTCAGGTCTGTCTGCAAATGCATCAGGTCTGAAACAGCACTAATCAACAACAGTGCTCTGCAGAAAAAGGCTCATTCTCCATGCATCAGGTCTGTCTGAACCAGAACATAGTTAACACTGGGTCCATTCAGAACCAGAACACTGTGAGTTAAACACTACTCCATTCAGAACCAGAACACTGAGAGTTAAACACCGCTCCAGGGTCCATTCAGAACCAGAACACTGTGAGTCAAACACTGCTCCATTTAACACTGTGAGTCAAACACCGCTCCAGGGTCCATTCAGAACCAGAACACTGTGAGTTAAACACCGCTCCAGGGTCCATTCAGAACCAGAACACTGTGAGTTAAACACCGCTCCAGGGTCCATTCAGAACCAGAACACTGAGAGTTAAAGGGATGAGCCTTGCTGGCATGCAAATGAATGTTTGACACCCCAGAGCCGGCTCCATTGTGCGTGTGTTTCAGAGGATTACGCTGCATTGGAATGACATGTATGAGTAAGAGGTAGCCTGCTGGCAAAGGAAGGTATTATAATGGTTAGAATCTGGGTTTTTTCGGGTAAATTTACTTTAATTTTCCTTGAACGCAATGATCATTTGACAGCAAGAAATGTGTGAGGACCTGACTGATTTGTTTTGTGGTCCCTCCTCCGTGGAAATCCATCACTTTTTGACCTTGACATAAAAACAGACTGCTCAGTGAATGAGGATACTGTGAAGATACTGGCCCTTTTCAATGGAAACTCAAGTTTTTCCATTGATTAATTGTACCCAATAAAGAAATTGGCAACACCTGACTGAGTGAAGTTGTGTCATTAGTAGTGAAGCCTTTAAGAGTGGCAGTTGGAGAATAGAGAGATGGAAGGACTGCTACTTGTATGTGTTTGTGTTTTTAAAATAAATGATTGATTTTTACCAAGTTGATTTTACTCAGTTGTTTTTTAAAGCCTTTTACAGATACTAATTACACTGTTATCCATATTCTGGCATTAGTAAGCTGCTGATGCTAACTGCAGTGCCTGGAAGGAGGTGAGTTATGGCAGAGCATGCTCTCAACGAGGGCTTTCAGTCCCAGGAAGCCTTCAGCCTCCGAGTGGGGAATCTCTCACCGTCAGTGTACACGTGTTAATGAATGCACATAAATGGCTTTCTTAATTACACTCAGCCTCGCTGCTTGTTATTTTGTTTAATGTCTGTTTTAGTTTGCATGTCAGGTGATTAAACTGGCAAAATGTATATGCATGGATGTGAGTATCATGATGGATTTATTATGATCACATTTAGCTTCTGTATGTGTTCTGGATTCCTGTTTTCTTCATTGTCGGGTGAAATATTGAATTTAACGGGATGCTGAAGTTCTGTGATGTGTGTGTGTGTGTTAAGGCTGGAGAGAAACGCACCTCTTATTTTAGGAGAGAACCAGAAGCTGATCTTTTTACTCTGCCAGACGGCTGTTTGTGCTGTTGAGAGATCAAGCCCGGCTCTTTCTGTCTTTGCCAGACCGAGCTGTTTCAGAGGGGTTAGGGCGCGGCCTTGTTCCCGTGGACGGGATGAAGGCAGAGGGACTCTGCTCCCGTTATCACAGCCTTGACTGCATCAACATGCCCTGTCAGTATTGATTAGTCATGCCTTGTCTTTTGAGATTCCCGTCACCTGGGATACAGAGATAAGCAGCGATGGACAGGATAGCAGATACGTTCAGAGGCTGTTGTCTCTCGGCCCTTTCCATGTACTCAGTTTCTATAACCTCAAATCCGTTTTGCAGCTTCACGCAGTAAATGTGAACTGTCTTATCTTGTTAGCATTCAATTAAAGGTTTGGATGTCAATGGACACACTTTATTGAATATTTAGAATTGCCATGCAGTAATCACAGTTAGCATTTTAAACCCCAAAAATGTGGTTAACCTCAGTAACCAACTCAGATGTCCTCTACAAGTATGAAATTAATTCATTTTGAAGATTTCCTTTGTATTCTTATTTTTTGTATATCATGTACATCATAGTCATTTTTAAAGCATAAATATTCCTCATTTCCTTCTTTGTTTAAATGTGGAAAATTATATAATGTTGCCTGATTACTTTTGTTGTTTTCGGTTGTTTAATGAAAAGTAGTTGGGGAAGTCTGTTCCAATGGGTGGCCCCTGCCTGCATCCCTCTCATCTGATTGGCTAACCAGGGAACATGAGCCTGACATTGTTATCAGTGGCTAATGATGCTTGTGTTTGCCTGTCATGGTTCGTGCAGGAAGGAGGGATAGTGCGACCATTAGCCGTGCGCGGGTCGCCGTGGCGATAGCACAAGCAGGCCAGGTGAAGCCGGCTCGGTCTGTCACACGCGGAATCGATCACTTTGATGAATCCACTCGTCCGTCTTGTGCTCCTGGATGCCGTCATCTCTGGCTCGCGGCCGCACCGTGATAAATGGAAGGACACAGTCCTTATTTATTAAACATTTTTCATATGCAGACAGTAATGACATGTGTGTGTGCGCTCGTGTGTGTGTGTGTGTCTGTGTGTGTGTGTGTGAAAGAGAGAGAGAGAGAGAGGGAGAAGGACTGGAATGGCGTTTCCTGTGGAAGCAAAACTACTAGCTTTAGCATTCTTCATTGCCCTTCCTTGTGTAATTTAATCTGTGCAAATACCTCATATCTCAGAGCACACAGAGGTATGCAGACTGAGAGAGGAGGAGGATATATTAGGCTATAATATTATGAATGCAAATGTAAAACTCCAGAGTGTGCAGGAGTCATGAATTCTGGCAGACAGCTCTCCAGGCAAATGTGTAAGTTTGCTCATAAACATGTCCCAAACAGGAGCGTCGTTACCTTGACTGCATGGCCTAGTACAGCATCCCTGGCTGAACCGGACCCAAATCTCTGGTTCTGGAACTCATTCAGCCATGGACCTCTGTGTTTGCCATAGGGGTTCTGTGCTCTTGTTTGGACAGCATCACAAAACACAAAGCCAGCACAGCTTATCCCACCCCCAGACAAATATTAGCACAGCTTATCCCAACTCGGTTAGCTCTGCATTACCACTTACAGTAGTGTTTCTCAAAGGGAACGGCGGGGCCTACTCAGGACGCCATTGTATATTTAAAAGGGGGACCTTCCTTCCTGCATTCAGTGTGATTCATCTAGATCTTTCTGTACTGTTGCTCTACCTTCACACAGTGCATTATGGGTTAGAAACCCTGAGTCCTATCCACTGTACAGCACACATTTCTGGTGATTTTTGAAGATATTACAAGACGGCACTACGCACCTTGTAATGTCTTCAGCAAAGACCCTGGATGTCACTGAGTGGCTGACCTCGATATTTCAGTGAAGGCTTCGGTCTGTTGAAGCCCTTCGTTATGTAGAGCCAAGCGCTGTCCGCATCCCTTTAAAGTCCTATCTGCTCCTTCCCCAGGGGGCCGGGGGAACACCGTGATCAGAGGCGGCAAAACGAAGAGCGATGTGCCGCGCTCCGAGGAACACTCTCCAACGTCTGTTCACTAAGCGGAAGAGAGTACAAATTCCGAACTGCCAGAACCCCCCACCTCCCCCCCGGAACGTTTTAACATGTTTGATCTGTAATCATGAAGCATCGCTTCCCCCAGATGTAAAACACGGCGGCAAACAAATGGCAGCGTCTCCTGCTCGCGCTGGGGCTGTGGCGAGGCGAGGCGAGGCTCTACGACGTTTACACTTCAGCGAAACGCTTTTGCCCCGTGTGCTGCCCTCGGGTGAGAGACCCCTCCGCTCTGGGGAGAAAAATGGGTTCTGGTGCACCACTTGCCAAACCTTCAAAAAATAAAACAAATGAACCAATATTAAAAAATATTATTAGCAATAAAACAAGAGGGCTAAATCATGCTTGACAAACTTTTATCTCTCCCCCTCATCTTTCTCTGTGTACTTTTCCCCCTCTGCCTCCCCCCTCTCGCCCCCCTCTGTGATAACGGCCTGCCTGGTCTGTTAGAGTCTCTCTCATCGTTGCTTCAGTCAGGGCTGTGTGTATTTGTGGATTTTATGCCATCTTTTGCTCTTAATGCTTTAATTAGCCTAATTTAGCTACATCACTGCCGAGGCTCATGAGTGACAGTCTCATTCTGTGCTGGTGCCTGCCTGCTGATGACACATCTCACTGAGGCCTAATCTATGAAGAGGAACAACGCTGGTGTATCTGGTGAATTAGCTAATTGAGCCAGGGTAATTGGTAGGAGCCATGCTTTCTTTTCTTGTTTTATTCCCTCTTTTCTTTATTGCCTCTCATTTTCTGTCTCTGCCTCCTCTCTCTCTCTCTCTCTCTCTCTCTCACACTCTCTTCTGTTCTTGTCAAATTCAAATATAAAATAGCTTTATTGGCAGTACAAGAACATACTTATGTTGCCAAAGCATATTCTAAAATAACAAGCTGGAATGAGAGAAATATTGCATTGAAAAAGAAGAAATTTCGCTGGAGATTCTATAATTATTATTATTAGTTGTAGTAGCAGTAGTAGTTACCATTGTGTCAGTAGTAGTTCTGTCTCATTCTGTCCCACAAGTGGAACCGTACTGATCTACAACGTCTTTTCGGGGCCTCCAGTCTCTCAAGTAAAAAAGTAGCCTGTCTAACTATCTGAGGTGCTCTCAGAGTTTTGGATTTTTCACATTTTGTTGTGAAATTCAGCTCTGTCTTCAACACTGACAGAGTGAGAACAACCTGGTCTGTCTGCTGTACTTTATTATTTTATTTATCAGGGATCGTACCCATCATAACTGCCAGAACAGTGTTTGCTTCAGAGCTAATTTTCCTCAGCGGTCCCCAGGCAGGGAAAGCATTACCTCTGTGGGATCAGGCTGTGCCTATAGTATCACCACTATACACTGAGTAAGGCTAACAACAGCTGAGAACAGCAGCTATAGCTCCATTTACCCTGTAATAAACAGTTATAACACACTGTACCCTGTAATGAACATCTATAACACACTGTACCCTATAATACACAGCTATAACACGGTGTACCATGTAATGAACAGCTATAACATGGTGTACCATGTAATCAATAACAGCCCTATAAACAGCTACTGTACCTATAACTGTAATGAACAGTCATAACACACTGCACCCTATAATAAACGGTACCATGTAATGAACATCCTGTAATGAACAGCTATAACACAGTGTAATGAACAGCTATAACACTCAATGACATGTCTTTCCTGAATGGCTTCAGCCATTTAGTTTCTTGATCAGAGACCACCCCAGAAAATGAAATTACTACTGTAAGTGGCTTTGATTGGCCAGTAGGGGCAAGTCTTTCCTCAGGACACCTCAATGCGCTGATGGGGACACTGTGCTGTAGGAGAGGCCATCTTTTTGATCAGAAGTTATACCAAGGTTTTGTGATGTTAAGAACAGTCCCCTAAAACGATAGGTATTTCCGTGGTGTCCTGGAAAATTTTCGAACTTGGCCCTCTCAACCCTCCACCTAACTATGCCCAAGTTTAATTTGCTGAGTAATATCTCCCCTCCCCACTGCAGCTTATGGGCGAGAGTTTTGGCACAAAATGGCCGCTGTGCTTGGCTCTTTCCTTTGTGAAAAGTGCTGTATAAATAGTAGGCCATCAGTCATTATTATTGTTTGTTTATACCATGGGCAGATAGTCTGATAGAGTACTCCCTTTTTATGGCCCCAGATAGCATGTCATTTTGTTGTTTGTGTCCCAATGGGCAGTGTAATTTAGTTTGTGTTGTATAATGTGCTTGACTCTGATTTGTTGTGATGTTGTTTCACTGTTCCCAGGATGCCCCAGGCCCACCTCGCTGAGAGGAGTCTTCTCTTGGCTCATTGCTTAGCAGAGCTGGGCTTTGCTGGGTGACTATTTGTTAAATGGAGCCAGGATTTTATTGCCCTTTTTTGCATGTCATATAAGAGTGGATATTTGCCTAATTCTGCCCTGAATGCATTGTGAGTTATGTTCCGATTTCCTTGTCCCTTTGAAAGTCTGGAATATTTCCTGTAGGTTTACTTTGTAGGTTCTATTGCTTCATTGTCTCATTTACAAAAATAATCTGCATTTGTGAACAGAGCCCTCCACCCTCTCCTGTCACAGAGCACAAAAGGCTTAATCATGCTCACATATTATACTGAACTCTGCAGAGCTAGACCAGACCTTCCACAGAAACACATTACAAAATAGATAGATTCAACTTTTAGGACTGTGAATGTCACTGAACATGAATCAGTGGGGATTTCATAACCAATTTGAAATGCTTGGTTATTGTGTGAAATAATGACCTGAGAGTTGGTCAGTACTTTGCTTGCCTGATAGATGTTGGTCAGTACTGTGCTGGCATGCAAGCTATAGGTCAGTATTGCACCGGCCTGATAGCTGTCAGTCAGTACTGCTTTGGCTTGAGAGCTGTGGGTCAGTACTGCGCTGGTCTGAGCCTCCTCGTATGTAAGCACGGCAGCAGGGCTCGGACAGGCCCGGATAGAGCTGAGTCTGTTCTCTGTGTTAAACGCGCTTAAGCAGATGATCCGTTATGAAGCTTTTTCACTGTCAGTCTCGTAGCCTGTGTGACTTTCAGCGCGGCGCTCAGAGACGCGCTCCCTGTCATCCTGCTGGCGTGCAGACGTCTCTGTTCTGGGAGATAAACAGGCCCACTCTGGATATCACACCATCCTACAGGACCGAGAAACACATCACAGCCTCTTATGGGAAAATAATTCTGCAGCTGCATATGTATATTAACATGGCTTACCTATGCAGGGCTTCCTGCCGATGGGCCCTGCCAATGGGCCCTGCAGGCACAGGGGATGTTTGTCGTGTTTCCTCTGATTTTTATACTATTTAATTTTAAAGATGGTTTTTTCTGCTGCTTGCTGTGCCTTTGTTTAGAAAATAACAACAATTTTAAAAGCCCCAGACGTGGGATTTTAAGATTATAGCACTCTACAATGACATGGCTTCATGTGCTTTGTGTGTGACTACATGTGTACAGTGTATAATGAATGTGGACACCATCCAACACATTAGTCTTTGGGTTACAACAGCATAGGAGCATGAGTAATAGACCTGAAGCCAGGCCAGCGGCAGCACAAGTGGAGTTTAACTCATCAACTTCTAGTCAAGAGGATACATTGATTCTGTTTGGAAAAGGAAAAATTAAAATGTCATAAATAAAAGATTGAAAGATAATGTCTATGAAACCCCCTTCACAAACTGAACTCCTAGCTCCTTGCCTTGTTTGAATTAAGTATTTCCAAGTGCTGATATGTTGTACACATTGTCAGAAATTATTTCCACCCTTGATTGCAATTACTGTGACTATTTAATTAGTCAATTTGCTGTGGATTGAAGTATTCACAGCATCTGTGCCGCTGCACGGCTCTCTAATCATTTGTTCTCAGACACGCTTCCAGCACCACATTCAATTTCATTCTTTTGCAACTTTAAGAGACTATACTTCCATCATCGCATGAAAAATGCTTCCTGTAAATGTATTTGAAGTAAAACAAACTCAAACATTGGAATGGCCTCCTACCTGTTGTCAATATTGTGTCAAAATTCTATTATTATGGTAGCACTACAAGATGTGTTTTAAGTTCCCTGCTAGAATTTTTATGAATCCTCTGTTCGGCTAAACCCAGGGAAAGAGCATGGCTGTGCGTGCCGAAACTCATCAGTCAGTCTCCTGTGACAGACCTGCCAGCAGGCAGGGGGTTGCTTCTGAATGGATGATTTTGCTGTTTTTTCTGCTTTGCTAAAACATGTCACTGCTGGTTTGTTTAATAGTCATGCAACTCACTGTTTATTTTTGCAGCCCCTCTCTGTCACAGAACACCTCAGCAGCAGTTCCACTAATAGCTTTCCAGGCTTGCAGTCTAACTTTAAAACTGTTTTTTGTTCTCAGAGAGGCTAAAACTTTCTGTCCTTCATGTGTCATTGCACATTTTGACTTGGCCCCACTCGGAGGTCTGTGCATTTATGATTTTATGAACTGAGAGTCTGTTGACAATTAAGATGCACATTATCCTTTATGAGCCATAAGCAGGCTCGGTTCTGGCTCCCGAAAGCACCCGGGTTTGCCAGAACGACTCAGTTCAAAGAGAAGCACATCTGTCACATGCAGTAGTGATGATCATTCCATCTCCCCTTATTACAGTTCACTCTCACTTCAGTCTCACATTTCTCTCCAAAAACCTTCGTCTTCCACAAACAGTAAAGAGGTGTGCTCCCATCTTCATAACGGGGACAGCGCGCATCTTCCCGACGAGATCGCCGAGCTTCCCCTTTAAAGCGATAACGATCCTGTGCTTGTTTTTCTCCCCTGACTTAACCAGCTTGCCAATTTTAATAAGGATCAACCACCAGCGGCTAATTCAGTTGAACTTAATTGAGAATAATATGGTGCCATTACCTTCGAGCACTCTGCATTAAATACATGTGATGTGGTTTTATTTCCGCGTCTCGCGTGCTGTGGCACTGGGCCCATATTGGCTGATGCAGTGTTTGTGAGTGCCATATGAAATAATGCTCACATAAACCAGGGGATGTTCCCATTAAATGAATATCACCTGCCGTGAACAATGGCAGTGCATTAGGGGTAATTTAAGTAACGAGTCACATGCTGACGAGGGATGCTAATTTTATGCTAGCACGTTTGTTAATCATTAGCCTCAATCAGAAATAGATTGAGCAGAATTGGGCTTGGTTTGCAGCGGCCCTCGCTGCTCAGACCTGACTGGTATCTCAGATACACATAAGTGGTGTTTAAGAGCTCTTTCACTGTTGGAACTACTCACCCAAATTACCGCTAACTTTAACTTCATCTCACCTGGTCCAGTAAGCAAAGGATGAATTAAATACAATAATAATGTTGTGAGTATATGGTAAGTCTTCTATTATTATTATTATTATTTTAAATGAAAAAACTTAAGACTGCTTCTGTCAAAGCAATATCACTCTGTGTACAAATCCGCAATGAGAGAAGGTAATTCAGCATTTTAAATGAGAGAGAGTAGCTCACTGTAGAGTTTTTCATAAGAGAGAGTTTTTCTGTTTTTGGATTTCTAATGAGAAAGAGGAACTCAGTTTTAGGATTTGCAATGCAAGAGATAAGTGATGAGGTGAAAGAAGATGAAAGTTGGGGATGACATACGTTTGCTGCTATAATGGAGAAAATAAACAAAACTTAAAATAAACTAAAAATAAAGAAAAATATTATCAATTAAAAATGGCATACCATGAAACAGTGGCCATGCACTGAAACGTCACTCAGCGCATTACGCTGTTACACATCCCACAGCAAGAGTATGGGATAAATTTGAGGTGACATCAGAGCTGGAAAGAGCGCAGCTGGAAGAGGATTCGCTGCTTTGGCACCATGTGACTGTGGCATGGCGCTCCGGCTCCGGCTCTGGCTCCGGCTCTGGCGTTCCTGTCATCCCTCCACTCATTCCCCCACCTGTGCTGTCACTCCTACCCCCACGCATTCGTCAGCGCTGTCATTTGGCACATTCCTCTTCTCTTTCACTGTCTCCACAGCTGACTGTATGTCACTGCCCCACCCTTCTCCTCTCATTGCTTTTTTTTTTAATGATAAAAGGCAATTATCTTATCTGTACCCACATTAAGCCTTCAGCGGGGGCCTCATTGGCCCTGTGACAGATGGCAGGAGCTTGGGTGGGGGGTGGGGGTGCCGTGGCACGGACCGAGCTGCGGGTACATCCATCATCCTGCGCTAACGTGCTAATCATCCTGCGCTGGCACTTTTCAAAAACAAAGGGAGCTGCAGCCTGGGAACGGGGGGGCGGGAGGGAGTGTGCTAACGTGCTAATCACAGCCTCAGCGCATCTTCTCCCCCTAAAAAAGCACCAATTGGACTCCGGCTTCCATCCCTCCCGCTATTGTTCCACCACAATACCGCGAGTCAGGCGGTCCCTCTAAATATCTACTGCCGCACAATCGCAGCCGCTCTGGATAAATCAACTCAGCGCATCGACTTCTTCCATTATTTATTTATTCGCTTTTGTTCGCTGCTTTTGTTTTCCTCATGCTTATAGCTGATGAATCCTTTGTGGGTGCAAGCGGCCTTTGAAACAGCAGTGATATTTAGACCGCGATTGTTTTCTGGATGCAAAACGTTTCACCATCAAAGAGGAGGACTATGTGGCTGGCAGCACCATGATCTCAGGAGGAAAGAGGGCGGGGTTTAAACCATCGGAGTGTGTCACCCAGGTGGTGGCCAGGGGACCACATGTCATTTAAGCTTGACGCGCGGCCCCACCCCATCTAAGTAATTGATAGTGATAAAGATGGATTACGCTTCTGAGACACCTGACATTTCATGCCAAGTCCACAGAGCACTTTACAGGGAGGTGGGAGGGGCTCACTTCAGTCTTCCCCAGTATGCAGGCCCAAACTGGGAGGCTCAGGGCAGTCATTTTGTGCCAGAATATTCTCCACACATCAGCTGCAGTACAGTAGGAGGGATTCAGTAACCCAGCTGGGTTACACTGGGAGGTGAGGTGGAGGTACTGAGGAAACCATACTGGGAGTTTGGCCATAGCACAGGGGAACCCATACACTCAGAATGTGCACACACACACACACACACACACACACACACACACACACACACACACACACACACACACACACACACACACACACATCCGACACGGGGACAGTCCTCTCGCTTTGATCACATCATGGCTCTATGAAGGACAGACCATCTGAAAAAGTAAGAACTCAGAATTCACATAAAAAGTCCAAAATTTAGTTCAGCAGAGAACTGAATATAAACAGAAAATAAAAGCCCTTCAATAAGCCCATTCCTCGTTTTGATATGCTGTCCGAGGAGTTTAAAGTTTCCCTCTGTGGTGCTCAGCGTAAGCTCCTTATGGGTTTGCTGGGAGGGAGCTATAATGAGTCAAAAAACATGAGGGCATGAAGGGGTGAGTGTGTGAGGTGAGTGCATGAGGGCATGAAGGGGTGAGTGTGTGAGGTGAGTGCATGAGGGCATGAAGGGGTGAGTGTGTGAGGTGAGTTAATGAGGGCATGAAGGGGTGATGAGGGCATGAAGGAAGGGGTGAGTGTGTGAGGTGAGTTAATGAGAGCATGAAGGGGTGAGTGTGTGAGGTGAGTGAATGAGAGCATGAAGGGGTGAGTGTGTGAGTTTAATGAGGGCATGAAGGGGTGAGTTGAGTGTGCATGAGGCATGAGTGAGTGTGTGGTGATGAATGAGAGCATGAAGGGGTGAGTGTGTGAGGTGAGTGAATGAGGGCATGAAGGGTTGAGTGTGTGAGGTGAGTGAATGAGTGAATGTGTGAACGTGTGAAGTGCATAGATTGGAAATGAGTGTGGATGTCAGCTGTGTAATGAATGAACATGAGTGAGTGGGGTGATTTAGCTATGAGAATGGAGATATTACGCCCCCACAGACACACCGCAGAGGCTCAGAAACTGGAGTGCATTAGGACCTGGGAAGCTCTGAAAGTGGCTCCTGGAAACAATGGAAAAAACTTTCTTCATTTTACAAATATTTAGTTCAGTATATTTTTATATATTTCATAGTTTCAGATCTTCATCATAAATGTTACACTAAATACCTACAAGTCTCTCATGAATCTGCATTGTTAGTCCCTGTGGATGAGAGTGTGTGCAGAATGACTGCACTGTAATGTGATATGACACTGAGATGATGACACAGCGCTAATGCACTAATGAGGTCTGTCACAGGCCTCTGGGCCTGTAGCTCAGAGGTTGCAGGTTTGATTCTGCTGAACCTTGAGAAATGCACTGAACCTGCATTGCTTCAGTAAAATGCAGCTGTGTAAATGGATCACATGTGAAATGAACTGTGTAAGTTGGTCTGGATAGGAGCGCCTTGATGTAAAAGTGAATTATTTTTCCGAGTAGCTCTCCAGCCTCGGGGTGCTGAGTTTTGGCATTGAATGGAAAGTTTGGGAGCTCGTGCCATAAGGACCCGCCGTGGATAATGGTGGCTCAGGGCCTCGCTGGTCTGTTAAATACACCTTTCAGACACCGTGACCGTGGCTGTGGCGGCCCTCTTACAGTACACATAAACAGAGTGTGGGTAAGACTGTTTTAGTACAGCTTGCCTGGAAAATCACAGATCAGCACAGAGTACAGAGCACAGGTTAGCACAGTGTACAGATTAGCATAGAGAACAGGTTAGCACAGAGTACAGAGCACAGGTTAGCACAGTGTACAGATAAGCACAGAGCACAGATTAGCACAGAGCTCAGTGCATAGGTTAGCACAGTGTACAAAACACAGGTTTGCTCAGAGTGTGGGGTCAGCACACAGTGAACTCTCACCTTTTTCCTTCATCCTTCTCTTATTGCATCTGTCTCTCTCTAACCCTCTCTTGCTTGTTCTGCTGACTGTATGTATAAATATCTTTATAAATAACCAATACCAGACATTGTCCCTTATTGTGTGTGTGCATGTATGTGCGTATGTGCGTGTGTGCGTGTGTGTGTGTGTGTGCGTGTGTGCGCGTGTGTGCGTGTGTGTCGTGTGTGTGTGTGTGTGTGTGTGTGTGTATGAATGTCTGCCAATGTCTTTGTATTACAGGAGATAATTGGATATTAAGGCTGTCTCCTCCAGCTGAAGCATAAACAGGAAACAATGAAAAACGCTCTTGATTGCGTACACAAGCATCTGTGTTCGCAAAGCCGATGAGCTGTATGACGAAAAAAGAAATCCATGAGAGAGAACTGAGAGGCTTCAATGAAACATACAGCAGAACAAAACAGATCTCTTCCCGTTCTACTGAAGGCCTGATTATTTACTAAAACTTCCAGTGGAGTAGTTTCCAAATGCTTAATTGCAATCAAACACTGAAAAAGAGGATTATATCCTTTCATTCCAGCTGTGCCTGATTACATTCCACTGTCCTGTGACTGCTCACGCACCCTCTCTGCCAAAGAGCTTACCATCCCATGGCTGCCAGCCTGTGCCCTTTAAATTCATTACCCGCCTCGGTTATGAATTTAAATCTTATTACAGGAATACCTGAAAGCCAACTGGAGCAGTGCATTGTGGGAACATTAGCATTATTTTTCATATTCTGATTAGTTTTGCCTTCATTCACTGCAGGCTGGAAGGAGCCCCGGCTTTTTAAGAAAGAAAGCGAGGTGCGTCGTCTCCCGGGGTTACTGAAATGTGATCAGAGCCTTCAGCACATCCTTCAGATGAGAGATAGCAGCTGAATTCCCCCCCCCCCCCACTCCAAACTTTACTAATGTGGGTCTTTGTTTCTACAGGAGTTTCTGTAATAATAATATACTGGGTGACTGTTTTTATTCCATACAGAGACTGGCGCCGTGCCTAAGAGATCATGCCCCTCTAAGGCTGTCAAGATCCTACTTCAATTTCAATTAATTAGCATGAGTAACACAATAAACACGATTGCAGGGAAATAATTAAAACATTCATAGGAAAACAGTAAACAAGACCCTTTTCTAGGTTTTTCTTGGCTGTATTTTCCTTGAATTGGTAGGGTGGGGTTACAATAATGACTTTGTTTCAGGCATTTCAGATAATGAAGGAGGAATGCACTATTTGTGTACTGCATATGTTCGTGTGAGTGTGAGCGTGCGCTTGCATCCCAGCTCTCTATGGCCCCATGTGTTTCACCTCTGTGTGCTCATTAGTCTGCCCCCCCCGCCTCCCACACACATCCCCTGAGACCTGGGGATGTGTGTGTGTGTGTGTGTGTGTGTGTGTGTGTGTGTGCATGTGTCTGTGTGTACACAAAATAAGACTACAAATTTAAATCTGCAAACACTTGTGGTTCTGTGGTTAGGGCCAGAGGCCGGAATGGGTTTCTCATTACAGGTGTGACTTTAATTGGTTGGGAACACATGTTAGCATCATTATCAAATCAGATACCTGCACAGCACATGGAACAAACGCATGCAGACTCACGGGCAGACGGAGAGACAGGGAGGTGGGGGTGGGGGGTAGATAAATGTCGATGGCAATCCTCAGGTCTTTGTAAAGAGTTTTCTCCCGGTAAAGAGGGCGACTGGGACGTCTGACCAAATGATTAATGAGAATCATTTAGGGAGGTGGAGCAGAGGAACACATCGGAGAGAGAGAGGGAGGGAGGGAAGGAAAGACAGGAACACACTGAGAGAAGGGAAAACATCAAAATTTAAAAGGAGAACTATTTGCAGGGGTGAACCATGATATTATCAGCATAAACACAAATTTGGAGTGAAAATAGGTAATAAAGTAACAGAATCCTTTAAACAAGGTCATGGAGTGAGACAGAGATACAGCTTCCGCCCATGTTATATAAATTAACTGTCAACAGTGCTGGATCAACAAATGAGCACTCACTCAAATACAGCCCTGGTGAGCGACCCCCCATAGGCACTGAGACCTACTGAACAGAAGCACAGCAACATCAGGGATCCTCACAACCAAATCACCAACCAGCTCTGTCTAAAAACATACTTACAGTAATGCATGATCATTTGAAAAACAAATGCACAGAAAATTGGACGGAAAATTTCAGAACAAACTTAATCGCTGTCAGGCCCTGAAAAGAAACATTAAAGAAGCAAAATTAAACTAGAAAAATAAAACTAAAAATAAAAGCGAAAGTCCAGCAAAATACAGACTCAAAATATTAAAATCACAACAGGCAGACACAAAAAATCTTGGCTGCCTAAAGAACAGAGACTATGCAGTCAAAAAGGGAGGGAGAGAGAAGTACACACTGGGGGGGCAGAGAGAGGAAGCGAGGGAAAAAGAGGTGTAGTGAGATGAAGGAAGGGAGAAGGACTGACAGAAAGGAAAGGTAATGAAAAAGAGGAATGTTTATTTTTCCAGACATAATTCAGCCTGCTATAGAGCTTTACACAGTACTGTATTATATGCTGTAGCAATCCGCTCTACAGCCACAAACAGCACATAAACACTGTGTACACTTTACAGCCCAACTCTACACAGCCAAACACTTAACAGCCCCATAATCTACAGCTATAATCTCTACAACCCTACACTGTGCATTAGAGCACTGTAATATCCAACACTCTACAGACAAACACTCTGACCCAACCTCCACATGTAAACACTCTGCAACCCAACATTCAACAGCTAATCACTTTCCGATCCTCTCAGCAGCCAATCAGACAACAGAAACACAAGAGCAATGTACACCAGAGAAAAGGGAAATAACACAACCCCTGGCCCTGACAAACCCCCCTGCAGGGCGTGGCGCTGCCAGTGGCCACATACACATAGGCACTATGCAGGAGCTGATCTGGGGGCCCCTGGACCTCACAAGGGCCCCATCAATAGGCTGTGTGGGGGGGCCATGGGGGTTGGGGGGGCCAGACCCAGCATATACATCAGCCAGTTGTCACCCTTACAGTGCAAAGCAATAATGCAGGAGAGAGGTCCGTCTGAATTCTCCACACAGTAATGTAAACAGCCCTGAGTGTAATGACCACAGTATCGGCTCCAGAGCAATAACCGCCACGCCAACACCAATGACAGTCACATGCATTATTCAGCGCCAAGAAACTTTTAACACGCTGCGATTTCAATACCGCACACAGAATTACAAACATCTCCCGAATATATTATCCAAATCTCCACCCCCTACCTGCCCCCCCCTCCCCCCAATCTGGTAAAGGTGTCTGAACAGAGCACTGTAAAGCGGGGGAAAGTGGGGCGAGGGGGAGGGAGGGGGACTTCAAAGCATCTTTAATGAGCACGGAGTCCCCGCCCCCCCACCGCTGCCGTGAACTCCTTAGAGATGTAAGAGACACACATTTAAATAATGATCTTGGAACGCGACAAAAGCAGAACAAATGTGGAGAAGATGAGGTCCCACGACTCTGGAAATAATCAGGGATTATCCCCGGCTCTCTGAGTCCCTTTCCTCTGCTCCAGCTGCGCAGATAAAGGGAGAACTTCCTCTCTGCGCCCCTTTCCTCTGCTCCAGCTGCGCAGATAAAGGGAGAACTTCCTCTCTGCGCCCCTTTCCTCTGCTCCAGCTGCGCAGATAAAGGGAGAACTTCCTCTTTGCGCCCCTTTCCTCTGCTCCAGCTGCGCAGATAAAGGGAGAACTTCCTCTCTGTGCCCTTTCCTCTGCTCCAGCTGCGCAGATAAAGGGAAATATCACAGCCTCTCACAGCACTGTGAATGCCAGCAGTGTCACTGGCAACAAATAAACATGCCAATTCGCTGTGTATGTGAGAGTGTGTATGTGCCAGTATGCATGAGTGTGCATGTGTGTGTGTACACATGATTGTGTGTGTACATGAGTGTGTGTGTGTGTGTGTGTGTGTGTGTGTGTGTGTGTGTGTGTGTGTGTGTGTGTGTGTGTGTGTGTGTGTGTGTGTAAAAATGAAATACAGTGACAAAGTAAGTACACACACTCAGAAAAG
Organism: Albula goreensis; assembly: GCA_022829145.1. Taxonomy (NCBI): domain Eukaryota; kingdom Metazoa; phylum Chordata; class Actinopteri; order Albuliformes; family Albulidae; genus Albula; species Albula goreensis. The sequence continues at coordinate 23,985,338 of CM040764.1, read as the reverse complement.
AAGGAGACTGCTTTTGGCCCTCAGTGATCTCTTTCAATTATCATCGTCATTGTCTCTGTCATCATCACAGTGTTTGATTCATCATCATCATCATCATCATCATCATCATCATCATCACACAGTCTCTCCTCTTGCTACATTAAAACACACCTCCTCTATCATGGCAGGTTAAAGTCATTAAGAGCTTGGGAAAAAGATTGGATAATGAAAGGAAATAACTCAAAGAGCAGAGTACAAACACACACACTCTCACACACACACACACACACACACACACACACACACACACACACACACACACACACACACACACACACACACACACACACACACACACACACGTGCACACAAAGCAATTCCTCTAACTCTGTTCTGACCAGCTGGACATGCAGATCTGGCTGTAAAAGGTAGGAGGAGGCAGCAGCTTGTCCCTGTATTTATTCCTCTCTAACAGCACATCCGCTTGTTTGTCTCCCATCTCAGCTGCTGCCCAGTCCTCCGAATTCATCTGCCAAGGCAGAAATTACTCTATTAATATCCAAATGACATTTCAATTTCCTTTTTCTCCCTGGGGGGTCTCATTCAGGGCCCCGTCTCTTCACCTGCATGCACGTCTCATATTTCTCTCGCCGTCCAATTTAACCTCCTGACAAAAAAAAAAAAATCAGGTAAAGCCTGCAGCTCCATCAAAAACACATTTTTAAAAATAAATATGTTTTAATGTTCCCTCTCTCCCCACTCTTGGGTGTCTGAGCCAAGAGAGCAGGATGTCATGGAGAACATTTGCGTATCCCCTCAAAAACATGATGTTCTCTTTCCCTCCTTCGGCCTGACCTGCAATTCTGTACAATTAACTGCTCAAACTTTTCCGTCTCTCCTCTACAGCGTTACATACCCGCAGGCTTATTTAACGTGTTATTGAACCTTATTATTAGGTGTTAAACAGATGGCCTTATCATCACTGTTTTCTTACTACTAGCAGAGGATATGCTGATAGTCACACAGACCTGGTCATGGTGACACAGTCGCAATTTTTGATGTTTTTTTCTCTGGATGATCAAAGGGCCGCATGTGTGTCTATGGCAGGCGTTTCCCTCCCAGGAGACCTGCTGTATTGCCCTGTTAGAGGGGCAAAATGGCCACTATACCTCACCCCCTCCCCTGAGACAGATACCCCATTTGCCCTTGCTCTCCTCTGATTGGCCACCGTCTCCACACACATTCCCTCCAGCGAATAGGGGTGTGCTGGTAACATAGCTGGTAGCATAGCCGGCAGGTTTAATAATTAATTGCAGGAGCCCGTGGCGGTGATTGGAGATTTGTACGAGGTGTGTGTTGTTATTGACCTGGGGACCCCTGCTGGATCGTATAAATGCTGCAGGTCTCTGTTATCTCTGTCAGGCGCGTGATTGATTGCCTTGTCCTCCAACGGCACGGCGCTGTCACAGCAGTCCCTACGCCTCGCACACCTGCAGGAGGCAACCCCAGCAAAGCCAAGGAGAGTCCACTGTGCAATACGGACGATATAAACTAATAATATTTTATTAAAACACCACCATTTTATGCAATATTTAATACATTTCCAACATGACTAATTAAGTCACACATTCCAGCTTCAGTGCAAGGAGAGGAAGTCTGGATTTTGCAGCTGTTGCTGGTGCTTTTTACATATCCAAAGGAAATGAATTAGCATTGAGGCTGTAAGTGCCAGAACATAGCATTAAGACAATACGGGAAAGGGATTAGCATTGACACTAGAAACAACATGAAGTAGCATTTAGGCTATGAGAAAAAGGAATTAGAATCAAGGCTATATTACTTTATTTCTCTTAAAACAACTCATGGTTTCATCTCAGAGGGAGAGGGGAATCTCTTCAAACGCACTGAAACTAAACCAGGACAGCATACTGCATACGTGGAAGTACTCTTATCTGGCTATGTATGAGAGAGAGAGAGATAGTTAACCAGCGGGTATTTTCCCAGCTTGTTTGTTAAATAATGCATGGTTTTTTGACTTTGGAGAAGAGAGAGTGGAGGAAAGTTTTAAGTTTAATCACAAATGGTTGAGGCAGGTTTCTGCAGCAGGTTAGACGGGTCACACCGCTGGGGCCGTGCCCCACTGAAATGAATGTAGTCGCATTGCCACTGTACAGGTGGGCACAGACCGGTATGCACCAGCCGTCATTCCGGAGAGTTGATAACTCAAAGGGCTTACTGTACTGCTTAACACACCAGAGAGACCAATCTGCCTTTGAGCTTGGATGAAAGCCCTGTGGACCATCACAATGGGCACTGGAGTTTAGCAATCACTGTCTCTTTGTGCAAACGCAGGGTTTTTTTCAACAGTTAATCCCAACTGACTGGAAGGAAATGCAAAGAAATTCTTCATTTTTTAAACAATTGGAGGCATAATGCACTACATGCGAACAATGCTGAATGAGTCTCCTTCCCAAAAAGTGGGTAATTAGTTATTTCACTGCTGCACAGCCAGTGTGATTGTTAGAGACTGGAACATCACAGATAATCACCTCAGAGGAAAAACCAAGGAGCCAAAATGCATGATTGTATTTAAGCCTCAAAAGCTGTGGTTCCAAAGATCGTGTTTAACAATATAAAGAAGAGGCAGTCTATGGTATTTTTATCTCAATTGTACTGGTACTCATCTGTTTTCTATTTTTTATTTCTCTGTAAAATTCATAGAGACTGTAACCTATGAAGTTGTTATCCTTACCTTTGCTCACAGTGAGAGCATCACAGGTGTTTACTGGCCGAGATTTGAGCGCAAAGCGATTTGAGCACACCTCTGCTTTCACTGGTGCTCACTGCAAAACAAGTTTTCGATACTCATAAAGACTTTATTTCTGAGAAGTGACTGGCAATGAGTCTTGGTACTTATTTGGACCATCGTGCACATGCAGATATCCAATGCTGCTGTGACCTCTTAGTGTGGCTGACAGTGGCACATGAGGATGTGTGCCCCTTGCCAGTCTGCACACAGCACAGCATACACACAGAGCCCCTCCCTCCTCCAATGAGAGATAAGGAGGGCCCGTCAGTGGGCAAATCACAGCATAATGGCATAATTAACATGCAAATTACATTATGACATCATCTAGTGACTTCTATGAGCCACTTTCCAGGGGGAAAAAGAGATGGCAACAGTGTATGTGACCCTCTTGTAATATCCCATAACCCCCCCCCCCCCACCCCGGGCCCCAGTTTGCATGCACCATTCACACCCTTTCAAAATCATGATGTCATTGAGAACGCCCTCCCACCACCAAAAGAGCAGGCCCGATTTGTACAGACATAATCGAGGGGCCGTTAGCGGTGTGGGCACCAGAATGAAAATTGATCCTCTCCAGCGGCAGGGGTGCCCTGGCTGCCGGTGTAGGAATGATGTGGTTTGGAGGTGTGCCTATCTGCACCGGGCAGCAGGGCGGAAAGCAATCCCAAACCTGTCTGTGTGCCTGCAGCACCGCATACGCCAAACGGCCCTCCAAGACACCCCAAAATGTCTTTCATACCTTCTCATTTCAACATTATATTAACATCTACTGTGTAACACTTGCAATACAGCGCTTCTCTTTTTTGTCAAAAGTTTCAACAAGGCGTCTCTTCCTTCTGTTCTCAAAATGAAGGTTCTGTATTTCAGGAGGAAACATCTTCAAACAAGACAAAAAAATCTGTATGAAAGAAATTGGAATGCTGCTTCAGATATTTAGCACTAGAAAGGTTTTTTCTTGGCACAGCCTAAAAGAAAATTAAAGCAAAGCAACCCACAGTCAGCCTCGTACCAGAATCATATTTAACACTTCCAGCCTAATGCTGTCCCAAGGTTTAATTTTATAATTATTGTTGACATTTTCCAGATAGCATAAAATTCATTTACAGCCCCTATTAGACATGTAGAAAAATGTTAAAGAACACTGGGAAGGGAAGGTGCCCTTGAAGGATAATGAATTAAGAAATTATTTCCAGACACTTTTATTGTCTTGATTTACATGCTTGTTCCAGCATTCTGCACTTTAAAGAAATAAGAGCGAAACCCAGGGGTTACTTAGAGCCATCCGAGCATTATTCTTATGATTGCATCTGCCCTTTATGAAGTGGATTTTACCTGATTTAATATGTAATATCTATTAATGCATTCCTCCAGATAAAACAAGGTACTCACATGTTGAGTTCTCACATCAACATTAAACAGTAAACAGGGTTCCTTTGCACAACACCACTGTTAGACATGAAGTGGCTGAGTGTCTGTCCCTACTCCACCTCTGGTTGTTGAGCATATATTGCTAATTTATACATCACTGCATTAAAAACAGAATAATATTTATCACTCAAGCATTTGTGCAAAAGCCTTGATTCAATTAAAATGTGTTTTGAACTATTGCCTGCAATTAAATATAAGTGTTAATTTGTTTACCCAACGTCAAGTCATCAAGATAAAATAGTAATGAAATGAACCCGCTGAGTGATTCTTGCATTTTATTGTATGTTTAAGTTGAAATAAAAAGTTAGTTGAATCGAGGCCGAACATACAGACAGCAACAAGAGACGAATGACTGTGGTCATACAGCATTGTGTACTCTTATGATTACTAATACTAACCCTTTCTGGTTTTAAAAAGAATTCCCTGCTCTATTAATACAGTGCTGATGATGTTGGTAATTAGCTGAGCAGAGCCCAGTCGTAAGAGACACTCAGTGTGCTCCATTTCCTTCAGTGCTGGACATCATTAACACGCACACACGGCTCATAATTAGGCTTTCAGGACTTCAGAGCTCCTGTGAAATCCCTGACTTAATTTGACAGCGCTGTCCTCGCAGTTTCGCACCGGCATCTTCTCAAACACGTTCAATCTGTTTCACTCTAATGCCCCACAATGCTCTCATCATTAAGAGCGTTCCAGTCATTGTATGTGAACCGCTTAATGTGTTGCCTTTCTCTGAAAAAATGCTCACATTGACATAATTATAATAATCAGAATTCAGCTTTTTATTCCCTAACATAAATAGAATGCACTGCATTATATTGTAGCTGTATTGCAATTATCTTCACAATATATTTAAAATATATATTTAAAATATTCAGCATTTCTGTAAGGGTTGTGTGGGCAGTGAGGACTGTGACTCACCTCTTCACATACCTGGATGTGTCTGGGGTTGCTTTTGATTGGCAGATTGTGGATCTTGGCTAAAACATTGTTCTGCAGGAGCCCCTGGCCGATGTGCTGCAGAACCGACCTCATTAATGTAACATCACCAGGTACCCAAATGTGTTCAGAGGAACAGGAAGCTGCATCAGCAGAACTCTTTTGAGTAGAGTGTGTGTGTGTGTGTGTGTGTGTGTGTGTGTGTGTGTGTGTGTGTGTGTGTGTGTGTGTGTGTGTGTGTGAGTGAGTGAGTGAGTGAGTGAGTGAGTGAGTGAGTGAGTGAGTGTGTGTATTCAGCAGAGTACCATATTTTTAACTTCTCATTTTTCAGTAGTGAAACAGCACCACATGGCCATTTAATTAATTAAAGGACTGACCCTCCTCCAGCTTCAGCTTCGGTGTGTCTCAGCTTCCTCCTGCAGGAAAAATGGGCGCAGTAAAATGGCGGCGCTCTAACACTGTGTAACGGTCAGGTGCCAGTCAGACAGAGGCAGCGTTTCACCGCCACATCCGCCTTGAGACAGGATCCGTTCCGCTGAGTTATTTCCTTCGGCTGAGACCTGGAATAACCCCCGCTGTCCCGACACCAGCGGGTTTTAGCATGCAGACGAAACGTTTCTATCGCCGAGTGATTGATAGGTGCTCGTCAGCCAATATGTGGTGAAGTGTCTGCAGCATTCTCAATGCATTTTTAAGATTAAGGACCCAGGTTACAGTGAAGTGTAATGGTTAGGGAGCTGGGCTTGTAGCTCACACACACACACACACACACACACACACACAGAGGCACGCTCACAGACACACACACTCACACACACTTGAGTGGTTTGAGATGTCCTTTGTTGCTTCATTTGTCTCATTTGTAAGCAGGGAGCCTTGGGAAAGGCCCATGTTAATACTGCTTACAGTAAACAGGACTGGCATCGCCACACACTGAGGGAGCTCATTATGCATTGTGTATATGCATATTTAATACTGAACAGACAGTTACGCATCTGGCCTGCTCCACGTCATTCCACAATCCTTCATAACCTGAGAGAGTTTCAGCCCAGAGTCCCGTCTCCCCTCTGCTGTGTAAAATTACAGGACTGCACCTGAAATTCACTTAACATTGAGATATTCTTTATGTTCTTTATTTACGTACAGCAGAGTACCACAGCGAAGGTAAAAAAGACAACTTACATCAGGTCACAAAGAGACACGCTGGAGCTTTTTTCTCCATGGTTATAGACCATAATCTGCAAATATTTTAGAAACTTCAACTTTTAAACTGTAAATAAATGTGAGATTTTTGTTTTAGATTTACTTTTGCAATGTTGCACATGCGGAGGGCCCGTGAAGCTGAATGAAATATAAGAATGGCTTTGGATCAGAGCGTCTGCACTCAAACACATGGAAATGAGAACCTCAGAGGGCCGTGAATCACTTCAGAGAGGTGGGGCACAGCTGCCCTTATTTATTTTTCCCAAAATATGCTTTATTGTTTGTTTGTTCTCACCAGCTACGCTTTAAACTGCATGGGTCACCAGCCCATGCCTGATCTATCACCTGTCCTGAAGTTCAGGGAAAATGGCTGTTTACGTTTACTGGTGCAGAACGATGCTGGGATGCTTCTGTCCGCTCAAACTCGAGCAGATTCCTGGAGGCGCTCTGTAGCCTCCTGACTCTGCCTGAGGAAACACTCATACTTGGAGACTGTGACAGATGGCCTCCCCAAACAGCTGGGAAGGTTAAATACCTCCATTGGTTCAGTAACGTCATGATCGACATAACTACGTCGCGTCTGTAATATATTCAAAATCATACACCGTGGCAAGAAAAGTTTCTCCTCTCTTTCTCGGACCTTTCCAAGGTGCTGTCAACACGGCCAAAGACTCTGAGCAGAGCGAGCAGCGCAGAACGTTTTAAAGTAAAGCAGAGCTGAGATACTCTGTGTAGAGAATGTGCAGCAGGACGTGCTGTAGTCTCATGGTGTCCCGTTCAGCGCAGGGTGTAATTGGTGATGGCGTGCGGTGTGTCCTGCATGCGTGATGACAGGGGGCATCAGTGTGCATACGCTCACGCCTGCACAGTGCTGCTGTACCTAAGGACTGAGAGGAACGGTCCTCAGACCAGCTCCTTCTCATGCAGGGAGCGCAAATCAAGATTTATTTCTGCAGAAAAATCCTCACTTTAAAAAATGAGTGGAGCCTGTTCTACGCTGTGACATGGACGCATGAACAGAGAGTCACATGCAGACTTTTTCTTAGAATGGTGAGACTGAAAACACCCAGGTTTTGGCTGGGGGCTCCCCTTTAGCTGGGGGCTCCCCTTTTTCCCCTTTAGGACCAGCAGATGACAGCAGGAGACGGGGATCCTCTAAAAGAAACCAAATGAACCCCGTTACCAGTGTGAGAGTGAGTGCTGTGAGAGTAGTGTGATCCCTCTGACTCCAGCCGCATAGGTTACAGATGAATAGGAGTAAAACCCTGTCTGTTGCAGTCTTTTTTCCCAGATTGCGCTGGCGGTTGTCTGAGCTCGGCTCGGCTGGCGTTTCCTGCTTCCTCCCTCCCGTTTAAAGGAGAAACAGCCAGAGATTCCCCGCTCAGTCTTTTGAAGGGAGGAACCCTGAGCTGAAAAGGGGAAATTGAGGAAGGGAGAGTAGAGCAGTGTGAAGTGTCCTGTGATTAAATATTTAACTCATGTGGGGAGGGGAGGTCACTGTGATCACATTACTGCTCCTTCCCCTGTAGATGAGGGAGGGGGGAGGGGGGAGGGGCTCAGCGTGTCAGAATCGTGACAGAGCGCTCTCTGACTTAAAGCCTGCATAGTTAGAGTGCAGATCTGCATCAGTGATGCGTTACTGATGTCATTACTGTGCATGGGCTCAGGGATGGACAGAGACCATGGGCCCACGAGCCCAATGATCACAGATGTTAGCGAGGGATGGAGGGAGAGAGAGAGAGAGAGAGAGGGAGAGAGAGAGGAGGGGGCAGGGACTCTCTCAGTACCATGTGACTTCGAGTGTATTGGAAAATTCTCCATCATGCTTCTGCCGCTCACGTTTCAATCAACCCAATGGAGCCGACCCATTGCACCATGCAGCCAATGGCTTCAAGGGTGGGCTGGACCCAAGTTCTGATGTGGAGTCAGTATTGCATGTTTCTCACCAGGCCCATGTATAAAGACAGACATACAGAATGAAAGGCATGCATGGGGATGGATGTACAGGGCCATTTGTAAGCTCACAGCTGGCTGTAAAACTGCTTCCCTGGGTTCAGGCAAGGGCAGCAGTGAAGATCACATTCAAAAAGTCAACTTATGAAGCCTCGCTAACGCTCAGGAAATTCATTTCATCTGTCATTCAATGAATTCTACTGTTAGACGGTTAACAGCTTAGTCAAGGACAAGAACGTGCATTCAACTGGTTTGAGTTTCTCTTTAGTTTGGCTGAGGTATGCGGACAATGGCAGTGAATGCTGGTCTTCATTCAGAGGTGTTGGGTGAGAAGGAATCAACGAAAAGCGAGAGTAGATTTTAGTTAATTCCATTAGGCAGCTAAAACAAGCCTGTTTAGACTGAGACTGTGAAGAATTAAGGAGAGGAGCAACATTTAAACCATGAGTCAGACTCACAACCTCTCAAAACTGTACTGGAGCGATGCTAGGACTCACGCGCACACACACACACACTCAAACACTTGCAAACACTAGTTTTTCACAGCGGGCAGACAGGGACAGCGACACTGAAATCCACAAAATGGTTTTAGAAGTGTGTCCTGGAAAGATCGCTCCACACCACATTTTAAAAACGGCGTCTTTCATCGTGAAACTCAGTTCCTGTGGAATTTTCCCATGCTCGGCCCTGCCTGAGGAGCAACGATCGAACACGTTTTTAAAACAGGGCAGCGCGGCAGGGGAAATAAAGGCGGCCTCGCTCGAGGGCGGCCAGCGCGGCAGGGGAAATAAAGGCGGCCTCGCTCGAGGGCGGCCAGCGCGGCCCCTGTGTTATTGTGTTACTGAGGTCAAAGACTGGCGGCAATTTACAGGCAACGGTCTGGGCCTCACAGGGCTTATACAGGCAACGGTCTGGGCCTCACAGGGCTTATACAGGCAACGGTCTGGGCCTCACAGGGCTTATCTGGGCCTCACAGGGCTTATACAGGCAACGGTCTGGGCCTCACAGGGCTTATACAGGCAACTGGGCCTCTGGCAACCTGGGCCTCACAGGGCTTATACAGGCAACGGTCTGGGCCTCACAGGGCTTATACAGGCACAGGGCGGTCTGGGCCTCACAGGGCTTATACAGGCAACGGTCTGGGCCTCACAGGGCTTATACAGGCAACGGTCTGGGCCTCACAGGGCTTATACAGGCAACGGTCTGGGCCTCACAGGGCTTATACAGGCAACGGTCTGGGCCTCACAGGGCTTATACAGGCAACGGTCTGGGCCTCACAGGGCTTATACAGGCAACGGTCTGGGCCTCACAGGGCTTATACAGGCAACGGTCTGGGCCTCAGGGCTTATACAGGCAACGGTCTGGGCCTCACAGGGCTTATACAGGCAACGGTCTGGGCCTCACAGGGCTTATACAGGCAACGGTCTGGGCCTCACAGGGCTTATACAGGCAACGGTCTGGGCCTCACAGGGCTTATACAGGCAACGGTCTTATACAGGCAACGGCCTCACTCAGGGCTTATACAGGCAACGGTCTGGGCCTCACAGGGCTTATACAGGCAACGGTCTGGGCCTGGGCCTCTGGGCCTCACAGGGCTTATACAGGCAACGGGGCCTCTGGGCCTCACAGGGCTTATACAGGCAACGGTCTGGGCCTCACAGGGCTTATACAGGCAACGGTCTGGGCCTCACAGGGCTTATACAGGCAACGGTCTGGGCCTCACAGGGCTTAGCTAATTACTGTAGCTCATAAGCAACCTCCAGCGCAGGCACTGAGGACAAACGAGCTCGCTGGGAGAGAAAAACATTTATTAAATAAAGCAACATGTGGGAGTTTGGGCTGGTTAGTTTTACCTTTCCTTTGTTGTCGTAAATAAATGACAACTCTTGTGTTTTTCATCTTTCCAGCACATCTCTACAGGATGATAAAATGCGTTGTCTACTGATGGAGATCCTTATGATTATGCCTAACATTACGCTGTTCATATGTATTGTTTGATCTTATACTAATAAAAACCTTTCAAAGTTTTTTTTTGTCACGTCCCCTGGTGTCAGGTGCAACTGGGTCACCCTCACCCTT
>CM040764.1:23964945-23969945 GCA_022829145.1 Albula goreensis | reverse complement strand
GTGCAGATCCATGAGTTCAGCCCCACCCCTGAGACTGATATTATCCACAGAGCGTCTCCTTTCACCCTCGTCTATCAGCACTGAATCTTCTGTAAAATCGTGGCTGTGCCCTTGCCTGATCAGCTTGCGTTGGCGCGCGCTCTTCCAGGCTGATGTGCGGCTGGAGGCCTGTGATTACGGCTACGGGCCCGCAGCCTGGCAGTGAGGCTCCCAGCCTCAGCAGGGGACCTGTCAGTGATGTACCTGAGCAGACACCTCAGCTAATTTACCTGTCAGTGACATTTAAGGAGGATGTGAGCGGCAACATCAAAGCCACGCTGCCCTGCTTTGTTCTGGGTGGAGGGACTGTGGTGGTTAGCTGGTACCGCCGTACCGCTGCACGGTAAGCATTAAAGCAACACATCACACACAACCTCACTGCTGTGACCGGAATCCTGATAACTATACATTCTAATAATGTAACCACTGTACATTCTACTGATGATGTAACAACTAGACATTCTAATGATAATCTTCTAGTTACTGAAATCATTAGAACTTTGGAATAGAATAGAATAGAATAGAATAGAATAGAATAGAATAGAATAGAATAGAATAGAATAACCCTATTTTCCCGAGAGGGAATCTATAGAAAAGAACGGGTTAAAAGCCATGTCCCTCTGGTGACAAATCAGCCTCAGTTCATTTTCATATTTTATTTTTCATCCTTGTCAGATGTATGCATGAAACTCCCAGTTAGATTACATAACATAAACATATAACACAATACAATATGTGTGAGAGGTAATTAAAATTTGATTTTGTTTTATTTATTTATTCTTGTCATATTTAGGGCAGCTATGTTTGTTATTTATACTGACAAAACAATTGAACTGTTTTTAAATTATGTACAATGCACTACACAATATGTGCATTACACTGCATATCTGCAAGTGATTGTATTTGCTCATAAGTAATCTTTTGAAATATATACTCAACATTGTTACATATGACTATATGTTCAGATTATACATAATACATGTGATCATACAGGCTCTATGAGGTTATGTAAATTCTTTTCATCAACCATGAAATAATATGTTCATAAATTATTCTTGAACCTCTATGCTGGAATTTTGGTCAGATTTAGTTGCTCTTAAGTTAAATAAATTCAGCTGTTATCTCCCATTTGAGACCAGCATTTTAAATACAATAAAATATCACGTTATCCTTCGAAAATGAATGCATCTTCTGCAAAATTATTCATAGAGATGTTATGTCATGTTACTAAGGGCAAGATTCATGCTTTGGAGAAGCGTTATGAATATGCAGTCTGTGTGAAGTGCGATCAGATGTTGTTTTTCATCAGCAAACGCTCACTCAGAGTCACACATCACAGTTGGAACAGAGCGCCGGAGCTCAGGTTTGGCACAGCTGGGACACGAATGTGAGACATCTGTCAGGCGCAGAGAGACTTGTATGAGCGACTCTACCGGACTGCGCGTGAGCTCACACCATGACCGGACTGCGCGTGAGCTCACACCATGACCGGACCGCGCGTGAGCTCACGCCATGACCGGACCGCGCGTGAGCTCACCCCATGACCGGACCGCGCGTGAGCTCACGCCATGACCAGACCGCGCGTGAGCTCACGCCATGAGAAAGGCGCAGAGAGACTCGTATGAGCAACTCTATCTGACTGCGCGTGAGCTCATGCCATGACCGGACTGCACGTGAGCCATGACCGGACTGCGCGTGAGCTCACCCCATGACCGGACCGCGCGTGAGCTCACCCCATGACCGGACCGCGCGTGAGCTCACCCCATGACCGGACTGAGCTCACGCCATGACCGGACCGCAACTCTACTGACTGCGCGTGAGCTCACCCCGGACTGCACGTGAGCCATGACCGACTGCAGCTCACCCCATGACCGGACCGCGCGTGAGCTCACGCCACCATAGCTCACCCCATGACCGGACTGCATGTGAGCTCACACCATAACTAGCCATGGGGTGAATCAGCTGAGAGGTAAGCATGATGTGTGAGAACAGAAGCACTCACCGAGAGCTGCAGACCACATTCTGCAGGGGTACCTCAGTTTCAATAGACAAAGCATTGAGTTCAACAGGAGAGAAGCAGTCAAAATGGAGACAGTCAAGCATGTGTGTTACAGAAAAATGGTGTTTTACTTTGATAAGAGTTTGACTTATGGAAGAGTGAAATCAGGGAACAACAGTGGGAAAGGGTGATGAATCAGTCCCTAAAATCATATTTTTAATGGGTAGTGCAGTTTGAATTTGAAACTCTCTGCTGCCAGAGTTGAAGGAATTTGCGACTTCAAAGACAGGAAGCTCTGTGAAGTTTTTTTTTATATGTATATATACAGATTTTTTTTCTACATAAGAATCGTGTTATAAAAGTCAGCACTTTCAACATTCTGCAGAAAAATTAATATTGTTAGTGTCATTTTATCATGGAGACATATTTTTTTTTATAGTTTTAAGCAGGTCGATGCACAGGTACATAAAATCCTATGGTTCACCATAAACAAAGGCATATCCACTGCCAATATGCCCTTTGGATTTAGCATTTCAAAGGGACTGGAGCCGAGACTTTAATATTCAGAATGTGAGTGAATGTTGGGCCAAACGCTGAAAGAGCGGCATGCATCAATGTGCCTTCAGCAGATTCAGAAAAGAAACGTATTCAGCAGCACAGAAGTACAGCAGGACCGAGATTAAGACTGAAAACAGCCGTCTGGGGCTGAGTTTCATAGACCTAGTAAAACAAGGCCATAACATCTTAAGGTTTCTCTCGTCTGACACACTGCGACGACTTCAGACCGCTGATTTAACGGCACGTCCTTGGAGTGTTACGCTAGCATGACGGCGTTTGGACACAACCAATTACATTTCTGTGCCTCACTTCCTGCCCGTGGTCAGGTGACCAGGAAATGAAAAGCATGGCCAGTCATGTGTGGTAATTGCTCCAATCTTTCTGGATTTACTGACCTCCTGCTGTTTCCTCGTGTCTATAAGTGTACTCATAAAGACATATCACCCCATGCTAGCACCAACACACTGATAACTGTAAGCCTCTCCCGGCAAAGAAGATTTAATACAGATTCTCATTAGAGGGTCTCGTCTTCTTTCCTTGAAATTGACCTCTAAGCCGATACAGTGCGACTACATTCTCATTGGACCGCTGAGCCCTATGAGATAATCCATCTGAGAGGTGGCGAGAGTGTTCAATGAGAACACCAGACAATATGTACAAATGTTTTAAGGTCTTAACGAGAATGGGTCTGTCTCTCAAACCAAAACAAGGAAGCAGAATGGTGAAAAGCCAGACTCCGGCTCCAGGATCTCTATGGACTGAGCTTAGGGTTAGGGTTAGGGTTAGGGTTAGGGTTAGGGTTAGGGTTAGGGTTAGGGTTAGGGGTTAGGGGTTAGGGTTAGGGTTAGGGGTTAGGGGTTAGGGGTTAGGGTTAGGGTTAGGGTTAGGCGTTATGGTTATGGTTATGGGTTAGGGTTAGGGGTTAGGGGTTAGGGTTAGGGTTAGGGTAAGGGTTAGGGGTTAGGGTAAGGGTTAGGGGTTAGGGTTATGGTTAATGTTAGGGTTAGGGTTAGAGTTAGGGAGGACCATGCATAGTCCGAGGGTAGGTTCCAAAACCGAGAGATCCCAAACCGGGACCATCTCCCCCACATCTACACCCTGAGAGTCGTGTTGTGCGTCCCCTGCAAAATATGCCAACAGGGGAGACATTTTTCTGCACCTCTTGATCCAGTAGCTGGGGAGGCATATAGGTTACCCGCTTCTGTTTGAAATCAAATTTCACTCCTTTCAAATCCAATAAGCCCCAGAGCTGGCAGTTTGAATTTGCCACTTCCTGCAAATTTTTTATATGCAGGAAGTATTCAATCTTAAACTGTGAGAGCCGAAACTGACCCGCGCGACCTGCCATGCGCTCATATTTGGAGCTCAGAGATATAAAACAGATAAAACCCCGGAAATGAAATGTGACGGGGGGCGGCCATGACAGTAAAACCGTGATGAACATCAACCAAAACAAAACAAAGAAATTACAAGAGTCCATCTGCCAGACGTCTGTGTGTTTATTTTCCCAAGATAATAGCAAAGAGTTTTTTTTTTTTTGCTTTTTCTCTTTTAAGGAATGTCTCTTTTGTCTCTGGCCCTTTGATGTCTTCAAGAAAGCCCAGCCAAATGTAATCTCCTGCACTCAGAGAAAGAGATGACACAGGAAAGACAATTAAATGGGAGTCTTTGATACATAAAAACATAAGCATCCTTTCATCCATTGTAGCATGTGTAGGACGAGAGCATATCGGCCAACCTGTCTGCCCATGTGATTCCAACTTTATGAGTCACATCAAAGACCCGTGTGAGAGAGAGGCTGTGTGTGGCCCGCCATGCTGTCACAGTCTCAGGCTAAAGGAGCAGCCCTGCTCCAGCCCTGCTCTAACCCTGCTCCAGCCCAGGTCTAACCCTGCTCCAGCCCTGCTCAGCCCTGCTCAGCCCTGCTCTAACCCTGCTCCAGCCCTGCTCCAGCCCTGCTCAGCCCTGCTCAGCCTGCTCCAGCCCAGGTCTAACCCTGCTCAGCCCTGCTCCAGCCCAGCTCTAACCCTGCTCAGCCCTGCTCTACCCCTGCTCACCCCTGCTCCAGCCCTGCTCTAACCCTGCTCAGCCCTGCTCTAACCCTGCTCCAGCCCTGCTCCTGCCCTGCTCAGCCCTGCTCCAGCCCTGCTCTAACCCGGCTCAGCCCTGCTCTAACCTTGCTCCAGCCCTGCTCAGCCCTGCTCAGCCCTGCTCCTGCCCTGCTCAGCCCTGCTCCAGCCCTGCTCAGCCCTGCTCCAGCCCTGCTCCTGCCCTGCTCATCCCTGCTCAGCCCTGCTCCTGCCCTGCTCTAACCTTGCTCCAGCCCTGCTCCAGCCCTGCTCTAACCCTGCTCCAGCCCTGCTCCAGCCCTGCTCTAACCTTGCTCCAGCCCTGCTCAGCCCTG
>CM040764.1:23957445-23962445 GCA_022829145.1 Albula goreensis | reverse complement strand
TCCTTACATTTCATTATTTTGTGTTTCTGATTTTATATTCCAGTTGTAGCGACTAGAACATCAACTCCACACTCCAGCACTGAACACACCAGTGTGTTTTCTGTGACAGTCACCCTTAACGCAGGGATTGTTGGGTTAAATAAATAAAGCAGACTATTTAGTTTCCTTGACTATTTCACTCCCCAGGCTGGCTTATCTTTTACAGTCATATGAAAAATACCCTTTAAAATGAATTCTTATCTTATTAAAGTAGCATTTTTCACTGTTAGATCCCGTTCCTTTAATGACTCCTGACTGACCCAAATGGGTGAATTTATGGCTCTGAAATGAAATTGTCCCCCGTTCTCATTATAATTAAGGTTTGGTGATAAAGGCAGAGTGGGCAGCTGTCCTCCAGACCAGCACTCGAGGTCAGGACTAATGCTAACGGCTGGCTGTCAGTAAGTTATGGCGATGAGCAGCTAAATGCCTCAGTAAATCAGCTTCACTGATATCCAGATGATCATAAAGACAAAGGAAATACGTCCCTCCAGCACAAAACAAAACCATATGCAGCATATCAGTCAATATATCACTATGTATTATTGGATATGGTATTTGCATACATATGATACTGTCACTTTTATTATATGTGTATTACAAAATACATTATTTGGGGATATAGTGATGGTAATAACGGTTGCTATTTTTTCCAATACTTTAGTAATTTTACCATAATGAAACTGAAGTATTTAAATAGGGCAAGATCATTAACATTAACAGCCAAGTCTCTCTTCTTAACGTAGACGTCAGTCATTGTGGTGCATTTTTTTGGAGAGACAGTGATTATATTGCTGTAAAAAACAGGAGCCAATGGCAGTCCAGCAATGATGTAAGGAGCGCTATATTATGTTTAACTGAGCTTGATGCACCTGCCATAAGAAAGACCCAGTCTGTACTGTGCATGGCATACTGTTTGCAGTCAGAAAGAGGGTTGGAAATACAATGGTCTGGACACTTTCACAAACGTTTTGGAAGGATTTTTCTTTCTGGCCCACAAATCACCTACTAATGCAGTCAAAGATGGACAACACACAGGAGGACATGAGAACATCAATGCTCAGTATCAAATTTTATTGAAAACTCTCCAGAGAATGAAACTAGGAATTACCAGAAGTGAAAACCAGCAATTTTGTACTGAAATGAAGATTGATTCTGTTGTGAATTGATTAGTGACATATTTTGTCAATATTCTGCCTTCGTATCCTCGCTCAGTTTGTTTGCATTACATTACTGTCTCTGTCTCTACTGGGATTTGATGCATTCTCCTTGTGATGTCCAGATTTCAGAAACATTCTTTTGATATTTTGGAGAGCAGAGCGAAAAACCCTTCCTCATCCTGCCACGTCACTGTCTAAACCTTCATCCCTCCAGCCCAGACACTCCTTACCAAGAGCTGCAAATCCACCAGCAGCAGGGGAATGTTGTTTAACAGACGCATGGTGTTTCATTTATCATGGACCAAACAGAAATCATTCTCATTCTGGTAATGTTTTGCCTTTTAATCACTAAAAACAGTAACTTAATTGATCTTTAAACAAATAGGTTTGTGACCAATGAATAACGCAAATATCTTGGGAAGAGATGGTACACCGGGGTCCTGACTCTCAGTGGCCATTGAGTATCCCATGGTGCATTGTGAAAGAGTAGGGGTGTTATCCCAGCATCCTGGTCAAATTCCCAAAATAACTGGCTGTCTACATTTGGCCACCTAAATAACCCCTGTATCTGATTGGGTAAATAATACCTGCCCCTGCAGAATACTCCCCAGGTCATTACTGCATAAGAGAGCTGAAATCTCATGTGACCTGCCTGGGTAAATAAAGGATAAATAAATAAGAGTAAAAGTAAGGAAATGAGTGAAAGGAGTGTACTCCATCGGAAGGAAAGGGGTGAAAAAGGAGCATGGTTTACAGTAATAAATGAGTGCGGACAGACTGTCAGTCATGCTGGAAGCATCAGGCGGAACATGACTGACCCTGGGCTGCTGGATTTATGACAATGCTAAAAATACACCGCCGTTTGTCCTCAAACCACTTTTTCTTTCATGCCTTTATCTGTCAAAGATTCGCCTCACTTTCGCTGCACTACCTGGCTTCTGCTCTCAGACACTTCTTTTCCTCTTCTGGCGATTGCCTCGTCCTCCTCCACCTGCCCGTTCACCTGTTCATTGATCCTGCTCTGTCTTTACCCCCCGTTCTGCCCTGCCGCTCCGGCCATGCAGTGAGTGTGCTTATGCTCATGATCTATTCATTTTCCTCTGTGTTTCTCCTCCGTCTCCTGCAGAAAACCATCCACAGAGCGCAGGAGTCTGGGGTGCAATAGCTTTCGCAGCCAGAATGCGAGGGTTCTTTAGATGAAAGTTCAACTTTACAAAAGTGCTATGAACTGTGGGTAAATGATGGGCCTCGATGTTCTTGTTTTTATGTAGTCTTCATGTCGTTATCTGTCTTTATGTTGTTTTAACTGCATGGACCCGATAACGAGTGCATAGCGTGCGGTGCTGTATTTGACTGGTGTGCATGTTTATTGAAAGACTGGAATAATTTTTTTTTCATTTGTGAGCAATTGATTTGTGCTCATTTAGGAAAAAAAAATTAAAAATTAAATAAAAAACATGACAGTAAATTTCACCCCCAGAGATAACATGGATCCCAGCCCAAAGCAGAAAACTATCTCAATCTGTCAAACAGACCCAGAGTTTCCAATTTTACATATACAGCTTTTAGATATGTAAAACATTTATTTAAACATGCACATACTAAATATATTTAATATATATGTGTTTCCATGTGTTTCACCTGTTTGACGCAGTTTCTCTGCTTCAGGGCACCTTCACCGGTACACTTTCTGGAACATTCCTTGCCTTGGACGCTCTCGGTATTTCAGCTTTGTGCTGGTTTTGTTCCCAGAGCTCGGAGTGTTCTTGTGCACCGTGTCTTTGGGATTCAATCCCATGCCATTATCCATACCACAGGCGGCGCTTCAACTGTTTTTTTTAATAATATTTTTCATAAAATTACTCACAAGCACTTTTACAGCTGAAAAGATATGGCTTGCCTCTAAGAACGCACATCCGCTCTGGTCATCATCTCAGTGCACTCTGCTAATGTGATAATATTGTTATTTTGGTTGCTAATCTGGCTAAACTCCATCTCCTGGGGTTTGGCCTCCTGACATTCTGAAATAGCTGTTTGCAGAAGTACCAATCAGCTCATTAATGAATCGGCTAGCGTCAGTCGCCGCCGCCTCCGTAGAGCCATGGGCCCGCGCTCTCGCGTCGCAGGTGAGACGCTCACACGTCTCCCGCTGGCGGCAGATGGCGGGAGGCCGATTAGACAGCCTCAAAGCGGTTTAACTGGATGATTAGGTTCACGCCACGTCGACAGGATCAGAACAGCATTCCCGCCACCTCCTGAATCTCCATCCAATCAATCAAACCCTCGTTGCAATCAGCGGAAAAAAAAGTAAGGCAAGGTGCTGGTGGTGGATGGTTTAGCATATGGGGTAATTCTTCTACAAACATCACTCAGACCAGGCGGAAAAGGACGGGAAAAGCCGTGTGATGTGTAATGAGAATTATGCTAATTTCACTTCCAGATAAAAAAGTATGATTTCTGAGGGAGGACGAAAAAAGGTTATTCATATTTTGACAATTTAATAACTGTAAAATGAAATGGCTTTAAGACAGAGAGACAAGTGAGAATGGAGAGAGAGAGGAAGAGGGGAAGATGAGAGTCTTTGTTTTTGCAGAACAGAGAAAGGAGAGCGAGCTCCCCTGTGGAGGAGATGAGCTGGATGTGTGCGTGTGTGTGTCTGTGTGTGTGTGTATGCGTGTGTGTGTGTGTGTGTGTGTGCATGCATGTGTGTGTGTGCGAGAGAGAGAGAGAGAGAGGTGAGGGAGGGATACTGGGGAGAAGGAGGAGGATTGATGTGGCACTAATTAGAAACCCAGACCCCTGGTGCTGTAGCAGTCTGGACTTGATTTTTCGGGGATTAGCAAAACATTGAACAGTACAGAAGCTCTGACTGCTGAAACTGCTCCACTGAATACCTGCTACAATAACTACTTACTATAGTGAATACCTGCTCCACTGAATACCTGCTACAGGAGCTACCTGCTTCAGTGAATACCAGCTACAAGCACCGGAACAGTGGCTTTGCCTGATACAGTAACTACCTGCTACAGTACCTGTATAATGTAATGTAGTATCTCTACTTGCTGCAGTGAATGTATACTGTACGATAGTGACTCTCTTTTTTCCTCTCTTCTCTCTGGATAAAGTTAATTCACTGTGACATAATTTATGAACATTTCAATTCAACTGCAATTGTCACATTTGTGGAGCAGTTTCCCATTTGTCAGTTTGTGACTCGTGGAGGAACACCCCTTTCCATGAAAAATACCGTCTTTATTTTCCAAAACATTCATTCTCCAAACCTCAGTCTTACTGCCTCTCATCCAGGAGAGGTTGCTGGAGAGCATAGAAACTGATGAGTTTAACCAGCTTATCCCCTATTTACCCCGGTGAGGCTTAATACAGCTACAGCAGAAGTATGTGCCTTTCCTCTCTCTGCCACCAGAGGGCGCACTATGGCTCCTTTATTCGTAGCTACTGAATCTTTGAACTATGACCAATTAACGTAGCATTTTTTGTATGAATATGTTTTGCTCTGGGAAACTATGTAGAAAATTTCATATATTCAATATATCAAGCTCTTTTATATAGATCTCTGTCATATACACACACGTGCACATGCACATAAACACACAGATGTATTTACTGTACTTACACCACAATTGAATAAAAGTGTAAAATATGGAGGCCATATCTTCCTCAGTAGCTCAGTGTATTAGTGCCACTCTCTTTGGAATGAAAAGACTACTTTGCGTTGCTAGGCAACAGCAGTGACTTTTGAAAAAGTCTGCTTGGTTCCAGAATTATTCTAATGACTCTCTC
>CM040764.1:23779945-23952445 GCA_022829145.1 Albula goreensis | reverse complement strand
GTGACCTGTCCAAAGTGTTTCCCTGCCTCTTGCCCAGTGTATGCTGGGATATCCATCAATCATCTAGAGATGATAGATGATTAATGGTGTATTGAGTGCAGCAGCTAACTGCCTGCTCATAGGAGCCCTGGTGATATACAGAGGCACACAGGTGCGGCAGACTGACCCAGGTACACACCTCAAACTGACACACTTGTTGCTTCACACTGCATTGTACTTTTACACATGCTTTAAAACACTGTTCATCATGGTTTTAATGTGGTTGAATTAGAAAATGCGTGATTTAAAACAAAAATCACTGAATTGCACCCCTTACTAGATTATACATACGTTAATTACTATTTACCCAAAAAGATGGGAAGAGACATTGTTTATTATTGTGTTATCATCAGAAAGGTTTGCATTGACCAATCTCTCAGCTGTGAAATTATGTTTTTTTTTTGTGCCAAACAAAAATGTTTGATATTGAATAAAATGAGAGAAATATTAATAATAATGTTACAACAGAGTTCAAATGCAGGGATATTGAGTATGATACTATAGTGTCAGTGTCTAACTGCCCAAACTGCATTCAGATGAAATTGTTCTCAGTTAATTTTCACTCTGGCCATTTGCCTTTGGAGAGAATATCAGTCACCCCCCCATTAACCTCCCTGTGCTGGACACTGTCAGCTGTGTGCTCTGTAGCCTGGCACCATAGCAGTGCCAAGAGCATCACATCTCAATAAAGGACTGCCTGGTAGTGAAATGAACACAGAGTATGCAGGGGGTATCACACCACTTTTTAAATCTGGTGCCTGCCCCCCGCCCACCATTTAGCTGCTGCAAATTTCCCTCTCTCAGCCTGGGGATCCTTCAGGACCCTGGACAGTAGCAGCCCCACACACAGGCAGGCTCATCTGAGGATGAGCAGTACACAGTAATCAGCCCAGATGTAGGCCATTGACTTCATCAGCGCTGCAGGTTTCAGCTTGTGTTTCTGCTGTGCTGGGTTTTATTTGGAATTTTAAAGTCATTCATTGTTTGTTGAAGTTTACGGCCTTTAGTCAATTTTATTTCATTTCCTTTTCTGTGCTCACCACCTGGTACAGGGTACAGTCTCCGCCCCTGCCACTGCATCACAGTGTATATATGTGCGCATTAGTGTGCATGTGTAATTGTAAATGTGTGTGTGTTTGTGTTTACTCATGTGTACTCGTGTGGGTGTGTTTGTGTGTTTGTATGTGCAGGTATGGCCGCCTTCTCGTTTTGGAGTATCCTGAGTGTGGTGCGCCCAACCACAGAGGGTCACACACAGAATATAGAATGGGCATGCGCCCCAGTGCCAGCCCCTCTCTGATGGCGCACACATGCCAGCTCATGTTCGCAGAGTGGAATTATGGGATGGGGAAGTGGCACCGACAGGACGTCCTCGAAAAAGACATCAGAGTTTGGCTGGACGGAACGGTCTCATGTCTGCTGATTCCTCCTCTTACTCATCACGGCCGCGTCCTCTCACTGTTTCAGATCCAGCGGGCCAGAGGAGGGGCTGAGCTGCTCTGTGTTTCACTGAGTAATCACAAACACGCCTCTGTGTGCGTGCCCTGTTTTGGGATGGGCGGGGCTCTGAGGGCCAGGCAGGACTGGGGGGGCTGATTATGGGGTGTCCCTTCTCACACAGATCTGCAGTGACAGCACTCTGACCGGATCAGTGGAATCATGACACAGAGGGATTCATTGGACGCTGGGCCTTGAAATCCAGGAAGAAGAAAACACTCCCCATGACACTGCTGAGACTGTCGCCCTCTCCCACGAAAATATCATAGCTTTGTCTCCATGACAGTGAGTGCAGCTGGGTTCTCAGACTAGGTCACTCTTGAATACGTTAAATACTGAAAAAACACAGGTGAATTCAGCATGCAAAGTTCAGCGACCCATAAGGCTAACAGACATGCACAGCATACTAAAGATAACACAGTGGGAATGATCCATGACATCACAAAGCACCTGAGGGAATGATCCATGACATCACAAAGCACCTGAGGGAATGATCCATGACATCACAAAGCACCTGAGGGTCCACAGTGCCTGTACAGAGTGCTTTCTATATAAGAATCATTTCATGCAATAAAATGTGCTCACCCAAAGCAGTCGATGTTGATTCCATTTTCGTCCATCATTGGATTGATTGTAAATGTAGTACGAGGTGTAACCGAAGCCGAGGCTGTTTTCAGACTCAGTTCAAAGCTTCAGGTCGAAGAAACGGTTTATGATCAATTGACCATTTAACGTTTATGAGTCTGTATCAATGCAACGTTAGAGCTTCCTGTGTCATAGCCTCAAGGATGGCGGAGCACGTCACTACATCAGGGAAGCTTAAATGGATTCTCCAGCATTTCAGCAATTAAGCCCTTCTGTTCACTCACCCCGAGTGGAGAAACCCACTGGCACCAAACCCAATGAATGGCTGGTTAGCCACCTCTTCTGTACCAGTTTAATGTCAGCTACAAGGGTCGCTCGCCCCTGCTATGCTTGTGTTATGAAACATGACATGCACCATGATTACAGTGAGTCTGCTCTTACTGTATGTGATGTATGTATCCACACGTTCTCTTTTTGTGTGAAATGAGAGGTCCTTGAAGCTTTTAAAACTTTTGGTGTCAGTTGTAGGGGCCGGATCCCTCACCCTGGAGCACATTCCTGTCTTTCTTGATGTGCTCATTAACAACACACCTACTCTTTCACAAAAATTATTCAGTTACGTGTGTGAAACCAGCATTCAAAGTACAAAAATATATTATTGCTATTAAGTACCCTAGAATCCTTTTTCCTGAGGATGTCTGTCTGAATGGAAAATAATATTTTAAATGGGCAAAGGACCAAAGAAAGAAAGAAACCGAGATCAGAGGCCTCACATTGGAACAACTTTTAGCTTTTAAATACGACTAATTACTTGTTCTGTACCACTTTGCCTGCCAAGATGGCTCTAATTAGAACATTGACTGCAGGGGAAGGAAGAACTCAGCACACAGCTCTGACCTGTCAAAGACTGGGCTCTTATCTGACTCAGACTGCGCTCTTATCTGACTCAGACTGGGCTCTTACCAGACTCAGACTGCGCTCCAATCAGACTCAGACTGCGCTCTTATCTGACTCAGACTGTGCTCTTATCTGACTCAGACTGCGCTCCAATCAGACTCAGACTGCGCTCTTATCTGACTCAGACTGTGCTCTTATCTGACTCAGACTGCGCTCTTATCAGACTCAGACTGCGCTCTTATCTGACTCAGACTGCGCTCTTATCTGACTCAGACTGCGCTCTTATCAGACTCAGACTGCGCTCTTATCTGACTCAGACTGCGCTCTTATCTGACTGCGTGATTGGCTCAAGAGTTTACTGACATCAAGACCTCTTTTCAGTTCTCCCTGCTGTGGAAACACAGCAATTATAAGATGAAAAATAAACATTAAGTTTGTTTTAAATAAGCAACACTGTCTGCTAACAGAATAAAAAAATTTGACTTGAACTTGTTTTAAATCGAGGAATGTGATATAATTTTAATTAAGAAAAATGAGGGGTGGCCATAATTAGCCTGGCAAAGTGTTTTTGTGAAGGTGAGAGTAAGGTTAAGGATGAGCGTTGCCTTCAGCAACACAGCGATGGCGGTAACGGCGGCGCAAGCTCAGACAGATGGATGACGGGAGGAGGACGGCTGGGACGCACCTCATATTTCATATGTAACAATGGCGCTGTTAATCTCCGGTCCACATGCAATGACGAGAAACCGAAGCTCAGCATGATGGCTTGACCCTGCTTTGTAGTCGCGTTGTCTTTCCAAAGCATCAGACTCAGGCCTGTGCAAACAGCTGCATGTGAGACGGGATTTAAGCACGCCATCTCATCAGGTAGGAATTACCACAGAACACCTGTGTGTGTGTGTGTGTGTGTGTGTGTGTGTGTGTGTGTGTGTGTGTGTGTGTGTGTGTGTGTGTGTGTGTGTGTGTGTGTGTGTGTGTGTGTGTGAATGTGTACCTGTGTGTGTATGTGTGTGTGTGTGTGTGAATGTGTGACTGTGTGTGTGTGTGTGTTTGTGTTTGTGTGTGCACATGTGTGAGATATGTTGGCTCTCTTTTTTATTTAAAAAGTAAGACATATTTTCACAGGAAATTATGAACATAAATTGTAATTTAAAAGAAAAAACTTGTATTTCTGCAAATGTGGGCGATGTAGCTGTGTAATTTAAATCATTTTGACCTAAATCTTGTTCAAATTCACATTTGAGTATTTGAAGAGGATGAAACAAAAACGGACATGAGACGGAGTTAATTAACAAAAATAACTTGTAATGTAGAAAAACACTACCGCCAGTAAACATCAAAGAGAACAACAATCAATTTTGGAAAATGACATTTGTTCTCTGAAATGAATCAAAAGTACACAACAGCCCTCTTAGAATTCATAATGATTACAGAAAGTACATTATGTTTTGTTGGGTATTGCTAAAAGATTGAGTCAATTTTGCTTTCAACAAATCATATGTACTACATTATTTTTAACCTAAAATAAAATGAAAAATATCAAGGTAATGCATGCATATTTTTAATATCCCAGCTCATCAAATGTGGCCCTCATTACGGCGTTTTTAGTCCCGCACAGAGGCAAGGTGTTCCAGCAGCTCCTCAGGACAAAACTTCAATTTACCTGGTTACATAACACCTGAGAGCGGAGAGAGAGAGAGCCGCCACGGGCAAAAGAAGCAAAGACGATTTTCCATTAACCTTTTCTCTGTAATCGCTATGATCCTTGGGCTCCCCCAAACACCCCCCACCACTGTAAGCCCTTTAATACTCAGGTCCCCCAAACCCCCCACTGCCCCCACCAGGCCTCTCCCGGAAAGCCGTCTTCCCTGGTGCCATTTTCATATTGAGTTGAATGCCACTGTCATTCACAGGGCAGAGAACAGGAAAGTTCAACAGCACTGAAATATCTGGAGCGGGTGGGGGGGATAGTGCAGCATTTTTCAAATCAAAATAAACCTTCATTTGCAATTCAATCACAGGGGCTGACGGAGGATCAGAACGCTGCTCATTCCATCTAATGACTGACGTCCTGCTGCTTCTCCCCAGCATTGTGCAAAGTGGGAATCTTCTTCAACAAGCCCCGTATTCCATTATGAATCATTAATCATTATTAATCATACACAACACCTTTAAATGTCTCTGCTGTGTCGCCCGTGCATCATCGTGATTATGTATTGATAGAATAATAATAGTAGTAATAAAGCAGTTATTGAGTGTGTCGCCCCCCTCGCCCTCTGTGTTGCGGAGGTGCAGGTGTAACTGGGCTTAGTTAGCAAGATTAATCAGTGGAGAGATAACAGTGAAACGCTATTGATCAAGCCTTTAAAAATGACAAGAAAAAAAGGCAAAAGAAAGTGGGAGTCTAAAATCCGGACATTAACCCCCCCCCCACCCCATGATGTAATGAGTGGATTGTGAGTGTGGTGAATTCATTCATTCACTCATTCCTTCATTTAAAAATCACCATATATTATTCATGTTTTTTTGTCATTGCACAGTCGTATCATGTGCTGTTTTTATGATTGACAGTGACTGAGGAGTCTGACTTGGGTGCAAAGCACATTCACGCTAAGAACAGAAAGGTTTTCACTCCTCCTGAGTCTGACAGTTCTATAAATCACCCAGGTGGGGCCCCTGCTCTAAATTTATTGCATTTCCACAAAAAAAATATCACACAAAGGTAAAGTAGTATTATTCCGGCTGCACATTGTCTGCAAATCATCACACTGAGAAAGAGTATAAAAGGAGGCACAAAAACAAGCTGTTTTCCACTGTGTGCGTGTGTCTGAGGAGCTTCGGCCACTCAGCAACATCTTACAAATTCTGCCAATTAAATGTCTCTTTCCTCTGATTCAAAAGGGCTCATTTCTGTATCACTTTTCATATGAGGGTATTTCAGCTCTAATTCTGGGTAATCCAGTTTCTAAGCTGAAGGTACGTAAAGTTCACTGTCAGTTAAAATGGGTGTATCTTTCACTGCAACAAAAGGAATAACTTTATTATTTTTAAATAAATTTGATATTCAGTTGAATACATTTTTATACAACATGAAGGCATTTTTGTGGAGAAGACAAGAAGAGGAATGTAGATGTCAGGAGATGAACACTAATCAGCCAGCCACACACTATTATGACATCATATATGCACAAGAGCTGATTGGTTCAAAACAGCCCAGCCAATCAGCTCTCTGCAGATGTTTATCAGGGCAGAAAAGTTGAGTCAGTCACTGATTTTCTCCTGTAGTTTGGAACTTCCAGTACCCTGTGGTGGCTGACACATGCCTGGCTGTCACCGGACACATGTTAAGCTGGCTAACCAAGGCTGGGCCATCACTCCACAGGTTAGCTACACTAAAGCAATATTTACAATATTTCTGTACGTTATGGTTCAGAGGAAAACCATTCAGATGTAATCCCACAACATGGATCATTTAGTTTATGAAAGTAGACGGTAGAAGCTGTTTGCCAAAAATGATTGTGCTCTTTGCTCAAACACTGCATAATGTCGCTCTAGATGTGCTGGAATAAGAAACTCAGAATATTCTGCTTCTCTTTATCTCCTTTTATCTTTTTTCTTTACATTCAAAGGGAAAATGAGAGTCCGGTGAAGGCTGACAGTGCAGAAATCCATGAGCACTCCTGTGTTTTTGAGAGAGGACTGCAGGAGAAACCCAACGGCCCTGCAGAGAGACGTGCCAGCATCAGGCCCTGTGGTCATATGGGGGGTGGAGAGAGTGCGTGTGTGTCAGAGAATGGAGGGAGAGAGGAGGGAGAACGGAGGGTGAATAGGGGGAGGATGGGGGAGAGGAGGGAGAATGGAGGGAGAATGGGGGAGAATGAAGGGAGAAGGAGGGAGAGAGGAGGGAGAATGGAGGGAGAGAGGAGGGAGAATGGAGGGAGAGAGGAGGGAGAATGAAGGGAGAATGGGGGAGAGAGGAGGGAGAATGGAGGGAGAGAGGAGGGAGAATGAAGGGAGAATGGGGGAGAGAGGAGGGAGAATGGGGGAGAGGAGGGAGAATAGAGGGAGAGAGGAGGGAGAATGAAGGGAGAGAGGAGGAGAGAGGAGGGAGAATGGAGGGAGAATGGGGGAGAGAGGAGGGAGAATGGGGGAGAGAGGAGGGAGAATGGGGGGGAGAGAGGAGGGAGAATGGAGGGAGAGAGGAGGGAGAATGGAGGGAGAATGGAGGGAGAATGGGGGAGAGAGGAGGGAGAATGGGGGAGAGGAGGGAGAATAGGAGGGAGAGAGGAGGGAGAATGGAGTGAGGCATCCAAAGTTGACGACCACCAGGAGAGCTAAGCGCATCATGGCAGCAGAGGACCCTGCAGGAGAGAGAGGCTCCTCTCAGGAATATACTGCAGTGTACTGTGTATGTATGGAATGGGAAATATAATCATAACTACTAATCGTATCTGTAATTGTATCTGATTTTCGTGGTTGGATGAAACTGTACACAGAGTGAATATGACTGGATATCTCTCAACCGGCAGAGTTTGAGAGTATATCATGGAGTACATGTGATGCAGATTTTATGCTTCCCATCATGCCTCTCACTCTCAGTGAGGACTACCCTGCAGTCTGAGATCAAAGAACACTTACACAGAATGATACGCTCTGCCGAGGTATTCAGACAGAACGTTTGGTTGAGCCATTGGTGTGTTCCATAAGTGCGGAACAATAGGCCACCTATTGCACACAGTTTCAGCGTCTGACAATAACGAGCCACTTAAAGAGAGAAGGGTTTTCCTCGTATAAAGTGTGTAATTCTCCCCTGGTTACAGAGTGCCCTCATTTACGGGCCGAAAGAATTGACTGTCTTTGGCTATAAACGCTCAGGTCTGCGTATGAAATTTCTTTAAATGTGAGAAAAAGTTCTTTAATAATGCAGAACGCCATCCCTTTTCCCCGCTCATGAACTTCATTAACGGACGAATATTTTACGCACAAGTTTTTGTTTTTGATGTAATCTGAAAGCTCCCTCAAGCTCTCTCCCTCTCTCTCGCGCTTTCTCTCTCTCACCCTATTTGATGTCGTTGAATGCATGATAATTTGATTCTTGTTAAAATATTACTACCTCCCATTTTTCAAAACGACACCTGAAGTTTTTTTTCATTGTGAATGTGCCTGGAGCAGTAAAGTTATCTGCCTTTCTATTATTTTTTTATTTTTTTGAGTCTGTAAGATGTGCAAAGTCTCACATCTGTGAAACTATCCACTTCCTCACCCTACAGAGTATCACAATTCTGTCAAGAATCCTTTCTACCTGTAGGCAACTTTTCCCGAGATCAAACCCCAAAAGCAGCAGGTTTCACTGAGTCCATGAACAGCAGGTTAAATGAATTATAACCCTCCTGTTCCAGTTTCATGCTCATTTAGTCCCTGGCATAGCCATCATTCTGGAAGAATGGCACCAAACTGTCATGCCAGCACGCCAACATGTGTTTCCACCAGAGATTTGGGCACTTCCTAAAACGGACTTTTGCTCCGTCTGAGCTCATTGAGACACACTGAATTTTTAATATTAAAATTATTATAAATCATTTATTAAGTCAGAGAAAACTCTTCTTGACAGACATTGTTGCACTTTGCATTTTTAAAATGATTTTTTTTTAAAACAATATAGTCAATTATTGACCATTCAGTTCTTAATATAGCTTATAGCATATTTTATAAAGCAGAGATTTTAGCATGTGTTGCTGTCCCCATTTTCTTGTCATTTAATTATTTATGAAAGGATGTGATAATTACACTGGCTAATTTTGTAATATCAATATTTGGCATCAGCATGCATAATGTATCTTTCTGAGTGCTTATTTTAGTATCCTTCAGTAACAGGAAAAATCAATGCTTGGCAACGGATCTAGAGCAACAGAGAAGAGACAGTTTAGTGCAATATCACAGGAAAATGTGGTAATCCTGTTTGAAGAAGGGTTGGCTCCAAATCAGGCCAGTCCTCAGTCCTCAGTCTCACATGTTGACTTCATGCTCCTCTGACATCACCAGCAGCATGTGACCCGCAGTGTGGGAGCCATGGGCCTGTCGCCATGGGAATCACATGACTCTGCTGTGTTATGGTCTTCAGAGTCTGGGGGAGCCTCAGTCAGTCTGATGCAGCAATATCTCAGCTTGGGTTTGACAAAGAGGAGTATGGGAAAACAAGTCAATAAATACAGCTTTCTTTAGCAGAACATATGCAGTGATGTTAAAGGAGATTAGGGCAGAAGACAACCAAGTTAAACCAACACTGTGACACAAGAAATGTTGGACACAGAATATTTGGGTCACAATATTTAAGCCAAAAACTTTTTATTTGAGTAAGCCACTATAACAATGTATTTTGTTTAATTTTAGTTTTAATAATTAAAAATAGTTAAAATAAAAGTAAAAACATGCAAAGGTCATCATGGGCTAGAGGCAGCTCATCCCATGGGTTGCCATTTTAGCAGTGTGTGAGGACCTTTTTCCCTCTCTGAGCCCTGTTTTTGGCTGGGTTTGAGCATCTTCCAGGCTGGAGTAGCCATACTAAATTGACTGGGGCAATGCCAGTTAAAGCGCCCTCAGAGTTCCAGAGCTGCTGTGACAGCCATAAAGGTCGCACTGGGAATGAACAAGGGCAGCTGAGCCGGGGTGTGTTTTATGCCTCCTCTTTGCTCCGTTATTTGCTTGGCACACGCAGACTGTGCGCAGCTCGTGGAGTGGATGGGTCAGATTCACAGCTGTGCAAATAAATCGTCTCTTATCAGCGGGGCGATGTGGTGCGTGCTGGCACAGAGGGGTTAGGGGTCAGGGCCTCTCTGCTCCAGAGGTTTACACACCTTACTCTACGCCTGCCACGTGTGTGTGATCACAGACACCTGCTTACACACAGGCAAACATATACATACACACGCAACCAAATGCGCACAGACACACACATACACACCCACTCACACAAACACACACACACACACACATATACACAAACACACACACACTCACACACTCTCACACACACTCACACACACACACTCACATACACACACACACATATACACAAACACACACACACTCACACACTCTCACACACACTCACACACACACACTCACACACAAACACACACACACACATATACACAAACACACACACACTCACACACTCTCACACACACACACTCTCACACACACTCACACACACAGGCAATGGGACATGGCGAGGTGTGCAGATAACACTTGTGGGTAATTTTAAGCTCAGGTGAATTTGTTCTGATGTGACTGAAGTGTATTGGAGCGTTTTTATTGCACCTGTAGAGGCTGCTATGTGCTCTCCGGATGAAGACTCTGTGTGTGCGTGTGTGCCTTGCACATGTGTGTTCATGGGTGTGTGTGCATGTGTGTGTGCGCGTGCACACACCTGTGTGTGTATGTGTGTGCATGTGCGTGTGTGTGCCTTGCACATGTGTGTCCATAGGTGTGTGTGTGCATATGTGTATGTGTATGTTGTGTGCATGTTTATATGTGCGACAGAGAGAGACTGAGAGAAAAAATTGGGGTGTCACACCAAAACATTTAGTGAACAAGAACCTTCGACGGGCCTGTAAATTCCTGGCAATTAGCATGGCGACAGATGTGGGTGTGTGAATTTGCATGATTTATCTGCTGGGGAAAGAGTTTAGGAGCTCAGCGGAACCAAACGGCCTCCTCGTATCTTAACAAGATCAGGTTCTCCTGCACACTGCCATAATCTCTCAAATTACGAGACCTCTTATGAACAGAACACATTTTTTTATGAATCTCTGTGTCTAGTAATTGCTGGAGGGACCTTTTTCTTGCAATAAAATGGTGGATTAAGAAATTCTCCTCTATCTTCATATTTATCTCTCTCTCGCTCTATCTCGGTGTCTGTATAAAAGTCCCCCTTCCGTAGAGTGACAGTATCTTTGAGGAGATAAGTCAGAGCAGGGAGAGAAAACTCTTTGCAAGTGAGGCAACACTGACGCATAGTGCTGCCATTTTACTGTCTTTCCTGTCTGAGTCACACGCTAATAGAGAATATAACACTGGGGCTCCAGAACATCACAGGCCCCGACAGCTACCCACAATGCACTGTGCCACAGCGCCTTCCTCACCATTCAACAGAATATGAAAACCGGGCTGCGTACTGTTTATTAAGGATCAGCATTGTTAGCGTCATAAAAGGAACAATGCAAAGAGATGGTTTAGCAGTATGTGTGTGTGTGTGTGCGTGTGTCTGTGTGTGTGTGTGTGTGTGTGTGATTGAGCATGCGTGCGTGTGTGTGTGTGTGTGTGTGTGTGTGTGTGTGTGTGTGTGATTGGGCATGCGTGCGTGTGTCTGTGTGTGTGTGTCTGAGGGAGTTTGAGTATGTATGTAAGTGTTTAATTGTGTGTTTGAGTGTGCATGTGTATGTGAGTGTGTGTTTGTATGTTTGTGTGGGGAGTGTATTTTCAGAGGGGTGAGGGAGACAGAGGGACTGCGTTGGAGACAGAGGTAGGATACGATGAGCAGCCTTTGCTGAGGTCAGTACACCACACTCAAGAGCAGAAGCTGGAATGCGAAAACTAAAACATAAATGTTTAAAAGCTCCACGGTTAATTAAAAATTTTAACAAGAAATTTAGATTCAAATTAATTTCCAGCCAAAAGAGATATAGACATGGGCTTTGTGAATTATTGATAAGCCTTTTTCAATTAAGTAAGCATGGCCTTATTCAATGCAAACAAATGACAGCTGTGGGTCACATAGCCTGGCAGACTATGTGAACGAAAGCATAACATACCAGTGGACCTTTCTGGGGGTTGCATGTGTCCTGCAGCAGACTGTTTGATCATGTGTGTCCTGCAGCAGTTAGTTTGATGTGTGTCCTGCAGGGTTAGTCTGGCCATCCATGTCCTGCAGCCATGTCCTACAAGCCCCATGCACTGTACAGACAGCCAGTCCAGTGCAGGCTCTTTCTCCCTCCTTATCTCCCCACAGCAGGGAGCCGAAGCCCCAGAGCACACACACACACACACCGTGTGTATGACTGATGCTCCAGCGCGTGCACACACACACACACCGTGTGTATGACTGATGCTCCAGCGCGTGCACACACACAGGGTGTGTGACTGATGCCCCAGCGCGTGCACACACACACACACCGTGTGCATGACTGATGCTCCAGCGCGTGCACACACACACACACACCGTGTGTATGACTGATGCTCCAGCGCGTGCACACACACAGGGTGTGTGACTGATGCCCCAGCGCGTGCACACACACAGGGTGTGTGACTGATGCCCAGACACAGGGTGTGTGACACACACACACACAGTGTGTGACTGATGCCCAGCGCATGCACACACACAGGGTGTGTGACTGATGCCCCAGCGCGTGTGTGTGGC
The DNA here is from genome assembly GCA_022829145.1 of Albula goreensis. Taxonomy (NCBI): domain Eukaryota; kingdom Metazoa; phylum Chordata; class Actinopteri; order Albuliformes; family Albulidae; genus Albula; species Albula goreensis. Next base: position 23,940,009 of record CM040764.1, on the reverse strand, counting down.
AGCATCTCCCCTTGCAGTCCACACCATCCCTCCATCCAGCCCGGCCAGTTTCAGCTGCACAGCAGGGAACTGGCTGATTGGTTTGTGAATGTCAGCCATGATCCTGCTAGCCCACAGCGCTAACATCAAGGCCTCTGTCAGAACCACACAGGCAACACATAAATGGTGCCACTTCAAAATCACACAACACAAAGTACTTCTGTCTAAAAAGCTGGAGGTTTTTTGTCATGAAGAATGGTCAAACATCCCACCAGAAACAGCTCAAAATGTGTCTAACAGCATTCAGAGAAGGATCTGAACCTGCTCTGGGCAGTCCAATGTCGAATCATTTAATAGATGCGCATATGTGGTTTGGTGTTTTCCATTATTTTGTAATGGAAACATCTTCTTTCTGTTCTTGTGAAATAAATATATAAATAAATAAAATATGAATAAAGGCACAGATGTGTTCTCTGGTGACGTCGTAACGAGGGCTGCAGAAATGGCCTGTGCTGCGCTCAGCAGCAGTGAAAAGAGTGGGTTTCAGGGCTGGATGGAGAGGCTCTGATTGTGTTTATTTCTTATTTAAGGAGCCAGAGGCTGGGGCAGCTAAGTGTAGCCAGGGGAGCGGGGCGGGGCGGGGCAGGGGTCGGGGAGGGGGTGGTGTGGCGCGGGTGGGGTCCGGGGGTGGGGGGTGTTTTGGCCACTTGGCCTCGCTGGCTCCTGACAGGTAGCAGGTGTAGACGGAGGCCAGCGCTGGGGTGGGGGGCGGGGGGGTGCACACATTTCGTCTGAAAAAAAAACACATTTTCTGCACAGCCTTGATCATTCGTGCTGTCAGAGCCGCGGTTCTTGTTATTGGGCTGTGGGATCCGGAGCCAGACGTATCTGCTGAAGAAGGGAAATCATTCCCATGCCAGAAATCGCTGCTGTTGATTTTATCTACAAAGTTTTTAGTTTTCAGCTGTTGTTTTTATTTCTTTTCTCTAACATACAGAGCTTTGCTCTCTTTTCTCTTTCACTTTCTATAGTCTGATGAACAGCAGATCTCTACCCTGTTTCAATAATAATAATAATAATAATAATAATATAATGATAATAATAATAATAATAATGCCATCACTCTCACCTTCATCACGTTCACTGCTATTTATACTGACTGATCATCATCATCATCATCATCATCACCTCGTCGTCTCCACCCAACCTCGGGTACATGCCGTGGTCCGTGTGCCCTGTCATGCTGTGTTTGAGTGCTTTCAGGGAGGATTATTGTAATGTGCCAAACTTCATTCAAAATCCCAAGTTCTAACAATTTCAGTATCCCCACACTTATGAGAATCATAAAAGTTACATAAAGCATCAATAATACATTGCGGATCACACTGAGCCATCATTAATACGCTTAATATTTTATTAAAGCAGGAGTTACAGTCCATGTACTGTTCTAATTACCATTGCTAATTACGTTTGGGATAAGAGCTGAAAGGCCCTGCTTATATAAGAGGAATGCAGTGCAAGAGGGCTGCAGCGAACAGACAGAAATCAAACAGAACAGAGCAGCTGCTCCTATACCCCACAGTCTGTGTGGAGACCCTACACCCCCAAACCCCACAGTCTGTGTGGAGACCCTACACCCCCAAACCCCACAGTCTGTGTGGAGACCCTACACCCCCAAACCCCACAGTCTGTGTGGAGACCCTACACCCCAAACCCCCAAACCCCCTGTGTGGAGACCCTACAGTCTGTGTGGAGACCCTACACCCCAAACCCCACAGTCTGTGTGGAGACCCTACACCCCAAACCCCACAGTCTGTGTGGAGACCCTACACCCCCAAACCCCACAGTCTGTGTGGAGACCCTACACCCCCAAACCCCACAGTCTGTGTGGAGACCCTACACCCCCAAACCCCACAGTCTGTGTGGAGACCCCAAACCCCACAGTCTGTGTGGAGACCCTACACCCCCAAACCCCACAGTCTGTGTGGAGACCCTACACCCCCAAACCCCACAGTCTGTGTGGAGACCCTACACCCCCAAACCCCACAGTCTGTGTGGAGACCCTAGACCCTACACCCCCACAGTCTGTGTGGAGACCCTACACCCCCACCCCACAGTCTGTGTGGAGACCCTACACCCCCAAACCCCACAGTCTGTGTGGAGACCCTACACCCCCAAACCCCACAGCCTGTGTGGAGACCCTACACCCCCAAACCCCACAGCCTGTGTGGAGACCCTACACCCCCAAACCCCACAGTCTGTGTGGAGACCCTACACCCCCAAACCCCACAGTCTGTGTGGAGACCCTACACCCCCAAACCCCACAGTCTGTGTGGAGGTCTTGCACCTCTCTCTGCTCAGGTACACAGCTACATAAGTAAATAGTTTGATCATCAATTCCACAGCTGAAATGATTCATGAAAAAAAAACATAAAACAGACTGTTAATTATTTATAAATAAATAAACAAATAAAATGAATTATGGTGCGTGAGAAAGAGTTTTTCAGAGCTGGCTGTATGAGCTTTGGAGTGATGTTTGAACTGAGATCTTTCACCTTCGCTCTATGATTCAAACTGTGGTAATGAGACGGCGTAATTAATTGTTTAAAACTTGTGGCAATTAACTGGAGACAAAAGGGTTTGCAATCCCCACAATTTAGCAAAGGCCCCTAATCAGGACAATTAAAACTGCCAAATGCAGCTCTTTCTGCATTCTGTAACATTCCCATTTTCCAAATGCAGCTCTTTCTGCATTCTGTAACATTCCCATTTTCCAAATGCAGCTCTGTCTGCATTCTGTAACATTCTCATTTTCCAAATGCAGCTCTTTCTGCATTCTGTAACATTCCCATTTTCCAAATGCAGCTCTTTCTGCATTCTTTAACATTCCCATTTTCCAAATGCAGCTCTTTCTGCATTCTTTAACATTCCCATTTTCCAAATGCAGCTCTTTCTGCATTCTTTAACATTCCCATTTTCCAAATGCAGCTCTTTCTGCATTCTGTAACATTCCCATTTTCCAAATGCAGCTCTTTCTGCATTCTGTAACATTCCCATTTTCCAAATGCAGCTCTTTCTGCATTCTGTAACATTCCCATTTTCCAAATGCAGCTCTTTCTGCATTCTGTAACATTCCCATTTTCCAAATGCAGCTCTTTCTGCATTCTGTAACATTCCCATTTTCCAAATGCAGCTCTCTCTGCATTCTTTAACATTCCCATTTTCCAAATGCAGCTCTTTCTGCATTCTGTAACATTCCCATTTTCCAAATGCAGCTCTCTCTGCATTCTTTAACATTCCCATTTTCCAAATGCAGCTCTTTCTGCATTCTGTAACATTCCCATTTTCCAGGCATTTTTTGAGGGAGTATTATTATTTTATTGTGAGTGTAATTTATGCTGAAAATAAACAGTGCCGATAATTTAAGGCCTAATAACAGGATAATCCAGGGCTGAGGTTTGCTCTGCTTCTGTGCACTCAAATTTCTGCGTAATAGCTCTGAGAAGAGCGATTATTTACACGGGTAACACACTGAAGCTCCACATAACTCAGGTCTGGACCCTGTCCTTCGTACACCTCTGCAAATGGTTCACCGTGCTGCACCTTTCCGCAGAAATGAGTACAATGAAAGCAGACGCCTGAGTAGAGTTCGCTCTCAAAGACTCGACAGGGCCTGTCCTTCAGTCAGCGCTGGAACAATGTGCCCCAGTGGGGACGCAGAAGGTGGTCGTTATCTGCCAGCGCCGGCAATTTGGTCTCAACGGCGGATCTGCATCTCCTTCACAATGACAGCGACATCCGTGTCATCTACAGAACCGACGCTGTCCTTCACATTCACACAGTAAATTAATCATTTAGTCACAAAGTAAAATGAGGAGAAGGAACAGATGTGAAACTGTTATAGAAATTATTGTGTAAAGCAAAGAAGATTAACTCAACTGGAAAGAAATAACCCCACGTTAACCTCTGCAAACTAGGAGAAATCAATCATAAGAGGGTCCTGAAAATTGGGGAATTTTTAACCTGCACCCGCAAGAAATGAGAAGCTTGTTCTCAGAATTGTAAGTGATGTAACAGTGCAGATATCTGTGAAACTTTCAGAAATGACCACTGAGCTCTGGACCTTTCATTCCCTTCATTTACGCCCTCACGCCAAGACAGTGGAGGAGAAAAGGCTTTTTGCAGGCGTAGCCAGGGCTGCTCACACTCTGTGGAGGCTGGGTTTTGCTAAAGCCAGTCTCTTCATTAGTTAAGCTTGTTGAAAACGTGTTAAGAATCCACCAAAACTTTTTCCATCAAATGTATGACAACACAATGCAAGGCCATGATATGTGTCACTGAAAATAATTTTTCTCAAATGGTTTAGTCTCAGTGACCAGGTTTCCACACTCTCTGCAGATAGGACCTAGTGGATTTCACCTGTCGTTCTATAATAGATCCGCGTAAAAATGGAGCCTCTTCCAAATGGAACTCAAACCAGTCGGATAAATCATCCTCCAGCTTGGCATTAGAGATAGTTATTAAGGATGGAAGGATTACCAGCAAACACAGGAGGTCCCAAAGTCAAGTCTGAGAACTATAGACAGTTGCTAGGCAGAGTCGCTAGGCTGCAATAATAAGGTATCTGTAAGTTCAGTATTCCATTACCATATTACAATTGCATTCGCAACAAAACATGGAATAGCCTTTTTAAAATGTTCTTCTTCTTTATTTTAAACTTGCAAATGCTTTACAGTTACCAGTAAATGAAACCCATTGGGACAGCATATGAAAATAGGCCTAAGTTTATGTATTCGCTCATTTGGTTTTTGTTATGCTTTTAAAATGGATTCGTGCATTTCAGCTCACATAAACCTGTCACCTGTTAAAATCCCCGCTGGGACCCTGCTGTTGAACCCTGAAGCAAAGTGCTTCACCTCAATGAGTGCACTCTCATTTTTAACAGATTTTTCTGAACAATGGACGCTAATGCAGCCAAGTGTTGACTGTGCATGGCACTTAGCAGTGTGTTAAATTGTAGGCCAATTTCTCCCCGGATGAGTGTGTCATTTCATAAAATTAATAATGATGTTCAAATAATAAGTTGAAATAAGTTCAAAGCAGGCCCATACAGTGAAGTGGATTACTCCTTGAACATTTTAAGTTAACTTCCCTCCTTGACTTTGCCTTCTCCTAGTAAGACAGGAGGTGATCTGCTTTATCCTTGCAGAACTGCAGAAAACAGCTTTGTGTATAATGGTTATTTAATTACACCAAAAGGGGGCTAGTGAATTTGGCCAATCAGTCATTTTTGCAAATCGTGTGTACTTTGTTTTCCCCTCAGCTGTAATGCGAGTTGTCGTATCGCTTTGCCATCTGTTTATCGCCAGTGTATATTCTCCACAAATTAATTGCAAGACTCTTTTGAGGCTTTTCCATATGGTTCCCAGTAATGGCTATGTGTGCCGCAGCCAGCTGGTTACGGCGATTTAACTTAAGGAGACAAACTGTCTCACCTTCAACAGAAAAAGTGCTGTGCTTTGGGAACTTTGTGAGGTATGGCCGACCTTTCAGGTAGCAGCCAAGATGTTTTGCCTTCAGTTGCAGCTGAGAATGAACACAACACAAACTCCTGCAGAAATGTCCAGTCGTAGACTAGCCATACACTTTGCACTGAAGGTACCGCTAATAACATCAACTTAGTGATGTGGATCTTTAAAATTCAGCAAAACTGCCTTGGAAATCTCACAGCCTAACAAGTTTCACAGGTGTTTTATTGAGACATGGCTCATACTCTGACCGTCAGACCTTTGGGGAGGAACCCAGGAAGGGGTCGTGTGTCTGTTAGGATACTTACAGGACTAGCTGAAGAGGGAGAGAGGTAGAGAGGATATCAGAGGGACTCAGACCGTGACTGGTGCAGAACAGATCCGGTCACGTGAGGAGGAGCGCCCGTAGCACCATCAGAGCCCCAGTGCTCAGAAACACGTCACATTGCACACTCTGACTGGCGAGCTGCTGCATTCCACTAAATAAAACAAATGCACTGCTAATTATGGGAGCCATCGTTAATCATTCTCCACACTTTACCATTCACCCACCTTAATGTCACCATTCACCAACCTTAATGTTACCATTCACCCACCTTAATGTCACCATTCACCCACCTTAATGTTACCATTCACCCACCTTAATGTTACCATTCATTCACCATTCACCCACCTTAATGTTTTGCCATTCACCCACCTTAATGTCACCATTCACCCACCTTAATGTCACCATTCACCCACCTTAATGTTGCCATTCACCCACCTTAATGTCACCATTCACCCACCTTAATGTCACCATTCACCCACCTTAATGTCACCATTCACCCACCTTAATGTTACCATTCACCCACCTTAATGTTACCATTCACCCACCTTAATGTCACCATTCACCCACCTTAATGTCACCATTCACCCACCTTAATGTCACCATTCACCCACCTTAATTCACCCACCTTAATGTCACCATTCACCCACCTTAATGTCACCATTCACCCACCTTACAGCACCAAGATGCCTTGGGCTCAGGAAAGTGGCTTGCAGGCCGAAGGGCCACACCTGCATCTGTGTCAGTCAGTAACGCCCACTGTGTGTGTTTGTGGATGCGCTGGACATCACAGATCGTAGTGTATTTAACACAGACACACAAACCACACACAAGCAAGCGCACCTCTCGCTGTTATTCGTGCAGACTTTGAGTGAGCTGTGAGACACCCACTCCATCCAGCCCTCCCTTCCTCCTGCTGTCAATCAGAGAAACACTCATAAAATGGAGGCGGGGTGTGATGTCACATGACTTGGCAAAAGCGACGCCCCTTCGTCTGCTCGGTAACTATAGAGGCAGGAAATCCCCATTGCATCTGTGTCATATACAGGGACGAGCATTCCGGCATGTGGGAGATCGGTTTGGAGGGCTGTCCCGTGCTCTCCATTTGTGGTGCAGGGTCATTGTGCAAAACCATTTTAAAAGTGCTGGATGTGATACGCTGCCAGGAAACATCAGGGTGGCGCAAGTGGACCTTTCAATTTGTGTGAAAAACCTGTAATCAAATTGTGTTACGCATCGTATAGATACAGCCTCAAAATACGCAAAGGTCGTGATCACAGAGAGTGAGGTCCAGACGTCGCTTTTCCATGCCCAAACCTTTAAATTCTACAAAGAAATGTCTGCATGTCACTGAAGATCTTCTCTGTAATGCAGACAGAGGGACACATGGAAAGAGAGGCAGACCCTCTCCCTCTCTCAGGCTCCTGTTCTCTCCTGATGTCGCTCGCATAAATCTATGTGAGTAAGCAGTGCTGCAGACACAGCTGCAGGAAGGGTGAATTATGAGATGTGTGAGAGAATGTGAGCACAGAGAGAGGAGACAGACACTGGGAGGGCATTCGAGTAAAACAGACAGAATAAACAACAGAGAGAGAAGGATGGAGGATGAAGGATGGAGAGAAGGGTGGTGGAAGAGAGAGAATAAAGAGGAGCAATAAAAGGGGCTTTCTCTGACACAAAAACAAATACTAACACACACATATGTACTAAAACACACACGTTTCATTCAGCCTTCTTTTTCACAAACCCTGAGCCACTGGAGTTACCTACTGAATGGTAAGATATTAAAAAATTATAAAAATACAACAAAATATGGAATAATAAAACTAGGAACTTCAAAAACAGGCATAATCAAAACAAAACATATTTTTTATCCAAATCTGCATCTTTACTATTCATGATACTTCCATTTATTTAAGAGTTTGTGTAGTGTTTTATCATCACTGTCTGTAAGATGTCTGAAAGGCCTGTATTGGCTGCCTGTAAAAGCCTAAACAGCAGGAGGAGGAGGTGGGTTGGATGGCTGGGCGAGTGTACCAGGCTGCCCCATGAAGCAAAGAAGCCTGAGACGCGACATCTCTGTGTGTTGAGATTAGGAATTACCAAAACTGGAGGGAATGCAGTATGCCCAACCGAAATCTCTATGACTTCTAGCCGGGGTTTGTGAGGGTTTCACCAAGTCTAAAACATTTCTCTCTAATATGATACGTGTGACATGTACAAAATCAGTTACTACATTTTCTTAGAGTTCTTTTTCATTGGATGTGTCATTCACTCGATCATCCTTCTGTTGACTTTTTTTAATTGTTCCATGAGGAGTACCCAAATGTTTTCAAGAGTAAGAAATAAATTGTCCTCAAATTGTTACAGATTGATGCCGGACTGACATAAACACCAACCAATTTCCAGAGATCTGAATTCTCATGAAATGTCAGACTTTGATTAAAGTGTTGCTCATACATTTTGGCAATTAAACCCTCTCATTTACTTACCAAGAGTGGAGAAACACCAGTATCATTTAATTGTCTGTTAATTCATGCATTTGAATGATTCACCAGACTACAGTTAGCACTCCCAAAATTCAGTGGGGGTCTATGAGGTCCAACAGGAATGCAAACTGGTTATAATCAATCAAAATCATCCATCAAGACCACAGCAGCTCATGGCTGTCTGGCTAGCTACTGCAGTAGTAAACAAGGTCATTTCTGGAACTGTTAAACTGGAGACAGCAAAACTTCTGTTGATTTGATTGCAGCTAGCTTGTTTTCCTGCTTGTTTTCCTCCTGTTGTTTTTCATAGTCTTTCACTCATTTTTTTTTTTATATTAACTCTAGTGCGGTGTGTTTTTCTGAGGATTTCTCCAGAACGAACACACAAAATTTAAAACAATACCCGTTGGTCTCTCCACTCTTGATAAGAAGAGACAGCGGATGGGCCTAATCGCTGAAATGTTGGCGTATGCTTTTAATTACCAAAGGTGACTATTCAAAAAACAAGTGAACTCCTGAAAGAACAGTAGGTTCATAGACTGGCCGTAATTATTTTAATGAAAACAGAACGGGGAATAACTTAATTTAATGTATCACTCCTGTCTGAGCACTCAGTTCCACTCACACAGAAAAGTGCATATACTGTTCATTTTAATTAAAGGCAAATGCACATTCTGATTTGGAGCAGCATAAATGAAATTCTAATCATAATTCTGATGAATTCATAAATGCAGGGCATTTAAATATGTACAAATAAAAGGCCACCTCAGGTCAAATAAATAAGAGATTAAACAAATATAAACACTAAGACACAGCACACAGTCTGTCCCCAACACACACACACACACACACACACATATACACACACTCACATATGTGCATGCATGCACACACACACACATATACACACACTCACATGTGATCATGCATGCACACACATACACACGCTTATATGCATACATGCATGCAAACACACACACACTCACATACAAATATACACAAACACACACATACACATACACATATACATGCATGCACACACTCCCATGCATGGACATGCACACACACATGCAGGCAAACAGACACACACACACACACACACACACACACAGTGTACACAGGCACACACACACAATCACACACACATAAACACCCTGCCAGGGTCCTCAGACTGACTGAGTGATCAGAAGCACAGCAGATTGAAGCTGTGTGTGAGGGCCTGTTTCAGTCTGCACACCTACCCACACAGCCCCTGACTCACAAACCACAGCAACAAGCATTACGGCAATATTACGCACTCAGCTACTGCAAACACCAATAGGGATAGTCAGACTGTGAAGTATAAGCTGTCTCCAGGATGAAAAAAGATGTGATGGATGATGAATTATTTCAGAGATGTAATTGAATTTGAAAAATGGCTGATTTATGAAGGAAGCAAAGATCATGTTATGGCCCTCATTAATCCAGTCTGTGAACACGTGTGCCACATACATCATTCTGCTAATGTAAGGACAGCACATGCATACACTCATACACAAGTGTGTGCGTGTGTGTGTGTGTGTGTGTGTGTGTGCGTCTGTGTGTGTGTGCGTGTGCGTGTGCGTGCGCGTGCGCGTGCGCGTGCGCGTGCGCGTGCGTGTGCGTGTGTGTGTGTGTGTGCGTTCCTGTCTGTGTGTCTGTGTGTGTGTATGCATGTGCGTGTGCACTTGTGTACGTGTGTGTGTGTGCGTGTGTGTGTTCGTGTCTGTGTGTGTGTATGTGTGCGCTTGTGTACATGTGTGTGCGTGTGTGTGTCCGTCTCTGTGTGTGTGTGCGTGTGCGCTTGTGTACATGTGTGTGTGCGTGTGTGTGTGTGCGCTTGTGTACGTGTGTGTGCGTGTGTGTGTGTGTGTTCGTGTCTGTGTGTCTCTGTGTGTGTGTGTCTGTGTGTGTGTGTGTGCATTGTTGCCTATGTAGAGTGAAGTCAGGGGCCACGGCAGGGTCCTGGGGGTGTCTGTGTAAATGAATGGATGTACCAGTGTATTGACTGTGACTGTAAAACACTGGGAGGCATGGTTGCCAGATTCTGAGGCAGTTCCCCCATCAAACCCGCAGCTGAAGCAGCTGTTGGCGCAGCGCACCCTTCCTGGCAGTGCGGTCAGAGATTATTCTGATAGTTGTGCTGTTTTCCTGGCCCTGCGGGGAACCTGTTTTCACCATCTGCGTCTAATGAAGGCTCTACCCAGCTCTGACACCTGCGACGCTGCGGCTGTAAAGGCTGCATCGCGTGTCTTAATCCTCAAAGCCTTTTCATCAATTTGAGTTTGAAGCCGAAGCCAAGAAAGGCTGTGGTGAGCTGCTTTACCGAGCTGAGCAATCTCACATTCAGCAGCAGAACTACAGCCCAAAATACAGCATAGTGTGGAGTTATTAGGCACACATAAACACATTTATACACACACACATACATGCATGCATACATATATACATACTGTACCATACCTTCCATTATATTATAGCATGTTGATATAACCTGGCGTGATGGAGGGAAATCCCTGCTTGTCCCCCAGAGCAGGAGATGGATCAGACAGTACTGTGTTTGTGTGATGCAAAACTGATGCAACTGAATTCTTGACAAAAATGCAGGGCTTCACTAATTGGTATTTGCAGCCCACAGAATGTCTGACAGAACACATTTGGGTTCTGTCTTTTGGACAGGATGTAGAACCGGGGTTCTGACTCACCGCAGTCATTAGGAGTCCCATGGCACCATTTCCACTGGCCAGGGGCTTCCCTGGTGTTCTGCTGAAACTCCCTACCTGTCGCTCTTAATCAGGTTACCTCATCACTCCTCAGCATAATGGTGTTAAATTCTCCTCCTCTCCACCTGAGCTAACGTGTGTGGGGCCACAGTCCTGAATTATTATTACGATTATGATTATGATTATGATTATGATGATTATTATTATTATTATTATTATTATTATTATTATTATTATTATTATTATTATTATTATTATTATTATTATATGTATTAATTTTCACCCACAGTGAGTTTCGGCGTTTTGGCACTATAGATACTTTTGAAATGCCACAGCACTCCATAACCTAACGAGATTCTAAGAATAGAGGAGGGAGTTCTGCTGCATGTTAGCATATCTGGAGCTGCTAAATTGTCGGACAGTAAGGAAGATGAATGGGTAGATTTAGGTTGGAGAGCAAGTTACATAAATACATTATCAGCATTATTTTCTTCTCATGATAGACCCAAAAATAAATAATTTTTTATCCAATAATGAATATATATGACAGCCTCTGTGCCCACACAGATAAGCTGTTATTGGCTGGCTGTCAGGGGTAAACCTATATTAATGTGAAAGAGAAATAAAAAGAAGTATTCACAGCAAGGAGGACGAGAGTCTCCATAATAAGTTAAAACACAGAGTGCTTCAACTCCACCGGTGTTAATGGAGTCTGGGTTGCTGTAGCAGGGTGAAAAAGGCGTGAGATGGGAGCGTGCCACTGAAGGTGCCAGCCTGGCCTTCCTCTCCCCTGCCAGCTCCCCAGTCCAGCTGAGTCACTCCAACATGGCACTCTGATCCGCCGTCAGCAGCAGCAGCTGCAAAACCGTTCACAGCATTCAGTCAACACTAAGGAAAGTACTGAGTGAACGTACAAACTGTACACCAGTTCCGCTGTATTCCGACACAGCAATACTATTGTTACTGGAAAACGAGTGTTTTTTGTTTTCTTTCTTTTGTACAAAGGTTTGAACATAGCCAATCAGAGGCAGTGTGGTTGTCCTTACGTGAGAGTACTGACTTTCTGAACATTACAAACGTTACAGGTGCTCAGGTGAGACTCACTGGTACTCCGTGACCCGAACTGACGATCCCCTTTCCACCGTAATGCTTTAGGGTGCTCCAGCGCTTATGGCCCACGGTGAATTAGTGCAGAATTTATATCCCAGAATCCCTCTTTCATGGAACTCCGCCCGACTCCACTTCCCCCTAAACTAAACCTCACACTTGACAGATTTCCTGCCTGTGTTTTTTGCTCCGTCTCCCCAGCGGAGTCGGTCATCTCTGCAGAAAGCCGTGTAGAAGTCAGCAGCTTTATTACTCTCTAAATGGCTGTCACCACTCCATGCCTGTTTCACATGAAGCGCCCCTGTTTGGGTTTTTTAGGAAGAGGTGCAGGGGCTCACCCTACGGAGGCTGTAGAAGGGCCTGATCCCCTTCGGTCCGTTTGAACAGGGAACAGAGGGAGTGAGCAGCCTGACAGCCCTTACATATAAATAATGAGGGCAGGAGCTCTGAGCGTGTGACTCAACCAGCAGAAATCACCCTCTTTATAATGATTATGATGCTGCTTTTTATTTGTAGTGTACGGCGCCAGAACATTCTCAAGAAGCTTTCCTTAATGACATGTCAGTTTTGTATCTCTCTTCCTGCCTGTCTTTGTTTTCTTTACAACGAAGGCTCCCAGGCTTTCCAAACCTGCCAGTCAAACCCAAACACTGGACCCTTATTAAAGACATTCCCCAACTCTTCTGCTGCGTTATCAGACCAGAGACCAAGAGCCCGTTCAAAGACTGAATTCCGTCTCGACAGCACATTCCCTGAAAGCTTTGCTGTCAAACTCAGGTCCTGGAGGGCCACAGTGTCTGCAGGTTTAACTCCAGTCTTTGATGTCGTCCCCCACTGATGATGTCACACATCCGCCGCAGATATGCTTCCCACTGTAAGCTGGTCCTCATAACAGCGGCCGCTAAAGAGGTTAATGCAGATACAATAGTAATTATGTCAGTCCATTGTGAGGTCATGCTCGTGCTGGTAATCCTGCTCGGAAAAGTACTCTACCAATGATGGACTGCCGGGAAACAGAAGCATTAACATGCTGAAATATTAATGTGAGATAGCCAACTACTTAAAAACTATTTCATATCATATCCATAACATCATACAGAGTGATTTATGATCAGATATGGATCCATTTCTGATGAGGTTTTGTCATGTCTACAAGCATGAAAGAAAAGCCTGTCAACGTGGGTGTGTACATGAGGATAGCGTGTTATTTTGCTCAAATGAAAAACTACTGCTGTCACGACTGAAACTATCACCTCTCCTGCTACTTTTCTCCAGCAACCGTCTCATTCAATGCAAAAGCTGCAAAAATGAATAAAATAGATTGTACTCAGCATGATTAATGTAAAGTGAAATTATGGACAGGATAGGATTATTAATTGCTCTGAAGGTTGTGAGACTATCAGATAAAAACATAGTATATGGGATAGCTTGCAGGCTGACCCATTATCCAACCAGCCACCTGGACTGTAAACGGTCATATATGAAACTGCACTTTGTGTCGGTGTGTCTAACACCAGAGAAACTGACATAAAAGCCTGTCATTCAGCTCACTGCAAAATGTAAGCCCTAATTTTTCATTTTCATCTGCACAGTCTGGCACGGTCATAAATTACTTTAAAAAAGTGAGCATTTCCATTTTTTGTAATTCACAAATGGTAATTTTTTTATTGAATCCATGTTTTTCATTAGCCTAAAAAAATAATAACTCATTCTCCCAGCAAGCAGGAGAGGAGGGACTGCAGCTGTCTGCATTCATTTGGAGTCACTCCAGGTCACACATAGTTTGGTTGGAAGCCTCAGCTAAACTGACCAATGGCCTATCTCAGCCCGAGTCATGTGACAGACTCTACCACACCCCTCTGTAGCAGCAGAACCCAGTGACAGCTAATTGCCACAGCACTTTACCACTGTTAAAAATTAGTATATAATGACATAAACACAGCTGCAAATGCACAGAAAAAAATTATTTCATAAACTGAAAATGACAATGAGACACAAACCATAATAATTTCAATTTTCATTCTTTTTTTGTTTTATGGGAAAAGAGAGAGGATGAGAGAACACAGAATGAGCCGGAGGAGGAAACGGTAATGTGTCCCGTTAGTGAGGGTCGACGGTTAATGATTCTTCAAATCTACACTTACGGAGCTGGGTGCGCGAGCCAGGCGCGCTGACGGCAAATGGAGGAATTAGGAAACCTTTCAGTTAACAGAACTGGTGCTGTTCAGAGAGGGGGAAAAGAAGATGCCGTCATGCTTCTACAGAAACACGACACATGCTGGGGAAAATGTATATTAATGCAATGACGCTGATGTCTGTTATTTACCATTACATTTATTATTATCAATGCTTTACCAAATTTTAAGGCTCTATGTAGCCTCAGGGATCTACAGAGTTAGGGACTGAGTGGCGTCAATCTGAAGGTACCACAGGAAGTGATGTCATAATCATATCAATCCAAATTAAACAAAAGGGGCATTATTGCTAAAGAACATTATGCGTTAAAATTATGTGTTAGAATGAAACCAGCAAAGACAACAGGATATGTAAAAGAAAAGGTATCATTCAGAAAATGATGTGGGGAAAATGGCACTGGTCTAATGGGACGGGGTTATTACTGGTGTGATTCCCACCCTACATTTATGAGAAGGTTTGCTGACATCTGTCTGCCCATAGTTATGTTAAAGGCAATATGTGGTTTAATAGCATACACTGTGTGGGTTTTATGAATGAAAGGTTTTGTTTTGTGTTCTGCCAGAGCACTCCAGAGGAAATGCAGGTGTTCACCTCAGAGTGCTGAAACAGAGAAGGAGAAGCAGCACTGCATTGTGGGATATCCGCCGTATAGCTGCACATTCTCACCCGTGCTCAAAGAGAACCAAGGAACAGCAGCTGGCTGGACCGTTGAGTTATCAGCTTTTCCTCTGACCGATGGGACATACGCATGTGATTAGCATTCTCCAGGAGCCTTGAGCAGCCATCAGGTGTGCGTGATCGCGGCGTCCTTAACGACGTCGTCAGTGGGGCAGCTGGACCTTGGCGTGAGCGGCTGTTTGTGCGGCAGTGTCTCTCACCTGAAAACAAGTCAGTGGCAGCGTGCGGCATGTGAAAACAGGGGTGATATCAGGACGAGTCCCCCCCCCCCCCCCGCCCATCTTCCCACCGTTTCACAGGAGAGACCCAGACCGCTGCAGAACTCACACTGTCATCACCTGCAGGGCAGAGACATCCAGCAGACGCTGATTTCTCCTGCCTCCTCATAGTGTCTGGACTGGGCCTGTTTTGGCAGACATCCTGTGCGTTTGATTGGACAGATGCAGGACTAAAGGAAATGAGGTCATCATTACTGTCACAGCCAGCTGCGTCCTCCCTGAGCTGACCCCTGTCAGAGTGACTTAAGCTCACATTTGCAGGTGTGAATTGCCGAGTCGTCTGCAGAGTTTGAAATGGCATACCGGCCTGTCTTCCATAATGAGCTCCGTGTGAGCGCGCTCCATGCCCCAAAGAGGGGCCAGGTGGGTCCCCCACAGCACTGAGAGTCTCAATTTTAGGGCTCCCAAATTTCTGTAAGGCCCCATATAGGAGGAGCCCTAACCCCCCTCTGCCACTGCCATTCCCTCTCACACACACACACACACACACACACACACACACACACACACACACACACACACACACACACACACACACACACACACACTCACACTCACACACAGCTCATTCACCCCTGCCATTCCCCCTCACACACACACACACACACACACACACAGCTCATTCACCCCAGCCATTCCACCTCACACACACACACACACAGCTCATTCACCCCTGCCATTCCCCCTCACACACACACACACACACACACAGCTCATTCACCCCTGCCATTCCACCTCACACACACACACACAGCTCATTCACCCCTGCCATTCCCCTCACACACACACACACACACACACACAGCTCATTCACCCCTGCCATTCCCCCTCACACACACACACACACACACACACACATAGCTCATTCACCCCTGCCATTCCCCACACACACACACAGCTCATTCACCCCAGCCATTCCACCTCACACACACACACACAGCTCACACACACCTGCCATTCAGCTTGACTGAATGATACCCATACCAAGCATCACTTTTAATGATAAAAACAACTAAGTGAATAAACACTTAAGCACTATGAAAAATAATTTTAATACAGTGTTTTTCATCGTCCCAGCGTGAACTTTCAGAGAGTTTCTACTTTTCATGATCAGTTTCATTCTTTCAGTCGGAGGCAAAAGGTCATGGCAAACTGGCAATTAATCCCCATTTCAATATGAATTGGATGAGTATGTGGACCTGCTTCCTCCGCAGCAAGGTCACCCAGTCTCATTATGGGACAAAGGAGCAGAAAATGGAGGGATGAAAGGAATGTTCCCCCACAGAGGTCAGAGCAGAAGTGAATTCTGCTGTTGTAAAAGTTGTGTTATTGAAGATATTCTGGCATTGTTAAAGTTCCAGTTTTGTACAAGCTGTGTCATTGTAGAAGTTTCTGATATTTCTGAGGCTATAATTCTTGGGAGATATTTTAGTAAAGGTTTGGGCACCGAAGTGTGCTGGTATTGTAGATTGCAATCCCCAAGTTCCATTTTATTCATTTGAGTTCTTGCAGAGGAGACAGTGAGACCTGACCTCCTGAAAAAGGACTAGCAGAGACCCAGACCGTCCTTGGCTGCCCCCATCTTTACCAAATTAACAGCACAAAGACACTCTTTTTTTTTTTTTTTCAACGGGTCATCCACAGGGTTCAGGTCTATGCTCTTAGAGGAATGAGAGTTGCTGCAAACTCTAATTTTGCCACAAAGTCAAACTACAGCTGTACAACTGATCTGGGATTTTTAACAGCTAGATATAGGTTTGCAGTTATGGTTTCTCTTTTGTTTGTAAAGAAACTGAACGTGCACCTCTGTATTGGGTGAAGTATTACTTTGACAGAAATGATCGATGTCGTCACGCACCCAAGCCAGCTCAAAGGTGTGGCCTCTTACTCAATGAAGGGCAAGGCTTGCCTGAAGAACTGAAAGCCGACCCAAGTCTAAAGGACCTCTCAATAATGGACCCAATTAAAGACTGAATAAACACTTAGCTGGACTTCCCTCTGTCCCCTCCCTCTCATCACCTCCTTATTTTCACTCTTCCCATAATTTAGAATGTTTAACCGCCCACGTGTTGTTTAATTCTCATGTAAATGTTCCTTTTCACATCTTTTATTTATTTATCTGTGCGATTTGCTCAGTCATTTTTCATGCCAAAATTCAGCATGTTGGAGGCCAAAAACCAGCCATAAACTGCTCATGTTATCTTATGATTACAACGCTAGAGAGCAACATGATCAAGAAGAATGCAGCATTTTTCAAGGAGCGTTGTGATAATTACTGCATGGTGATGTTCATGGGAGGCGCTGAGCCCTGAGGGAATAGTGCTTTCCCTTCAGCACCACAGGGGCTGTCAGACGCCACAGCGCCAGGTAAAACATGCGAGGAAGCCTGGCTGGTTCTGGAGATTAACCTTCCTGTCTAGGAGGCCTTTTCACTTCCCCTGAGAGACGGGGTGATCTAATTACTCAGCCTGACTGGCCGCACGAGTAGGCAAACTCAGGTGGATCAGTGGCGCGTTCATTTCTTCACCGAGGCTGGTTTTACCGGCTGCTTTTACACACGTTCGATTTTCTGACTGCAGAATTGTGAGGATTGATGACAGAGGTGCTTCTTCTATCTGAGACAGTGATATCATGATTAAGATATTTAATGCGTTATAATATAATTATATAAATTCCATTTCTGAATGTGTTCCCAGTGCAGTACGGCCAAAAACAAGAACAGCAGAAGGGTGATCAAACAGAAGCACTGGCAGAGTCTCTGGAGATGCAGCAGATTTTAACATTTCTGGGTAAAATGAATTAATAAAAAAACAGGGTCTTGCGTTGTGGTGGGAAAAGAAAACATAATTCCAAACGGGTTTCTGAGGACACAGATATAAACAATATTTAGATCACTCAAAAGGCTTCTGAAAAATGTTTGGGTGGAAACATTGCTGTGTAAAAACAAGACTCACTTTGGCTAATAAAGCTTTCATCTTCAGTGCTGCTGCATGGAGAGCTGCGCTTAGTTCCCCTCTTGTTCAGTTTAAAGGTAAGCAGCGTTTTTATTTACATATGTCTCATTTAAAAACCTAATTAACACATGTGTGACGCTTGGAATATGAACACCCAAAGGTTAAGCTTTACCAGTGCTGTTCCAATTAAAACAGCAACATTACTGCCCATCAGTTTACTTACTGTAAATTAGTGTGCTTAGTGTAAACTCATAACTAAATCAGTTTTAAAAAAGTTAAAATCACAAAAACCAGGAGACTGTTTTCTCCTCTGATCAATGACATTAATGGGTTAGACTCTGAAACCAAAATAATACGGCACACAAATAAACTCCCTGGGAGGAGATACAGCCTGCATAGACCTCATATCTCAGGGTAGAAAAACTGATCTTGGATCAGGTCTCTAATTTCCCTATCCTAACCTTATCCATCATGAGCTAAGAGGCAGATCTGATCCTAGATCAGGTCTCTAATTTCCCTATCCTAACCTTATCCATCATGAGCTAAGAGGCAGATCTGATCCTAGATCAGGTCTCTAATTTCCCTATCCTAACCTTATCCATCATGAGCTAAGAGGCAGATCTGATCCTAGATCAGGTCTCTAATTTCCCTATCCTAACCTTATCCATCATGAGCTAAGAGGCAGATCTGATCCTAGACCAGGGCTTGTTTTCCAAAGGATCCCAGAGCAAGAATACAGATGTAAGATCAGGTTCCCTGTGTTGATAACATGACCTTATCCATTATGAGATAAAAGCAAAACTGATCCTAGATCAGGCCTTGTGCTGCTGTATAAATATAGACCTAGCAGTCTCGTTCCTCAGCAAGCACATGTCCCAAACCGCCACGCCACCGCTCGCCCCCGGACGCTCTCAGAGAAAAGGAGAATGTCCCCCACTGCAGAGACAATGCCGCTCCCTCCCACATCAACACGGGCTCAGGTCCTGAGCCAGCCCAAAACAAAAACACAAATCCTGCTTATCCCTGTGCTAGAGCACAGCGTGCTAAAGACAAATCGCAATTCAGTCAACACCATGCGCAGATTAGTAAGCTGAGTGGGGTATTTTAGCGGCTGCTCCTCCTCCCTGGCTGCTCTCTGCTTCCTGGGCTTCAGGCTCTGTGTTTAAACAGCCAGCTTGAAGTGACTCAGATCTGCTTTTCCGATATCTTGTTTAGATCCAATCTTTCTCTTAGGTAAAAACAGGAAATAGTCATATTGAATACAATTTTCTTGAACCCTTATTGGATCAGAACTTGTTTGCATTGACCACATTAGAAGGTAATTTTTCACAAGACTTCCAAAATAACCAACATATATATATTTTGTTTTTCCATTCAGATGTTATTTTTTTGTAGTTCCACATGTGATGCAGTGCTGACTACTTGACTTTCAATAAAAAAAATAAAAGATGTTAGATTTAAGGGCTGCTCCCTAAACCAGCCCTGCTCTGTCCTAAAACAGGAGCTCTGAACCACAGAATTGGCAAAGCCAGAGGGGAGTCTGGGCACTGGACAGATCTGATTGGCCACCCTGGGTGCCACCCTAAAATTTCATTGGCTATCACTGTTAGTCCGATGCTGATTGACATCTCATTTCACCTCTCGTTGAAAGAACCATTTACTTTGACATTAGCTGTCTGACAACTGATCAAAGTGATTAAAAGCCCTTCAACAAACACAGAACATTCTATCTCTGTAACGCACATCTGTGTCTTACACTATGTGGCATTAAGAGGGTAATTCAGCACTCATTAGAAATGAAATTTGTCTAATTAAGAACAATTGACAGGTCTTCACACTTCAGCACTTGCAGTTAGATTTGGAATATGCACCTGCTTACTCAGTGGGTGCATTGGACTAAGCTGGAAGCTGCTCTCCTAAAGCAAAGAGGGTCTTCAGCACCATGGACAGCAGCATGGTACTTCAGCACCATGGACAGCAGCATGGTATACAATGACCAGCACAGCTGAGGATAATTGGTAATGGACCCAGGTGTTACTAATTAGCCTTGACTTTGCTCTTTTTAAACGGGCTACTGTGCCTTGCAAGGCTTTTGATGGAGAAACCTAACAAACCACTTTGGTTTTTCAAACAGTCTTCCATGTGTTTTGGGTAAACCTTCCTAGCATGCATGTTTTCTGAATGTCTTTTCAATGTCATTGGTCTTTTTTTTTTTTTTTTTGAGGAAAGAACTTGGTTTGAAAAAGGTAAAGAATGTTTATCTCACAACCAAATGGGAATTTAGTGTAAATCTTCCCTAAAGCTGAAGTTCTGTGCAGTCTCGGTCGGCCATATGGAGCTTTTACTGGCATTTGTTTGTGTGTTATTCTTTCACTTGCCTCAAGTTGCGCCACAATATTTAAATTTTCTTAAGCCGAGAATATTCTTTAGTTTGCCAGATCTACTCAAGAGTTTCATGCAGTTTTTCTTTCTACTGCCCCCTGGTGGATGATGAGGTAATGTTGCACAGAATTGCGTAAAGTGAAGTGCAAAAGCATTCATGTGAGGTGATCTTAAGTTCTCCTTCTCAATGTGGTGTGAGATGAGGTCATTTGCCACTTTCTAGGCATGCTCTTTCTGGATACTCACAGCTACAGCATTTGCAGCCAATGTCCATTATTTACATTTTTATAACGCAGAATCATGAGTCTCAGAGCTGAACACTGAGGTATTCACATTTCTTGCATGTTAAAGCAGTTAAAGGCCCCCTTGTTGCCTCCTGATGGTTTTATCTTTATGTTGCACATTGTAGTTGTAAAATGGTGTTGTGCAATTATCCATGTCCAAAACTGAATACCAGTAATTAGACCCCAGAAGTAAATTTTCTGTCTTCATTGTGAAATAATTCAGCATGTTGTGGCATATGTTCTTGAATATGTTGTAGATATGATACCCTGTTCGTAAAATATCAAAGCAATTGAGAGAGTTTCCAAATATGAAGCGGCTCTGAAAAGGAGCTGTTCCACATATAAAGCTGCTCTGCAGAAAGCAGCTCGTACATCCTGTTCCGCTCTGTAATGAGGGAGAGATTCCACAGTGCAGGAGAAAGCCTCGTCAGCCGATATGAGGGATTCAACTCAGACACAAGTGTTTCTTTTCTCTTCCCTGATGGCTCTGACACCCCTCCCTCAAACGCACCAAAAGCATCTCCGCACAATCATGAGAGCCGTGAAAGCACACGCGCGCACACACACACAGCGGCAGCGTCGGTATCAGGATGCAGCGGCAGAGCTCTGAGGGACAGACCGTGGGCCGGCGGCCCGTCGCTGGGTTGCCATGGTAACGGGGAGGTTTGGGGGAAGGAGAAGCTCTGACTGATGCCGAGCTTCTAGGAAATGATTTTTAAAAAAACCACATGAGGATCCATTAACCCAAACCCGCCCCTCTCCTCTCTCTCTGACCCTCTCAGCTGCAGCATCAGAGCAGGGGCGCGCAGGGCCGCAACGTCTGGATGTTCTCCCAGCATCCTCTGCTTACATCAAACACCTCACTCTTACTGTACAGGTGTATCATGTTTCATTCATTCTTATTCCTTTCTGTTTTCATTTTCAAAACAAGATAAATACATTTTTTTCTGTCTCTGTTCCTTTTCTCAAACTGGCTTCTACCAGTTGCCCCAGTTTATTATATAGTCTGTTCAACTCCTGTGCTCTGTACTGTCCTTCACACCTGTACTGTCCTTCACACCTTCGCTGTACTCCACACCTGTTCAGTGAAAACTGAACCTTCTGTATTCCTTCCCCACTTGTCTGGTTTCCACATCATCAAACAGACCTGAAGGGTTTCCAGTTGCAATATTTGTATCTGTCTTGGATGTATGTATGTGTGTATGTACGCTGTACATACTCAATGTGTACATGTATTAGGGATGTACATGTCTTTCCTCAGGTACAGGTAGCTTGGGTAACACAGCTACTATCCTGCTAGCTATGATATTAGCAGTGCTATAGCTTATAGCAGTTTATGATCCTGCAGAACAGGCTGCAGGCTGAGCCCCCTGCCTTTGCACAGATTACACACAATGAACCCGGTAAGAGAAGCATTTGGACCTGTCAGACTGAAAGGCATTCACACCATAGATAAAGTGTGGAAATTGATTGACTGGAGGCAAAATGGATTAAACAGGTTTAGAAAGGGCAGTGGGTGGGATTAGATTTTAAAAGGAAAAACAAAGATGGGATCTCTTACAGTGAGACAGAGCGGGGTGATAAACAGCAGTGCTGTGGGAAGACGGACAGGGCAGTGGGTTGATTTTGGGACAGCGGCCTGTAAAAACCGCAACTCAAACCTGGAGTACGGCGGGCTTTCGGAGGGGACATCGATCACAGGCCCTGCCTGGCTGACCTCTTTGTCAGTCCACGCCTCGGGCCGGACCCATCCCTCATCCGGGGGAGGTATGGCGACCATCTCCCCCAGCGAGAGAGGCCTAATCCACTGCCATGTCCCACAGATGAAGCAGCTAAATTATGACTCGGACACTTCCACAGCGCAGCGAACCTGCTTCTGACTGTGATGCAAGAGTCAAGGAAGCTTCCAGAGAAAATGACAGAGATTCTGTTGAATGGCTTCCCTGGATAGTCCTCAGAATTTAAAACAATCAAATGACCCATACACACACCTGCACACACAGGTATATGTGCACATCCACACTTCCACACACAGACACACGCAGGTGCATATGCTTGTCCATGCATACATGCACACACATTTTTGGAACTCCATAAATCAAAATATGACATTTTCTACAGCATGCGTCTGCTGGAGCACACTCACCCTGATAAAGATTTCTCTGGAAGGCACTTCCTCTCTTTAATGTCACTGCTTTTCCTTAGCACTAAGACACTTCACACACACACACACACACACACCTGATGATGCTCTGACCCTTATTTTCATTAGAATTTTTTAAATGTCAGACACAGACAGCCCTCTCTGGTGAATGGCAGCTGGACACGCATTAGACCCAAGCAGCTCCACAGTGATCATTGAGCCTAATGCTCTGCACCAAGCGATGTTTATCTGGCATCCAGCTCAAGCTATTTGATCACAATAATGTGAGAACTGTCCCTGACCAATGGCAATGAAGCATGTGGAAGAGCCACATCCCAACATACACTTGGGTTCACTTTTCTGTCTCTATGACTAATAATGCAAAGGCGGGTATATTTCTGTTATGTAAAACATTCTTTTTCTTTCACTTTGAATGAAGGAACATTCTAAATGGGTCCAGACCACAGGGTGATTGTAAACTCTCAAACTTCTGTTCATACTTTTCTCCTTATGCCAGAGGGATGTGAGAGTTATCTCTGCTGCTCCAATATTAACATCAGTTTAGACAAAAAATGGAAATAAAAATGTAAAAATCCTCTGCCACGTCCCTGCAGACAGCTCTGATTCCTGTGTAAATCGGCCTTATGCCTGACTGCCATCACAATGTGCCCCCACACCCCACTGTGAGTGCTGTGGTGTTTATGTAACGGTGGTTCTTTTGTCTTCTTTTGTGTTTCTCCTTTTGCGTCTCTCTCTGTCTCTCCCTCTTGCTCTGTTTCTCCCTCTCCCTCTCTGTCTCTCTCTCTCCCTCTCCCCCTCTCTCTGTCGCTCTCTTTCGGCTCAGTATTGGTTTGTTTTTGACCAGATTCCAGCTAATTAAGGCTGCTGACAAACCCAAGGACGATCAATGAAACCCAATGTGGGGCTGGGGGTGCAGAGCGTCTGCACAGCTAACTCTCCCAGCAGCGGTGACTGAGCTGCGCACCTCCAAACAGGCCGAGCGCCACGGAGGCCCTGCACCCCCACTCTCCGGCATGGGGGCACGCTGCTCGCTGCAGATCTGCATCGCCAGCAAGGAAAGGAAATACCCCCCACATCCCTCCACACGGAAAACATCCTAATTATCTCTGTTGCTGGGAAAGAGAATCGCTTCACACATCTCTCTAGGGTCCTCTTGAAATCAGATCTGAAACGATGAATAAATAACAACAGCATGGCTACCATCCTCAGCTAAGCCTCAAACATATACACAAACACATATACACACATACATACATCCACACACATATAATACACGTGCATACATACATGCATGCACGCACACACACGTATCCATTTACAGACGCTCACATACATACACACTCACGCACCCGTTATCTCAGAGACCTGTGGCTCAGGCTGCTTTTCCTTAGCTTGAGCAGAGATCACGGGTTCATAAGCGCTCATAAGCGTTCATAAGCGTTCACAAGCTGTTCATAAGCTGTTCATAAGCATGACGAGACACAAGATGTAAAATCACTTCACATTACATGAGAGAGGCGTGTACAAGTCACCCCAAAAACAAAGATAAAGTACACACCTACTCCATTAAGCCTCAAAATCATCACAGCACAGGAAGTGAAGCAGGTTCACGCCGGAGGGCATGATGGGAATTCAGCAAAGATCCACAGGCCAATTAGTTTCCACTAAAGCTCCTGTTTTCGTATTCCTGGTCTGTCACTGGATGAGTGCGGTGGACAGACTGTGGGGTGGAAACTTCCTGGACGGCAAAAGATTCCAAAAACAAACTCAAAAGCCCAAAAAATTTGGCACAAAACTCGGCCCAAGAGACATTGTGTGTTGAGAGCAACAAGTTCTGTGATGTTTTATCATTTATGTTTTTCCTTCATCAAAAAATTCTGCTCTCATTTTTTATTCTAATGTGTCAGTTAATCAAAAAATGAGATGAAAGTAAAAAAAACAGCAACAACAACAAGAAGAAAAAGCCATCTGTAGGCGATGTATTCCAGGGTGCCCTCCTCGCGGTGGCTCTGTGTGCAGAGGGGAATCTTTGTTCCGGAGCCTGGAAAAGGGTTTTCCGCACAAAAGTGTGAAAAAGTGATTAGAGCTGCACTGGTGAGGAAAAAGGGGTGCAGACTTGGATTCCCGGGGTACACTGCTACCTTTACACCCTCCAGCAAGGGGTACATCCCAAAAACAGCACCTACAGGTGATGTAGACCTATAAAAATATTCAAATTACTGTAACTGACACTTGACTGGGGAACACATAACCAGTGAATGGGCTTTGTAAGCTGTTTTGATTAAATAAATACCAAAGATATCATATTTTAAGCCGTCTGTGAGTACACACATTCTCAGCACTAATGAGTCCTCCATTCACACCAAGCACAGTGAGGTATTTATAGGAGACTATGTATAAGTGTATTCCTTTTTGTTTGGAAGAAAATAATTTCCTCTGTAACACATATACAATCACATTCATCCGTGCAGAGCGGAGCTTCAAAGAAAATAAAGAAGCATAATAAATATTTTCTTTTTTTTTGTAGATGTGAGAAATCATGAGTCAAATATATGAGTCAACACCACCCCCAGAGCTGAGCCTGTAATTAGAGCGAGGGATGTTGGGCCTGAGAGTGGCCTCTACAGCAGCAGAGCCTGCCGCCCGCCCGACCGCCTGCCCGCTCTCCCAGTCTCCCCGACCGCCTGCCCGCTCTCCCAGTCACCCTGCTCACCTGCCCGACCACCTGCCCGCCCGCCCGCCCGCCCGCCCGCCCGCTCTCCCAGTCTCCCAGTCTGACATCCCCGCTCATGAGCTGTGCAAACTCTGCTGACAAACGGAAAAAACTCACCTCACTTAAAATAGCAGGAAAAAATAACATGTACAGTACTGTACATTACATAAACCCAGCATGTGCTGGCTCGATAGAACCATCAGAAAATGATCGAGTGTGTGCGCGCGTGTGGGTGTGTGTGTGTGTCTTGTGTGTGTGTGTGTGTGTGTGTGTGTGGGTGTGCAGGGTTTGAAATGATCACTGACTCTGACTGTATAGGAGGTCCTATATAAATTATATCATAGTGAGGGGATGTAAAATCGTTGGGGGGGTGAAATGCATTGGTAATATGGTCAAATGGAGGACCGGCCCCCCTCAAACCTCAACCCCCAGAAGGCTCTCCCCCATGAGTAGGATAAAAGCAGGGGCCTGACTCTGGTGAAGGGCGTGCGCGATAATGGCGTTCTGTGCTGCTGCTTCATTAGTCCGATTGGCTCAGGCTGGTAGCAGCCTTTCTGAGCTCATTACTGTCCTCTCCACTACAGCTGTTAGAGGCGGAGGAGAAGCAGATCTCTCCCTCTCTCCCTCTCTCCCTCTGTCCTTCTGTCAGGAGTTTTCTGCCTCTGACTGAACCACAGACAGACCCCCCCGCCCCCAAACACTAGCCCCACCCCCACAACACAAGAACTTCCAAACGACTCGCTCAGTTGTGGGGGTGAGGGGGGCAGCTGAGAGGACAGTATGATACATAATCCATACAATGAACAAATGCAGATGCATTTGGTTTTTTTTACACTCACAGACATTGTACTCATGACCAGGCAGAAAAGGTTGTGACAGTGAATACGAAGATGTCTAAAACACAAACTTCTCTCACATTGCGCTGAACAAAATGAAACCCCTTTTAAAGCCTCCGATCATGTCTTCACGATTTAAGGTTGTAAATGGGTTTTGTTAGACACTTAAGTCTTTAAAAATTAATATGAAAAATATTAATAAGAAAATTAAAAAATAATATGTATGAATCTGGGCATTATTTTGTGTGAGGTGGCAGTTTTGCATGTGACTCTCTCCCAATAGTTTGTTGAATGGATTTAGTTTGTTTTAAGCAAAACTGCTCTGAAGTTAAATACATGATTTTGATAAAGTGGAAGCTACTATTTATCTTATCATATCAATACACAGTGAACACTCCTGCCTCCCTGTCGCCCTCCTGTGGACAACAAATGTAATCACAGACATACTGCAGATGATGACATTGGGAGAAATGCAGCACCTTTTCTTCTGTCTTTCATTCCCTCTATACTCTCTGTTCTCTCAAGCCCTCCATCTCTCCCCCACTCCCTACTCCCCTCTTCTCTCCTCCGTTCGTTTACCGTCCCAGCCGACACGAGAAACATCTCTTTCTGAAACAGACGGGGGAATAACCTGAGTCACCCTCATGGGATTCCAGACACAGAGCATAGCTACTTCCTCTGGTGAAACACAACCAACGCTATTCTCTGCTCATGAACCTGGCTGGCGTACCGTGAACTCATACTCTCTGCATACTTTCTGTCACAAACGTCATCATTTTTTTAGCACCTTTATTTAAGGGTTTTATTAAGAAGGCTATACCAGACGCATAATCACTATACATTGATTTAACATTACCTTTTACAATAAAATCTTCACTGAAATTTCTGAATAAATATATGCACATTATCTTCCAAATCTTTGTGAAAGAAACATTAAAAGCGCTTCCTACAAAGCCGTTTGTAATGATTTCCAGGAGATTTTTTTCTTTTTTTTTTTTTTTTTTTGTAAAGAAAGCAGATTGACCTCTTGAAAGTCATTTGTATTCAAAAAACGTTGATCAGCAAGTCAGAGCGAATGAGAACTCTCTTTTTGTTATTGTTGTTTGTCTCTGATGTGTTGACTCAAGGCAGGATGATGAACAGTGAGACGTTGTAGCGGTATCTCCATCGAAAGACTGTCTGACGCCTTCACCCCCCCCACCCTATTCCCGCCACACGCCCCCACCTCGCACTCTTACATGCATGCGCGTAACTGCAGCGGTTTGCAGATAGAGGCCGGGCCCTGGGCGGGGGGGAGGGGGGGGGGTTGGTGGGAGGGACCAGACCCCTGTTCCCATCCTTTACCCAGCTGCCCCGGCACCCGTGACACCCACTCACTGGCTGTCCTCCTCCTCGTTTCCTAGGCCTCAACTTTTACGTTCCAACTGCTCCCGGATAAACAAATCTGTTCCATACAAAAATAAGTATTGATAAGTATTGATAAGTATTGATTGATCATTGCTGGCTACTCGGTTGAAGGCACTTCATAGGATATCTGAGTAAGGCCCTCCTTCCATAGCAACAAGGGGGGGCAAAGGGGGACATTTTAAATATGCTTTACCCTCTCATCGTGCTCACCCTTTCTCTCTCCAGTTTATTTGTGTTTGTTTTTTTAAGGGAGCAGTAGAAAAGAGAAAGAGAATGGGATGGGGGGTGATTTCAGTGGTCAGAATCGGTAAGATTTCTCCAAGACTTCGAGGTAATCCGGCTTGGTTTGGAGCTGGGCCCTTAATTCAAGGTACTCGCTTTGGGTTTGGTCTGAGAATCCGTTCCCCCCTGGGAGCGTGGGTGCCGGGAACAGCACGGTCTGCTTTAGCCTGCCGTCCTGCTGCTGTGGCTGCGCTGTGTCTGGGTAGTGCGCCCCCTGTGGGTGGGGCAGTGTATGCGCCACGCGCAGTTCCTTTAACCTGGGGACCGTACTGTAGAGGCTCCCCACGTACCCCAGTGTCGGGGTGGGGCCCTGGCTGTCAATGACGGTGGGGCAGAGGAGGCCGTTTTCGTGGAAGCCCACCAGGTCCCCCCCGGGACTGAGGGCCACAATGGTGTTGAGCTGGGAAGCGGACACCGCCATGGTCCACTCCTTGTCCTTCTCGTGCAGCGTTCGGTAGCCGCTGCTGCTGCTGCTGCTGCTCTCCTTAGTCTCTGGGAACTGCTGCTGCTCCTGCTGGACGTGCTGCTCCATGTCCGCCTGAGGGGTGGTCTTGTAGATGGGGTTACTGCACATGTGCGCGATGGGGTGGGGTGCGTAGTCATACACATGGCCCGGCGGCTGCTTCTCCGGCGACCCCTCCAGGGCCTCCCTGCCCTCGAATATCCCGCACTCCATGTGGATGCCCTCCAGCTCCGCCCCTCCGCCCCTCTTCCTGCTGAAGGGCAGTTTCTCGCGCCTCTTTAGCACATGGGCGAAGAGCGCCGCCGCCGCGAACACCGCCGACACCACCAGGACCAGGAGGCTGAGGATGAGGACGGACAGCGGGATCACGCTCTTGGGTGGGGCCAACCCAGCTGAGCCCTGGTTGCTGTGGGAGACATCGGGGGCGGAGCCTG
Source organism: Albula goreensis (assembly GCA_022829145.1). Taxonomy (NCBI): domain Eukaryota; kingdom Metazoa; phylum Chordata; class Actinopteri; order Albuliformes; family Albulidae; genus Albula; species Albula goreensis. The sequence goes on along the minus strand of CM040764.1, from coordinate 23,910,769 downwards.
TGCCGTGAGGGGGCGGGGCTGACCGTTTGAGCTCGGGGCAGAGCAGCGCTACGTCCAAAGAGCGCAGGTCCTTCCCCTGAGCAGCCTCCGGGGTCCTGCACACCACCTCGCCCACCACGATGACGGAGCTCAGCTTCTCCAGCCACTGCTTCAGCGGCACGATCTCGCAGGAGCAGTCCCACGGGTTCTGATGCAGGTCGATCTGCACCACCGCCTGCAGGTGCTCCAGCACCCCGCTCACCGGCAGGTGCAGGAAGTAGTTGTTGCGCAGGTTGAGGCGGGCCAGCTTGGTGCCCGAGAAGGCCCCGACCGGCAGGGTGCGCAGCAGGTTGTTGTTGAGGAACACCAGCTGCAGGGCGGGCATCAGCCCAAAGGTGGCAGGCTGGATCTCCCTGATCACGTTGTACTCGAAGTACAGGTAGCGCAGGCTCTGCAGGCCCCGGAACATGCCTGGAGTCAGCCGCTCGATGTCGTTCCCGTTCAGGTAGAGGCTCTTCAGGTTGGGTAGGTTGATGAAGGCCCCCTCCTGGACGTAGGATATGCGGTTGCTGCCCAGGTGAAGCAGGTCCAGGCTGGAGAAGTTCCAGAAGTCGGAGCGGTAGATCTTCTGGATCAGGTTGCCGCTCAGGTAGAGCTTTTTGGCGTTGAGCGGCCGGGGGAGGAGCTCTGAGATGTTTCGGAAGCCCTTCTCCTTGCAGTTGACGGTCAGCCCCAGGTCGTTGATGTGCAGGCTGCAGGCACACTCCGTCGGGCAGATGATGGGAATCGGGGGTCTGGTCTGGTACCCCGCGATCGGGGGCTGGTTGGGCCCGGGATAGGCGCTACGCGGCGTTGGCGACGCCTTGGGTGGGCGGACCCGTCTGGTGGGTTTGGGTTGGCGCTCTTTGTTCTCAACGGAGGAGGAGGAGGAGGAGGAAGCGGTGTTGTGGTTGGAGGACAGCATGGAGGAAGGCTTGGTGGGCCACACCCTGTCTTTGCCCGAGGCAAGCCGAGGGATGCCCAGATTGGCCTCCACCTCCTCCTCAGAGAGCTGGGGACAGAGCTCGCTTCGGCTGATCTCCCGCAGGTCCTTGCCGTGCAGGTGGAAGGGGTATTCACAGGTGATCTCCCCCACCAGGGCCGTGTAGGGCACTCGCTCCAGCCAGGCCTTCAGCTGCACGATGTCACACACGCAGTTCCAAGGGTTCTCCTCCAGCTGGATCTCCATCAGGTTGCGGCCCACGTACTCTAGCGTCCCCCTGTAGGCCAGGGTCCGGAGCCGGTTTCCACGCAGGTCCAGGTGGGTCAGCGACACGGACCGGAACAGGAAGCTGGGCAGCACCGGGATCAGGTTGTCGTTCAGAATCAGCACCCTCAGCTTGTTCAGGTTCCTGAAGGCACCGCTCTCGATGCGCTTGATGACGTTGTAGTCGGCCTGCAGGTACTCCAGGCTCTCCAGGCCAGAGAAGGTGTCGTTGCGGAACACCTCCAACTTGTTCTCATGCAGGTAGAGCCTCTTCAGGAGGGCCAGGCCATTGAAGGCACCCACCTGGATGTCCTGCAGTGCATTGTTGCCCAGGTTTACTGCCACTGCGTTGCTCAGGTGCAGGAAGCTATTGGAGTAGAGCTTGCGCATGGAGTTCCTCTGCAGGTAGAGCTTAAAGGGCCGGGTCCAGGACTGGGTGATCTGGCTGACATTTGTGAACGCCCTGCTGTCGCAATGGATGTGGAACAGGCTCTCTTTCACCTCGCAGTAGCAGGGGTCGAAGCACGGCTCGTCTATCTCCTCCGAGTCCTCCAGCAGCGGGATCGGCGTAGTCCATCCTAAAGCGATAGTGCTTAGCAGAGTAACCCACAGCATCCTTCCGCCAAGATCTGATGAAGTTCCAGCCCAGGGCTACTTCACAGCACTGGAAAACAGAAGCGATTGACAACACCTATTATTAATCATTGTGCCCTGGACCAGCTACGATCTCTGCCCTGAGGAACGTGTTCAACTCTCAATATGCAGTGAACAACAGATCAAGTGCAAGTAAATTAAGACGACCTGTCAGTTAATTAATTTATTTTTTTAATAAAGATGATGATAACCAGAGGAAAAAGAAAGACAAAAGACCACAAGTCACAAAGGTATAAAGTCTAAAAACCAACAATTAAATTATTTCCAAACAAACGGAGCTGAAACGGCAGAATCCATAATTATATCAGCTGTAAGCAAAGCATAACAATCAAGACGGCTCATTTTATTTTAAGGAGCCTGGTACCACACTGAGCGTTCGCCACTCTGTTTGAAATGCTGGAAATTAATGACGGTGTATGTTTCTGGAGATTCACCACTCCTCACCCTCCACCAACCACCCCCACCTTTCGTGCTAAAACACGGGCTTGATGCATCAGATTACAACCCCCCAAAAAAAAAAAAAAACATCATGAATATTTGGACACAATTATGCGAATATTAAAGCAGCAAAGCATTTCGCGAGGGTGGGGTGCAATGGATTAGTGATTTTAATCATGCATTTATCTCTCCGGCGTACAGTCGTATCGATTATTTTTGGTTTTGCGGACGCCGCTACAAGTACATGGTTATTACCGAAATTAATTTTAACTTTCCTAAGACATATACAGTAATTTTTGACAACAGCACATAACTGACATGGATCGTAGCAGTGAGCTATACGCAGACCTGAAGAGAAAGTCATACCGAAATGATTCCGACTCCGATAGCGGAGAATGATTAAGCGCTAAACCCATGCACCACATATCTGAATACAGCTGACTGCTGCTCTGTCCATTTAAAGCGATATCAATAAATCTCATAAAAATACCCTACCGATTTATTTTAAAAAACGTTGTTTGCACAAACCAGCGACAAAGAAGATATGTATAAGCATATATAATTAAATAAAAAAAGATTAGGCGGCGCACTGCAATGGATTGTGTATTTTTCCCTACTGCCCCAACGCAAACATATTCCAATATATAGCCTGATGCGGTAATCATTGACACCTATGGCAAACTTTGCATTGTATTAAAAGAATTGATTTGCTGTATACCCACTTGTTTTTGTCGTGGTCCAACTTCACATAGCTTTCCGGAGAGGACAGACAGGCGGTCCGGGGTGACTTCAGACTGCTGCCGGAGAAGGCAAAGGAATGCAAACCGATCTGCGAGTAGATGAAGGAGGAATTCGTATTCAGTCACGACAGTGTGGTGTACATGCAGAGAAAAGCATCCGAATAAAACTTACAGATACATCTTTCGTTAAAATTACATCTTAAGCAGCCACAAAAACAAACAAAAAAATCAATTTCTCTGATTCATTTTATTCAATTGTACTGCCCGTCTGCTGCGACCATTCCCCTGTTTCCTTAGATCATATCACATTACGAAATCAAAATAATTTGATTAGACAACAATGTTGTAGGAAGCAGCTGCATTACTGTGCAGTCTGTTTCAGTTTTGACTTTCGTCTGTGATCATTTTCCTCCTCCAGCCGCTCAATTCAAGTGATTCACAAAGCCCAGAATAAATCTCGCGACTCACCTTCTGCAGAGGAATTTTAGAACAACCGAAAAAACACTAGTTTATGGATTGTTGGATATTTCTCCGTGTGTTTCTCCCTGAACCGTGTTCTTCCTCTCTCTCCTCCTGCTGTGGCTCAAGCAAAAGGGAACACTGAGGACGTGAGAAGAATGCAGGGTCGTTTTTTTGTCTATAGGTTTGCTTAGAATGCAGGTCCGTTCCCTCGATGCACGCTCAACCACGTAACCGGGCAAAGCTGCGCTTCAGACCGGCGATGCTGTCTTTTTTCAGCGCGTCCGTTAGCAGGCGCATCGCTAAGATGGATAAACATAACGAGCAGCCGTTTCCTCCCTCTCGGTAACGTTTTTTTAGACGTCATAGAACTGGGGTTGAAGAAAAGGAAGAGAAACTGATGCGAGAAGAAGGGAGGGGGCGCAAATTGGAAGAACAACTTGTGTTGGTGATGCTGGAGCAAGGACTGCACGGCGCGCTTGGTACCGCATCGGGTGCGCGCATCAGAGCGCTCTCTCTCCTTGCATAATGTGGAGAGGGGGTGGCCGGATGACTCCGGGATAATCAGAGTATCTCTCTATTGCTCATGCGACAGACCTGTAGCTCGTGTTCAGCGAGGGACAGCAGAACTACACGTTCAACCTCCGCACCGCGATTTTGAATACTCCAGGCACGTTAAATATTCCGGCATACTTAAACTACTAACGAAAATATTTCTTTATTATTATTATTATTATTATTATTATTATTATTATTATTGATGTAGTCGTTAGGATATTATCTACAATGTGATTGTGATGGTTTAAATTCGGAGAGGTTTTTAGTCTACATCAGTAATAAGCGCACCAGATTCGAAAGGTGATTTTTTTTTTCTTGTATGACAAGGAATACGTGCTGATCCAAAGGGAAAAGAACGATGGATACAATGTCCGCTCTCTTCTGGGACGCTGCTTTTATCTCCCTCATAATTTTGCCTCGTGAGCCTTATTCTGCTCGCACCCCGGAGTACAGTCCCCTGGTCTCGAGCTTTTGGAATCCAGCGGGCGTCACATTTGAGACTGTCAGATTTGAAGTGCATTGCTCGGGTATTGCCGTTGCGACTTATTCATCACTTCACAACGAGAAAAAAAAAAATCATGACTGTGTCATTAAACCAGTTGTGTCATTTAAACGTAGGCCGTTATTGAACTAAAATGGTAATTACGTTGGATATTTTAATGTTCTAATTGGTGTAATTAGCTATTTTAGGTGCTGATTTGTAGTTTAGAGTCATGAGTGTGATTATAATCAGTCACTGATGTTTTTTAATGAGAATGCTGTCAGTGAGAAACGCGTGACTTGCAGTTACATCGAAGAAGAATAAAGAGTCATAAAGCTGTAAAGATGAATGTGCTGTGTTCTATCATTCATTTGTTTTCAGTCTGCGTGCCTGTGCTTGCGTTTGTGTGGGTGTGCGCTCGTGTACGAACCGGTACCCCCATATTCCAGTTTTCTTCTCTGCTTGCTTACAATTCTTCAGCTGTGTCCAAACACTAGCTCTTAAAAGCTAATTTAATTTCAGAATACAGCTGATTACACTGTTTTTCTGTTAATTAATTAATTGTAAGTTTGCAGATTATACTGTAATAAACAGTACCCATGTTTGTTTGACTGGACACTGTAGTTTCTCAAACTTTGGTAGATGTCCTTCATGGGAGCTGAAATTATCATAAATAAACCTCGAGATGCTCATGCTAAACAAAAACTCTGCACCTGCACAGAAATCTGAGAAATCTCATGTCGTTTAAAATTGTGTTTTTTTCGATTGCTAACATGCATTGAAGTCACATTGTCAAAACTCTTCACACAGTCAGCGAAACAGAAGTCTATGTGGACCAAACTGTGAATAATTTTCCATTGCTTTCACACAGAATGCATTCAATGACCACATTCTCCAAAATCCATGAACTCTTTTCTCATTCATACTCCACCACCTGCAAAACCCTATATATTTACAGCACATTTTTCAAATGCTAACACGCTGTTTTCAAAACTGTTAAAACACATACAACAATGAATGATGGCAAATTTTGTGCATTTTTGTTGTAACCATATAGAAATATATATAAATCTTTACCCTTGTTTGCTGCACATCAAAAGTGGCTTCAGTATTGACCGATGCTTGTTAGCACTTGAAAAAAACTGAAATTCCATTGCTGAGATTCACAGATGTTGTTTCACAGATCTATGACAACCGAAATGAGTGGAATGAGTAGGTTATCAATTCCATTCTCAACCCATTGATGCATAGGAGATATTTTTTAAAAGTAGTATGCAATTAAATTCTAACCCAGCAGACAGAAAATGTCATATGGATGTGCAGGTTATGTCTGTGTTATGTGGACTGGTCATTGAATAGGTGGAAAACTCTTCCACATGTGAAGACATCAAAGGCAAACAACTAAGGTAGCTCTTTGGAAACTAACTTTGATGATGGAAATGATTACCAACATGACAACCAACATGTGCACGCACACACACACACACACACACACACAGATTCACAGACTCAAACACATGAGCAGATGATAAAGTCTGCCAGTGATAAATTAAACTTGGAAACATGTAAACATTTAGATTAGACAGAATGTTTGCATTCCCAGACAAGAGCCCTATGGGACGGCATCAGATGTCACACATTTCCAAGATGGTGATGGTGATGAGGCAGGTGTACTCTGTGTTTGCTCTGCTTTACCCACATGCCCTCTGTGCCCTACAGCAGTGACCAATAAAAACAGGCCTTACTGAATTAAGCAATGAGCAATAGCAACAGGCCTTATTGAATTCAAGACTGAGCAATAATGACAGGTCATACTGACAGACAGCAGCGTCCACCTGTGAGAGAGCAAATGAACAAGATTGCACACGGATTCAAACCAAACAATCAAAGTGTGAAAATGCCATCTGCCATTTTGTGTAGGGCTGTGCAAGGTTTTGAGAGCAACAAAATCGCAGCAATGTTTCTGTCTTGTTTTAATGCCCTAACACCATGACTTTCCTGTTACACTGTAAACAGGTCCAAATCACACTTATCCTTTTTCCTCCTGGAAGCACAGTTTTAAAACACAGCTGGGACCCAACTGAATCCTGTTAACACAACTTTTTCACAGCTTCCCACCCTCAGAAAAGAAAAACTAAGTTTCAGAAACATTGTTTGGCTGGCTGGTGAGCAGCCCGGGCGGCTGAAGAGAGGCCGCTGTCTGCCTTAATGAGGGGCGCCGGGGGAGCGGGGCGGAGGAGATGCGCTCCCATTGGAGAGCCATTCGGAGCAATTAACAGTCAAGGTTGTGCTGCAGGAGGGAATAGAGGCTCCAGCGGCTGAAAGCAAATCGTTTCTCTGGCACCGCTCTCGTCCTGTGTTTGGGGAGGAGAGCCGCAATTCTCAGAGCAGAGGCCAGAGAGACAGCAATGGATACACCCCTAAGAGGTTTATCCCTTACCCCCACCGCCACCGCCACCCCGCCTCCTGTGGAGGACATTTTTACTATCACACCGAAATAAACTACTTTGTATTTGAATCCCCCCCCACCCTCTTCTCTCTCACACACACACACACACACACACGTGCGCGCACACACACGCACACACACACATTACCTGCGTCAAAGTCCTGAACAGCAGGGTTTTGCAGAGAGTGAGAGCAGCAGCCAATGGGATGTGGCGTTGAGGGATTGCACCTTTGGTGGTCCGAGATGGTGGGTGCAGTACAAAGGGCCAGCCCCAAAAATATCTGGGGGCTCTCATGTGTGTATTTGTGTTTGAAAGTGTGTGTTATTTATTGAGCTCATGTGTGTATTTGTGTTTGAAAGTGTGTGTTATTTAAGGGGTCCAGCTGCAGTTTCCTGAGCGCATGTACATTTTGAGGCACAAGGTCACTTTGGCTACCTTTTTTTTGGGCAATGTTGGCCACTTAGCTAACCAGGAAAAACAAAGTGCAGGTTTGAGGTCGACAGATACACTTTTAGGATGGATCCTAAATAAGCAAAAAAATACTTGCTCCTTTCTTCCATGACCCCCTTGTTTCCTCCCTCCTTCCAGCCTCAGGGCAATGGTCTTGTCTTAAAGCAGATAATGGTTAAGTTTTTGTGACTTTTCTTTCCCTTCAGTCTGCAGGACACGACTCCACTGAATACCAGACTGTCTGGTAACACTAAAGTTTCCAGTGTTGGGGATACACAACTTTCCTGCCTCCAATACATAGCACCCACCTGGGGGTGGCAAATGGTGGCCTTACATTCATACAAACTTGGAAGGTAAAGGACATGTAAGTATTCATCGTTTTCATCTGTCAGAGAGGCGGTCTAACAGAAGAAGGTCGAGTTTGCTTTCCTCAGGTTGTACCTGAAAAGACTCAAGCACTGGGAAGGAAACATCACAGGTTTTCCATTATCACTCAGCTTTTCTTCTGCGACAAAAACAAGTCATGTGGAGTTTAACAAAGCTCAGCTCTGGTGCCCATGACCTCTCCTCTTCCTGCTGCCATGCAAGGACGTTAAAAAACTCTTTGAAAAACTCTTCATAAAACATAATGCACTTCCTCTGCCTTAATGCTCAGAATAGGGAGGAATGGTTAATTAGAGCCCAGGTCATCAGAAGAAGGATAGTTACCTGCCATACCTCAAAATTAGTATAACTCAAGGGTGAGAGGATACTTTTAGCAACCTTGTATTGGGTTATTTAAACAGGATTCCATGTGTTATGTCTATATGAGGTAATGCTACTTTTAACTGCAAATGCTAAAGCAGAAAGATCTTTTAACCAATGGACACACTGCTAGATGTCTATTCATCGAGAATGAATGAAAGAATTGAACAGCATCTTGGCACTGAATAACATGGTGACTGATCTGCGGTTCAGCCAATCACAGCAGAGAGGGGAAGTAATGTGGCTGCATTTCCTGCCACAGCACAGGCGGCCATCTTACATTTATGGTTTGGACATATATACTTCATGTGCATCTATATTTTAGCAGTAGAGCTTCATTAGGCATTATGCTACAGAAGTGTATGTTTTTGTCCCACTCCACATATTTCACTCTTGATTTGTTCGTGTATAACCACATCTGAACCACAGACCCACATTGGTCCAGGAATGTGGAAGGACCAGATGACATTAACCATATCTGGACTGCTTTTGATTTTTATCTTTTTTTTTTTGGTTATGGGAATCTGTTATAACTCTCTGGTATATTCAGATGACCATCTGTTCCAGTGAGGAGCCAAACACTGCACTCCAAGCAAAGCTCTGCTCTGGGTGGAGCCACATTCTGGAGCCTGCAGGCTGAGATCCAGGGCCATCTGAAGCAATCAGTTCTGCTCTATGTTCCCTTATTCCAATGTTCCACTAGCCCTATGCTCACTTACATGTCTGTGCCATCAGCCAAAAGTTCCCCAAGCCCTGTGTTCCCTTTCCTCTACATTCCCTTAACCCTATGTACCTCCTACCCTAAGTGCCCTAAGTCACTTTAGCCCCATGTTGCCTTTGTTGTCCTTATTCCCTATGTTCCCTTACCCTCTATGCTCCCTGAGGTCTATGTTCCCTCAGCCCCATGTTCCCTGAGCCCTATGTCATCTCAGTTTTATACTACCTCAACTCCGCAGTAGGGCGTATCATCTGAGTGGTTGTGGAGACACTTGAGAACATGTAGTTTCCTGGCCCATTTACTTCCGGGCTCTGTAAGGTTAAGGTCACAGTGACCGAACATGTTCAGCGCGTCCCATATATTCCCTCACACATCTGTGCCATAAATAAAGGAAATCTGTTAAAACGGTTCCCAAATAATCTCCTTTTTTAACCTCATAACAGCACGCATTTGTGCTGGTTTTGAGAGTTTTCAGCAAGTGCCGAGGGAAGGCAGATACGACCCCCATCTGCAGCAGTGCATAGAAAGCCGCCCTCCATAATTACATTGATTTTACGATTTTATGTCCTTTTTTTCATTGCTGGCCCGATATTTGATAGGAGTTTATGAGAATAAAAGCTTTGCCTATCCTAACAGGCAGATATCCACACGCGGATCACTGCTATGCCTTCACATGACTGCGTCAGCATTCTGGTCTGTGCTTAACAGCTGTGTATATGTGCTATGTAATGGAGTGGGATAATGTCAGGAAATCTAATGTCTACAGTCTGAATCTGTGTTAGCGATTCAGAGAGGATGAATTTCCCTGCATGTTTACGGCTCACTGCTTTGTTTGTGTCATGTTTTTATGACACAAACAGTATCCCATTTGTAGTCACAGGTTGATTGAGCTTTCACAGGAAATGTTTCATTTAATCCCGTCTTTTCAATCAAAACTGTGTCCTTGATTTAGTACTTATATTTTCTATATGATATGATACTGGACAATATCCACAGGCATCTTGAATTAACATGTTTTGGAAATGACAAAAAAGATCATTTCTGAGGAAAAAGGTTTTTTTTTGTCATGCACAGGCATTTTGTCGATAGCACCTGAGAAATTTCAAAATCCAGGCATAACTTTCCAGCAGTGTATGAAGCATTCAATATTTAATCAAATTATTTTATTCCAATGAAATGTCTGATCAGACCCATTTTTGTTTCCTTTTGAAACAGCTCATAAATGTCAGCTGAAGATTGTTCTGGTGTCCTTATACAAAAAATATTGCTGTGGTCTAATCTACGGGTGAAGTGCTCTTGGCGCATTCAGCGATTAGCTAATTAAGCCCGGGTAACTGGAGCACAGAAACCTGCTAATGCACCAGCACTCCTGGCCAGGAGACACACAGCCCTGTGGAGCCGCCTCTTGCGGTTTGGGCACAGAAAAATGGCGCAGCCCGCTAAATATAAGCTGATTCGATTTGCACACATCTCTGAGAGCCCTGGCCTCCCCATTACTGAGAGGAGTCACAGAATCAGAGCACTGAATGCTTATGCTCTCTGCGCAGTTAGGAGCGGGTACAGCTAGCACACCAGCAATGCACAGCACACGGACAATTGTTTGACTTAACAATAACAGAGTCCAAAATTCTAGGCAAGTGTTGCTTTTACTGAGAGAACAATGGAAGCAGAGAGAGAGGGAGGGAGGGAGGGAGGGAGAATGAGAGAGAGAGAGGGAGGGAGGGAGGGAGAGTGAGTGGGAGGGAGGAAGGGAGTGTGAGAGAGAGAAGGAGGGAGAGAGGGAGGGAGAGTGACAAAGAGAGAGGGAGGGAGAGAGAGAGAGGGAGAGGGAGGGAGGGAGAGTGGGAGAGAGAGAGGGAGGGGGGGAGAGTGAGTGGAAGGGAGGGAGGGAGAGTGAGAGAGAGGGGATGAGAGAGAGAGAGAGAGGGAGGGAGGGAGAGTGAGTGGGAGGGAGGGAGCGTAGGAGGGAGGGAGGGAGAGTGAGAGAGTGGGTGATAGTGAGAGCAAGGGAGGAAAGGAATACAATTTGCAGAAAATGCATTAATTAATGGCCTGGCCCAAAATAGGATTCCCCTGGTGACGTACAGTATGGAGAAAAAGCCTGTGTAAAGAATAATTACAGCATATATATCCAGGGGTGACCCAGCCAGTGTGTTTCTGGTCCCAGCCTCATTCTGTCACAATTATGTAATTCCCTGACAGCCAATGAGAATAGAGAAGAGGAAAGGGGACTGTGGGAATTCTGGGACAATGCCAGCTGCCAGTGGCTAAGAGGGCCATGCAGCGCAGCATATGTGTTTGGCGGGCTCCTTCCATAAACATAATCCCAGCTCATAACACCTGCACCCAGGCGCAGCTCTGTGACCTGCACCTCCATGTTGTGCGTTACGGCAACTACGACACGGCCGTTTCCGAGTTTAATTGCGCCTGTCAGTGCCACCGCAGGAGCGAGTCAGGTAAAGCGTAATCAATCCCGGTGACTCAGCTTCCAGACCGACAGACGGATTTCACAGCCGCCGCCGCCGCCGGGAAAACAAAGCCGACAAAGCCAAGCGGCGATCGGGCGATTGCGGGGGTCTAAAATGAAACAGAGCGAGACCCGAAAAACAATCTCTGGCGGTGATTGTGCGACTGTCCCGGTGTAATTGACTGGTGGTCTATGGGGCCGTCACGGTATTCCCAACCATGAAATTGTGAATGGAAAAGCATCCATCACCATTTAGATTTCATTCTCACTTTCTAAGGCACCATGTTACATCACACACTTAATGGAAACAGCCAGCCATTTCTCATGAATAGATTGGTGGGATTGATGTTTCTTTTTGCTTTTGGCCTGTATGATTTTTTTCTGGTATGTGTTTTCCATACGCTGTCAGTCCTTTACAAATCATTACACTACATATCTGTCTTACTCCGTCTCAAAAGAAGTATTGATGTATTAAACTTTATTTATCGAAAAGAAAATTCAAGTTTTTGGTAAAACAGGATTTTTTATGAACCAAAAAATAAATTCAGAAGAAAAGGAATAAATCAATATTTACTGGACAAATAAATCAGCAATATTGTCTAAAAGCACAAGCTAATAATCCATCCTGCCTTAGTTCTGCAGTTATCATAATAATGTAAAGATCATATATGAGTCTGTTGTGTTGCTCTCCATAGCAACAGGCAGCAGCTTGGATTACATTTCTTTTTAAAACAACTCTTTCATTTATTTTTCATTTGGAACCCCTCAGTCATGGTCTACAATGCTTGGCCGGATCACATCTCAGCCCGTCAGGCTCATTATTGCCACAACTGCTAGTGTCGCAGATGGACATGCCACCTTCCCGAGTTAATGCACTTGAGTTGTAAGTCACTCTGGATAAGAGCGTCTGTAAAATGCCTCTAATGTAATGTGATATATATTGTAATGCAATGTAATGGGATGTAATGTAATGTCATGTAGACACATTTGCCAGATTCCTTGAGTAATCTATCTTCTTTGGAGATGCCAACCACCCGTGACCTTGACCACACCCTTCAATCTGACTGACCCAAAGAGGATAAAGGGGCATGTCCGTGCAGCCTATGATGGTCCACCTCATTCATTCAGACATTTCTTAGGTATGTACTTCTGCCCGGAGTGTGATGGTGCTGCATGAGGATACAAGTCTAAAATCTGACACAGTGAAAAACAATGAAAATTGTGAGTAAATGGAGCTTAAAGGTACATCTTCTGTGACAGGTGCTGTGACATTTGTTGTACACATTGGAAATGCAACTCTAGTCATCCTGTTCGTAAAGTTACTGTGCAAATGAAGGAGTGTTCTTCCTCTAGTTTGGTGAGTTCTGCACCACCACCCTCTGCTTCTGTTTAATGAGTATTTCCTCGGGGGGAATGAAACTCAGCTGCAATGGGCCTGTAAGAGTCACACACCTGGCCGGCCTCAGCGCGCCCGTCATCAGCTCGGCCGTGTAAACGAGGCTATTCTTTATTTATGACAAAAAGGGCCCAGTCCGTTAACACCACCCTGCAGGTGATGCTCTGCAACAGGCCCTCTACCTAAGCGCCGCTGGCGCTGCTAGCCTCCATTAGGCCAAAACAAATGTGTCCCACTTAAATAAACAGAGAGAGCAGAGGCCGGCCGCGTTCTGTGTTTGAGACGAACAGTCTCTGTGGCACTCTGATCAATAATAACAAGCTTTAAATGTTGACTAAATGAGCTCCGTTGATTGAAATACCATTCAGATTTTTCACTCTGCTCCTTCATGCTAAATAATCAATTAGTTACTTTGGGTTTAATCATTACTGTTGCCTGAGAACAGGCTGAAACTGCTTTGGTTTTGGGTTAGGGCTGTGCTTGTCATTTCTGCAGCAGTGTCCCACATTGGTCTCAAACCTGCAACCTCCTATCTCCTCTGATCCTGACAGAGGACAATATGATAAGATGTTTTTGACATATGCATGTCTGTGCCTCTCCTGCAGTGGGTCCTTCATTTCACTGTCTACCTCAAAAGTGCTTTTGGCACTCTAAAATTGGGCTGATCATTTTTTGTATGTTTTTGGGTTTTTTCATCTCCTTGAACTGGGCTGCAGCAGTTGAACGAAATTGGCTGGAACTCTCACCACACATAACTTCGCATTGCCTACAGTTTTTAAGAAGCAATAAATTATCTTAAACGATGTCATTTTCAAACAATCAGAAGTTAACACAAGCATAGAGAGGCCGGATGAGTCATCGGCCCAGGAAGCGAAATTTGAGTCTTTGAAGGCAGAGGTTGCTCTGGCTTATATAAGAATCTATTAGTGAACACATTTTTCACACATTGCGAGTGTTTCATGTTAAAAATACTGTTTTGCCTTGACTTTCTGTGATAAATTGAACTTTTTTTTCCTCTCAGTTGCAAACAAGGCAGACTTTAACATTCACTTAAGAAATTTGTGCAGTTTATTGACATTAAGGTCAAGGTACATTGCTGTTATATGCGAACAATCAGATACCACATGCCCTCAAGCATACACAAAAACACACACACACACACACACACACACACACACACACACACACGTATGCATACAAACACAAAGACACTCACCCACACACATACACACTCACCTACAACCACAAACACACATACTCACACCTACAAACGCACACACACACACACACACACACACACACACACACACGTGCGTACGCAGTTACTTTGATTCCCTGCCATCTCGGCGCAGTGATGTTGGCAGATTCTAAATAGACTGATATGAATATGGATGAGGGACGGTGAAGGCAGTAAATTGCATGCTCTCTTGATTGCTGGCTCCTTTTCAATAATTCATTAAGGCAAAGTAAGGTCGAAAATCACTGGAGCAACATCACGCAGGCTCTTAAACAGATCACATAATCTATCGCCATATGCAGTTAAACACAGTTGATCACGGTTTGCATTCTTTTAGGCTGAAGATGTTACTTGTCACTTGTTAGTTAAATATTTGATGTAAACGCTAAATGATGAAAGCAGGGGCTCCTTCTTGTGAATGATGTGTGCTATTTTAATTTCACCTCTTAATGAAGCCGTTTAACTAATTAGTCATGCATCCAGAGTCTACATGCATGTTATTTCTGTCTGAGATTCAGATTTTTCAGACAGGGTCACCAGGACTGAGCAAGGCCTTCAACTGAAGGCCCAACTGACCTTTGACCCTGTGGACATCTACATAAGTATTAATCCTGGTGAGATAATGATGGAAAAGGTGATAGTCATGAATTCTGTGCTGGTTCTGGGACAGCTTTGGGTGAGTGTCCAGGGTCACCCTGACCCAGCGACTCCAGACTCACCGAGGGCAGATTTGATCAGCCATTTTGAATTTTCAGAAGGGGAAGGAATCATTTGACATTGAGAGAGGAGGCTGCTTAAAGCGCAGTGATATACCCATGCAAACAGAATAACTGATGATGAAGTATGTATGTATGTATGTATGTATGTATGTATTTGTATGTGTGTGTATGTATGTATGTATGTGTGTGTGTGTATGTATGTATGTATGTATGTATTATGGTTATAACTAAATTTTAATTTCAACCTTCAGATTCAAACAGTTCAACTGTTTTTTTTAAACATTCTGGATGGGACATTCTGTAACAAAAAATGGAAGGCAGCAGGATAATAGCTTTGGTTTTGTTTTGTTTTCTCTTTTACATCACTTTTGAGCTGTATCAAAGTTATTCGTTGGCTGTCCTGGAAATGCTAGCCCAGAACACTGTCCCTAGACAGACATTTTTAATGTATTTTTACTTTGTTATAAATCCTCCTTCGCCTGTGCAGAGGACATATCTCCTTCGTCAGCTCGGCACAGATAACTGAAAATGTGTCATCTCATCTCCATGATCCCTTTCTTCCTCTGCCTTGTGCCATGGCTGACCCATGTGAAATGTTTGCTTCTTCATGTTTTCTTCCCTTCATTCTGGGGGGTGTCTATAGTTTACCTGTACCTGAAGGTGAATGGGGGCACCTCAGAAGGAGATTCCACTCTGTGTTAGTCAAAAGGGAGGAGCAACTCACAATATTTAATTCCCTTGTTTTCACTGCCTCTAGCAACGGGTGCAACCATGATTTCTTCCACAATTTAGAGAGTGCCATTCTGTGCTTTAACAAGCCTGCTCTCTCCAAACTTCCACTAGGCCGCTAGAGAGGAGGACAGAAAGGTTGAAGGCCCATTCTGTTTTGCCATACCCAGCCCTCGGTCACATCGCCATCAAGAGACGGACTTACTTATTGATACATGAAAAAAACATCACTCTCTGTGCAAAGGGAAACAGGAAGTGGTTTGAGCCAAAATGGCACTGAATGCGACCAAAGCACCAGCACTATACTCTCCTCAGAGGAATATCTGATGTCATCAGACGTGGACAGCCACTTCCTGGAACAGCCTGTGTTGCAGTGCGTCACAATGTTATACTCTTAAGGCTAAGGTAACGGCATGTTTCCATAGCAATGAATGAGTGAAGACACGCTTTGTTTCGCATTTGTTCTTTAAAGCAGGTGACCTTACCTGGGGGTCACTTACATAGCTCCACAGTCAGTCTTGAAGTTGACGGATGTTTACTTTAAGGCTATTGATTAAGAACGGAATGTGCACGACTCATTGCTGAAATGGAATTCAAACCCCCAATCATCTTGCTACATTGAAAAATACCACGTCATGTGACACATGTGACATGGGCAGGCTGAACAGCAGGTGAAGACAGGTTTGAAAAGCAGCCCAGGTGTAATTCACTGGGAGAGTGCCTCTCTGCAAAGCTGAACTGCTTACATAAACATCTGGCTGTATAAATGTGTAAGCTATAAGCTGTGTAAGGTACTGTGGATGAGGATATCTGCTGAGCAAGTAGCTAATGTAAGCTGCTTAAGGGTAGTGAACAAAAAATAAATGAGAGAGCCCTGTGCTCCAGCAGTGAGGGGTTCTGGTGCATTGTCCTCACACTTTTGGGTGTGCTCTTACTGTACCCTCAGCAAGCATGGCTGTCAGGCATAAAGTAATAGTGCTGAGCTTTCACCCTCCCCCATTTTAAATCACCCCTATATCTGAGTGCCTTAACAATCTCCAGCATTCCTTACCAACATTGTTTCCCCAAGTTATCAGTGCACATGGTAAACAGGTTATCAGCTGATTCTTCCTGATTTAACAATATGATATAATCACAAATTATAATACACTGAATTATAACTTTATTTTCATCCCTATGTTATGGCCTTTTCAGTCACACAAACCAGCCTCTTTACAGATTTTTCTTTATCCACTTTTCACTATCAAGTATGCCCTGTCCTTCATTTTAAAAAAGTCTTTATTTTAAATTTAAGATGAAAAAAATGCTAATAAACCCACTCGTGCTGAAATTTGCTTTTAGCCCATGGGTTGAATAAGTGATTCACTCAGAATGGTGTGTCCTTGTCCTTACTTCCAGGGTGCGCGTATTTCTCATAGATTAAGATTGGATGTCACAGAGACTCCTTATGAAACACACAGTTTGAATTCTCTCTTGAATGAAGCCATTGCTGGGTACACAGTGAAACTGCCTCAGTCAGGTCTCTGCTGATTGCAGATAAATATTGATCTTTTTGTTTAAGACATTGAGCTTAAAGGACAGTATAAGGAGCATCCTCTGATGAGTGAATGGGGACTGACTTTCATGTAACTCCAGTGTGGAACTTGGAAGTGCAAACTGTTCTGCCACTGCCCAGACGGTGAGAACCCATGCTTCCTCTTTCCTGTTTTGCATGATGTCAGGATGTGACATCACGGGCTTTGCCCAATCGTTGGCTAACCTCCCTTAACTGAGTGCCATGGATGACCACAGAAGTGGATGTATACCTACAAGAACACACACACACACACTCAGGAACGTGCGCACACACCTTACCATTTTTATTCTCCAATGTTAAAACAAATTCACTTCCATTATCTTGAAAAAAAAATCATTGTGTTCATATTTCAAAGAGCCAAACAAATGGTTTGTGTACTCTGCATAAGCTGCTCTCATGGCTAGGCAGGTGGACCTCAGGTGGTGTGGGAGATATAATAAAGTGAGAATTATGGTACGGGGAACTTTAATCATGATCTATCTGGTAACTAACTGCATGTGTGCACTTGGTACCGGGGCCTTGGACCAGGGGGAAAAAGGGTACTAAACATACAGGGCCAAAGGATTTGAAGGGGCTCTCGAAAATCTGGGAATTTTTTTCACAAAGAGTGGAGGGGCCCTCAGAGCCTACCTATGTCAGGGCCCAGAATTTCTAGCTGCACCCCTGCTTGGTACAATAGAAATATAAATTATGAATATCTCTTAGTGCCATTATAACAGTAGGGTATTTGATATTGCACTCTGAATTATAGGCCTTGGCCAGGCTTTTCAAACGATTTATCAAAAAGTGAAGAGAAATTGAAATGGAAAATTAAATAATATATAAAAAAGAAGAGTGAAATTGTTGTGAATATGAGTTCCTACTCTGGACCAAAATATAGCGTGTCAAAAATGACTCTCCACGTGGACTGAAATCTCTGTGGAGCCCTTTTATTTGAGCTTGTGCAAATTCAGTTTTAACCGATGTAAGCAAAAAACAGAAGACTGCATACCGAAGTTTGCTTATGTGCTGACTAACGGAGCATTCTCTGAAAAGAAAATAAAGCTGATGACGGTCTATGTATTGCAGTCTGTCAAAATTACAGTCCTTCGTCAGAGTAGTTAACAGATGTTTAATTATTAAAATATATATACATTTTAAATAAATACGTAGATTCATGGAGTGTAAGATATTGAGCATCGAAAATTGTTTAAGAACGCTGCACTGTCTTCTGAATGACGCCGGTCATTTCACACTGCCGTTTGGACATGCAGCACCACTCCGGCGCCCGGTCCGAGCAGAGCGATGACACCACGGAGGCGTGGCACGCGACCCTCATGCGCGTGAGTGGAGTGAGCCGCTCGAAGCAATGTCGGAGTCAACAAACTGTGTCCCATCAATGGCCGTTTAAACTGCCTTCAAACCGAAAAAAATGTGATAAGCAGGTGCTGAAGAGAAAACCAGCAATGCTTCTTAGAGATTCACTTTGCTTGGAGACAACTGCTCGAGCTGAAGGATTGAGGACCGATGTCGAGCTGACTTACCTCCAACTGTCAGGTAACTTTCTCAAACTAAAACTTACCATCAACATGTAGCTACATTCATATTTTCTAATATTGCTCCCTCACCAAAAAAAAAAAAAAACGGTTTCGGTACATGTCAGATATAATAATTGAGATTTTCGCTCGATAAGAAACCTTTTATGTTCTCATTTATTGGTTCTGTTAAATTTGTTTGGCTAGCTACCAAGTTGTATAGCTAATGACATCTTCTGAATGTTGCTAACGCCACCTAAATTACCCGTCAATTTTAGCCGACCGGTGTCGTTTCCCACAAGCTTAAAGCTACACCTTTAAAAGGAACTAAATGAACTGCAGTTGGAAAGCCTTGGTTTTATTTACAGCTGGTCTTGTTTTTAATACGTTGTTCTACCCCGTTCTCACAAACACCAATACAAAAAATTAATTAATACATTTCTGAATTGAGTGATGATATTAAATGTAGCAAACCGCAAGCTAAGCTCACTAGTTGTAGTTGTAGTATGTGAAACATATATAAAAGTGGATAAATTAAAACTTTGCAAGAAGCAATGTTAGTTTTGATCCCTTTGGTTGTATCCTTAAATGTGAAACACAGTATGAATGTATTATTTCTCATGGTGTGATAGTTTTAGTAATGCGGTTTGCAGGAACTCTACGTGACATTGACAGTGAGTGCGCATCCACGGGTAGCTCCTTTGTGCTGCGCATGAACCCTGCTCAGCACCGCGGGCTCCAGGGATTTATATCTGAGATCCCTGCCCCAGGGTATCCCAGCTCAGAGTGAAATCAAACATATTTGCCTGAGATCTGGCTTTCTTCTGAAATATCATGACTCATAGCTCTCTCTCCCTCTCCCTGAACCCCCCCACTCCCCTCCCTCTCTCAGCAGGACAGCTATAGAACTGCTGCCGGCACACACACAGAGGCACTGTGTATATGTCATATGACATATTTTCCCTGTCCTAGTTTCTCCTCTTATGCAGGATTTGACTCTACTTGGCATCTTCACACAACCACTGTGAAGTTGAAGGGTTAAATACAAGACAGATATTCCCATAACACTATTAAAGTGACAAGTCATCTCTTCTAACTACTCTATTCACATCACTAGTCTATGCCTTCAGATGTGGATGCCGGGGATTTAATTGGAGATGTGTAAGTATAGTATTTTACAACAGATTTAATGCTATATTTAAAATATGCTATATTTACCGGTATATTTACCCCTGGCTTGTGTAATTTCACTCAGGTTGATGTGTGGCTGTGTCAAATCAAATCACGGGCAGCCTTCAGTAACCACCAGTCTCCTATAAGTGCCTGGTGCATTTGGTTGTGCAAGAAAATACATTCCCAGGTGATTATTGGAAGTCTTACAGTATATTCATCTGGAATATGGATTATGTTACTTTACCTAACTGGTGTACAGTAGCCCAAGAGACATGGCGTAATTAGTTATAATTTCTCACACTTCAGTATTCAGGCTGCCATGGTACTGTCATAAGTAGCATTCTAATATGCAGAGCACACATCCATTATCCCTTAGGTTACTGCACTGCATCTCTCCAAAAATTATATGAATCACTGATCATTACATTTACAACAAGTACAAGGATATCCTTAATGTAATCCCAAGTATGTTTGCCAGGTAAACACAATTAATTAATGAAACTATTAATATTGCATCGGCACAAACATACAGACTGCAATTTGAAGTATCTATTTGCAGACTTTCGTGCAGGGACTGTGAAGTAATCCAGAAACCTTAGAAATCTTAGGAGGAGCTGAATTCAAAGAGAAATGCTGCAGGACTTTGGGGAGAGAAATTAACATCTACTGCCGTTATTCCTGGCACTACCTCCCTTTATTACTGCAATTATTATTACATTTGCAATTGTATTTGGCTATTGAGGCTGGAGTTGCCATTGCACTTGTGATCTAACTAGAAACAGTAATATTCCAAAAGTTCCTGACCATATCTCCACCTTACACATTTTTAAAATATTCTTCAAGAGTAAGTTGAAAATGTCAGTATTCCCCCAGAATATATGGAGCTACAAATTACAAACTGTGCTGCTGAATCAGCAAAATCTACATGTACGAAAACATCTATAATCAGCAGTGACATCACTCATATGCACGCTCATGGCAACAGCAGGAGATGCTGTACCCTATAATCGCATAGCAACAGCAAGAGTCACTGTACCCTGTATCTCATAGCAACAGCAAGAGTCACTGTACCCTGTATCTCATAGCAACAGCAAGAGTTACTGTACCCTGTATCTCATAGCAGCGGCAAGAGTTACTGTACCCTGTATCTCATAGCAACGGCAAGAGTTACTGTACCCTGTATCTCATAGCAACAGCAAGAGTTACTGTACCCTGTATCTATAGCAGCAGCAAGAGATGGTGTACCATTTTAAATACTGCACACATGTTTTGAGATATTATATAAATATTAAAATATCACTTCAACATAGAGCTCAAACAACTTTCCACCAGTACAGAATGTCAAGCAGGAATATAAAGAATGTATAATATCTTAGATATTGATTGGACAGTGTCCTGAACCATGCAGAACCAAATAGGGAGCCTTTTGAAGGTTTGAAATACTGGGCATCAGGTTTTGGTCAAGGTTTGTGGCAATGAAAATATTCAGCATAAACATAGGAAGAGTCTGTTTGACCTCACGCATTAGTTTGGGAGACAGAATTCACAAGTCAATGAACTTGAGAAGCTGATGAATGAATATTGAACATTGGCACAGGTTCACAGCACAGACAGAACAATGAACCGTCGATACTAAACGCTCAACGAAGAAACGCAAAAGCTCAGAGGAATATTACAGTCCCAATCAATTGAAATCTTAAAACACTTGTTCAGTCAACCAGCTCAGAAATTTCTCAAGGCTTTCAGGATTTTTTGACCCCAAACAAGTTTGCAGTCTGGATGTAGACAAGTTCCAATCTCATGTTGTTTTAGTTTTGAGGAGGACGGTCAATCTGACCTTGGAAAACACTGATGGTGACATACCCTCAGGCCCTTTTGCTTCACACGCCAAGCATGACTGCCGCGTCATAGACTTTGCTCCCTCCTGATTTCACCTAAAGAAATACACATGAAGTGGAAGCAGAGAGTGATGACGCAGGCCCTCACCAAAATAGAAAAGAAACACACCATCATTTCCTCAGTATGACTTCTGAAACAGGATAGCTGCACCACATAAGTAATTTGTACAAGAATATACGTCACAGAATGTGTGAAGTCTGTTCAGGGGAACCTCACAAAATTGAGTTTTAAAGCAATTTTCCAGTATTTTTACTGACATCAATTTTCAGAGTTTGATGAGACAGGATGCAGTGCGTTGCTAAATAAAACTCAGGATGAGTCAGGGGAGATTTTAAAGCGGTTTTGTGGATGACATCCTTTACTGTAGCATCATGGAGCTCGCCTTTGTCCGTTTCTACCTTGCTGATACCACCAGCAAAGTGTTTTTCATTCTGTGCTCAGTCCAGTGTCTTCAGAGCTAACGCGTGCTCCAGAGCTCTTGGGCGTCCCTGGCTCTTGTAAGACTACTTAAGATGTCTGCCGTCTGTTATTGTGGAATGGACCCCTGCTGGTGGGAACCTGGAATTTTACATTAGGCTACATTGTTTCACTGTACGGTCTGTGGGACTTATCATGGCTGGATGCATGGCCTTTGCAGCTCTGTGTTGATTGCTGGCTTCTTATGGGGTCCTGGTGCCACCACTGTGGCTGTAATGCCTGTGCTCCACCATATTACTCTGTGAAATCTCCCCCCAAAGTAAACTCTGAACTTTATAAGTGTGTGTTTGTTTTTTCTTGAGCCGTTTCTATCCATCTGTGGCCGATCTTAGCTAGGATCTGGGCTTGAAAGCAGATCGAGCATGATTATGTTTGTTTGTTTATGCTCCCTGGTCACCAGAGCGCGGGTAATTATATCTGCAATTTAGTCCTAGGCTGACCACATTTACATAACCGCTGTACTGAGACGTATAATTTGCGAGAAGCGAGCTTGACACTGAGAACAATGACACAGAAGACTGGGTCAGCCACTGAAATACAACAAAACTTTATTGACAGAAATATTCCTGAGACAGGCTGAGAGAGTTCAGCTGGAATACTGTAATACGTGAATGTGGGAGGGGGTTTTTTCATGTCTGCTTGCCTGGTTTACATTTGGAATGTACTGCAGTATGGGCCACAGAATATTCTTATCTTCCCCTGCACTGATGTTTATGACCTTTGACCCCTGACCCCTTTGCACATTCTCAGTTTGCCTGCAGCTGCCTTCCTCTGGGCGATGAGATTCCCTGCTGATGCAGGCCAGCCTGCTGTGGGCACACACCGTGAAGCAACCCTGATGCAGAGGGATGCATTGAGCAAGCAAGTGGGCATTAGCTTGCCGGCCTTGCCCCTCTCCCTCTCCTCCCTCTCTTGCTGGGGGCCCAGATCCCCAGAGGAAGGGAGAGAGAGCTCACACAGTAAAATACTGAGCTAGTTAAATCAACGCTGATTAGAGTACATTTCACTCTGACAGAGTAAAACATGATCCATATTGGATGATATGTATACGCCGGTAGAGTTAAACAGGCACTGTTCCGAAGTGTGCGTCATCATCTGCTTCTGCCAGCAAAAGAAGCACGGGGGGAGGAAAGGCCTTTTCCCAGCATCTTGTGCGGCATGTGAATTATGAATTGTTATGAAATGTAGCTGTGAATGTGATTGCTGTTTCCATTGTTGAACAATCTGACAGCATCTTTGTCCCTCCCCCTGTTTTGCCAGCAGTACTGTATTGATTCAATTTAAGAAAAAAAAATTCATCCTTAATAAGCCGATGCATCAGATCGGCAGATTTCAGTATTTCCATTATCGGTGGTAATCTGTGAAAACCTCCTCCTAATGAAACAGAGCGAGCCCCATTCCCACATCACAGCTCCTCCACAAAACAATCTCCGTTTAAACCGCCCCAGAGACTCAATAACCCTGCAACGCAACCAGATCCCACTGTTTCATGTTTACAAGAAACCCTAAAGCGAGCGTTTCTTCTGATAATGAGCTTTCTGGAGCGTCGCAGTGTTCGGTCTCCGTTCCCCTCTGTTGGAATACGCCGCGTGAGGACACTGGTCTCAAAGCACAGAGACACTTTAGGGAAGTTGTGCAGTATTATAACAACACCTATCACAGCCTGTTCAGGGACCAATGAAGTACACACCAATGCACTTACTGTCCTAGGTGTGTGTCTGTGTGTGTGTGTGCGTATGCGCGTGTGTGTCTGTGTGTGGTTTTTTTTTGTCTGTGTCTGTGTGTGTGTTTGTACACGTGTGTGCGCGTGTGTGTGTTTATAGGTGTGTGTTTTTGTGTCTCTGTGTGTGTGTCTGTGTGTGTTTTTGTGTCTGTGTGTGTGCATATGTGTGTGTGTGTGTGTCTATGTGTGTCTGTATGTGTGTTTGTGTTTTTATGTGTGTGCATGTGTGTATAGGTGTGTGTGTGTGTGTCTATGTGTGTCTGTGTGTGTTTGTGTTTTTATGTGTGTGCGTGTGTGTATAGGTGTGCGTGTGTCTATGTGTGTCTGTGTGTGTTTGTGTTTTTATGTGTGTGTGTGTGTGTATAGGTGTGTGTGTGTCTATGTGTGTCTGTGTGTGTGTTTGTGTTTTTGTGTGTGTGTGTGTGTGTGTGTGTATAGGTGTGTGCGCGTGTGTGTATAGGTGTGTGTGTGTGTGTGTGTGTGTGTGTGTGTGTGTGTGTGTGTGTGTGTCTGTTGTTTTATTACATATATATTTTGCTGTGGCCTATTTCTGTGAATTTCCTGGGGGAGTTTGTGCAAAGACACAAGAGCGTTCGCCTTCGCAGATTAAATGGGAAAGAGTATTTCACATCTTTTGAGAGAGAAAGAGTCGAAAGTCTGGATCTTTTGAGAGGAAAATTGCCCAGCCAATGAAGATTAAAGAAGAAAAGAGAAATGGAGAGAAAAAGGCAACAGTGGAGTGAATGGCTGCCGGAGCTGGACTGGATTTGATTGGATTGGATTGTATTGTTGGATTAAAATACGCACCTGTTCATAAAAAACGCTATATATATTTGAGCACTGAGTACAACACATGAAAGCATTAATTTGTGTCACATGTTTAGCCTATGGTATGCTTAGTATTTAGCATATTAAAACACACAGTCACGATATGATCAGGAATTGTAGTGTATTCTTGTATATCATGACAGAGCTGCCTGATTACCAAAGCAACGGACTCAAACTGAAGGCACAAGAATAGACGGCAGTAAATGGTCAGAACCAGCTCAGATAATTTATGTGGTCCTCGGAGAGTAGTGATCACCATGTCGAGGAGAAGGAAACACGGCTTAATCAACGGAAACCGCCTCCGGTGAGTTCCAGCCGCTTCCACACCTGCAAAGGAATTTCAGCTCCGCAGGATGTACAGTGGTGCTCTCGGATTGGATTGGCATGTTACCGCGGTGACAGAGCTGACAGAAGCGACGCGGTTTTGCGGAGATTGTCAGGCCCTGAGGCCCACCAGTCGATGCCTTGGCTTTGAAAGGCTAAGATGTGGGAAAGCCAGCAGTCATATGCGCTGTCAGATATGATAATGGCGCTCTTAATTCTCTTCCAAAAACGCCCCGCGCAATCCTGTTTTCTGTGACTGAGGGGTATTTTGTGAGTATTGATGTGACACTTGGAAAAAAAAAAAAAAAAACCTTTGCAAGGAGCCCTCCCTCTGCAGCACACCCCCTTCCCCCATCCCCCTCCTCAGCTGAGTGAAGATGGTCCTGTGTCCCCTCTTTATTTCCCCTGAATCCTTTATCCTTCTGGGCCCAGTTTCTCCTCATCCTGGTGCATAGAGCTGGTGATCTGAGCCTGAATGACAGTTGCTGGGCTGCACCCATGAGCCTGTGTTCGACTGAGGCCGAATGGCAGATTTTTTTAAAATCAAACATTTGTGAATGGTTGGTAAAATATTTGTATTTTGACATAGACATAGACATACCATAATTATTTTAATTTGTACATTTTTTTTTGCAACAGTTATGTGAGAGTTGAGTTTTTTTTCTTCATGACATTGTTTTCTGGCGGACAGAGAGGGCCTGGGGCGTCTGGGCATTGCACCCCGCCTCCCCATCTTAAGGTTAAAGAAGCTGCCCCTGGCTCATATCGCAGACCTCCCCCCTTTTCCGCCCTGACGCTGGTCGCAGTGTGAGAGCAGAGCGATTTATCTGTCACCCATGCTCTCAGCTGCCACAGATAGCTATGGATTTCTTTCTTTTCTTTCTCTCATTGCAGTGTGCCCGGGGATCGATAAGCATACTTACCAGGAAAAAAAGGGCGTCAACGCTCTCTCATGAAAACCCTCAGTGGAGACACTGCAGAGACTGTCAGAGCAGCAATCTTCAAGCAAGGCTTCTTTCCATGTACCTCTGCACTTCCATTCATGTGGTGATCTCCGTCTCTACAGTGCGCTCTCCTGCAGAAAGATCTGAGGTGAGTACACTAAAGTACAATTTAAAAAATCAATGTGATTCAGAGCTGTGCCATAAGTACCCTTTAAGTTACCTTTGTGACAGGAATAAATAGATATAGAGGCAGCGAGAGAGACTTTTTCACCCCAAGATCTGCCAGAGTCCCCCGTCAGGACTAGCCCCTAGAAAGACGTGGTCCCTTCAGATTCAGCGATCCTGAAACCTCACCAGTTACCCCTGTTTCACATTTCCAAAAAGCCCTGACAGGAGCAGAGCTTCCCCACATAAGAGGCTTTCAGAGTGCATCGTGGTGGTCAAGCCCGGTTCCCACTGACCCAGCGAACAGTGAAGGGAGACACTGCCAGTACACACTTAATAGTTTAGGAGGGACTTACCGTTCCACAACTCCTGGCTTACTTCCAGCACACGGACAGACAAATACACACACAAAAGGGTTTCTTCAGATAAATGGACCAGGAAGTTCTATTTTGGTAAGTGCTTATGTGCTGTGACGCAAAAGGCTCCCTGTTCATCGTGCTTTCTGTGGCATAATGAAGCTGGGCAGGTAGGGGTGGGCTGTGCCATATGCCTTACAAAGCGCAAGAGCTAAAGAAAATCACATGCACAGGAGGGAGGAAAATCCTCTCCTCTCCACCTCTTTTCTTCCTTCTCATCTGCTTCTTCCTCTATTCTTTTATTCATCTCCCTGGCCCAGTTTTCCCACATTATTGTGGTCAGTGTTGTGCTGAGAAAGGCCAAGAGAGAGAGAGAGTGAAAGGGGAGAGGTACAGAGACCAGGAGAATCTGTAGGGATGGATTTGATTGTTAGCTGCTCAGCCGTCAGTGTGTGTTTTTTATTTTTGTTGCATTTTTTCATTGGAGAGGAGTGTTGTGGCTGAATAAACAAGGGAGAGACCTCCAAGGGCCCTTACATTGAACACAAACTGGAGAAATAAATAAATAAAAATTTCATCTCGCACATGAATAATGCTCTCTGCTGCTCGTTCGAACACAATCTCTGACATTTTTGAAACATCCACCGTCTCGAGAGGCCGTAGTAGATGTGCTTTATTCAGTTGCAGGTACTGCGCCGAACACTCTGAGGGGGCTATGGGGACGAACATGCACAGCGGAGCGATGGGCTCCGGCTCCATTTGTCTCATCAGAGTAGCAGCTGTATGGCTGTGGTCCTCGGGGGTTTCGGTTCCCATGGAGGCCCACATTGCACAGCCTGCCGTACCTTTGAATTCAGTATCCTCCCCTGCCCCCCTGCCCCCTTCCCCCCCTCCCCCTCCATCTTCCACCTTCCACATCACCCCCACGTCCCCCTAAGGGAATTCTGGAAACCATGTTCCCACCCGACTGCGCTAGCGCCGGCTCTTACCGGCTCTTACTGTAAAAAGTGCAGCTCTCCACTAACTCAGAGACAGCCAACCCTCAGAGCGTGTGGAAATCAAAGTCCCGGGTTTGAACTGGAGTTGGCTAAACCCGTCTTATCATGGCAGACCATGAGCAGGGATGGTGTAAGGTGTGAGATGTTTGTCTGAGGGGTTTTTTGAATGGGAAGCCTTGTCATGTCCAATGGGCACTTCACTACAACTGGAGATATGGCCAGTGAGTGTCATGACAGTGCTATGGGGAGACGTTTCACTGTGTACAGTCATTTTGGGGGGTGCAGCTACCTCTCTCCTATCGCTGTAGGACAGCAGGTGCTTTGATAAATTATTGGGGTGATAATCCCCTCAGGTGTGGTGGCTTCATGTTGTGTTCCGTTCCAAGAGCAACTACTTTTAGCAGAGTGGACATTACTTTACAGATACATATAGAAAAGCTTTGTATTCATGTAAAAAAACATGCATTTTTGCCTGTTTTGTTTATCATATATTATTGTATATTCTTATAGTAATAACAATAAAACATGTCATGCTCCCATGGCTAAAACATGAATTTACAGATTATTGTTTGCTCCTGGAATAAAGAATTAGAATCTGAATTAGTTCTAGTATATACCAAATTTCTTGATAAAGTAATTTTGTTTTGAACTATTTCTTTCAACTCACCACTCAGTGATGAGATTAAAGAGTTCACCAATCAGTGGTGTGGCACGGCAGGCAAACCCAGGACTTCCCCCTCGCTGAAACACATCCATGTGACAGAAGATCTTCAAAGAGATTGCCATCGATTGCAAGACTGACCTTTCGTCTGCCCACCAGAGATCTAACACGGTGACACTGGAGTCTTAATCAATGATAATTCTGTGTAGGAATCGTGTGAGATTCAGAAGAACAAAATAACAGCACATTTTCTGATTTTAACTTTGACAAAGAGAATAATAATACTAATGCTAATACTAATACTACTACTCATAATAATAATAATAATAATACTCAAAGGAGGGTAAAACAGGGACCACTCCGCTTGCAGTCTGGTTTAGACTCCAGTGTTCTGAAGTACAAAGCAGAAAAAGAGCCATTTTTTTGCCACTGGAATGCAGTTTGAAGCTGGAGCGAGCCCCAGAGCTTTGACTCCTCACATGACTGCGTGTAGTTCCAGTGAAGGCTCTCTGTATCACTGCAGCATTATTATGCTCAATATGGCACTTTGTTTGTGACAAGGAGGCACAGTTAAGTAGTAATTTGCATTCTGTCAGCTTACTGTGAGTTTAACTGAGGAACAGATATCTGTTTACTATATATTATACTAAAAATATGTCGTGTACAGGTAACTCTGAAGCACAGCTTCTTGGGTCCCAATGGAATCCCATTTTAAACTCTGTGCTTGTGTGTGTAAGTCTGTTTATGTGTTAGTTTACTTATTGGGAGTGAGGTCATATGTGTATTTGTGTGTATTCATTTGTAGGTGTCTGTATGTGCTTTTCTTGGTCCTTGTCGTGTCCTTCAAAAGAAGTATGCCTTGTGAATAGCTATGCAGCGTCATAAAATCCAAGGCATTTGCAATAATTTTGATTTGTTCTCCACTTCAGAGAAAATGAGTAGGGCCCAGAGCACACCCAGACTGTCAGGCTGCATTTCCACAATTATCCTGGTGGGGTCGCTCTATGCATTCTGGCATAAATAAGTATTTGGCAATCAGTTCAGACGTGTGACTAATTACAGGTATGAGGTGATTGTCAGTGTATGACAGTGAAATGACACTGATACAGGTACATCAAAAAACAAACAGCATTTTCCATCATTTAGAGTCATGGTACTGTCACATTGCATATCAGTGGGTTTAATTTATGGAGCCCATCTCGCAAGTTATCTTTATAGCACATGACAAAGCTCACAATAGGCTGGCACTTGAAGACACAGAAACACAAACGGCATCAGTGAGAGATGGACGGGAAAGAGGAACAGATACAGCTGCCAGAAAGCAGGAGGGAAAAAGATGGGTGAGAGACAGCTCTGTTTAATTTGCGATTTAGTGAAGGCAGTAAATCAGTGTAAATATTCCTCTGGTTGTTGGAACTGCCCCTCTATTTACAGCATGCTTGGTAAAAAATGCATGCTGTAAACAAAGGGGCTGTGCCAACATGTGGTGAGCTACGCACACAGTATTGACCCTGGACTGCCGGCTTGTGTGTTTTCCCCATTGGACTCTTTCCTTCACATAAGTGTATGGCATTCAGGACTGCCTTTGTCTGTATTTGCATGTGGCCCTTCTGCAAACAGTTTTATTTTTTTCCACCTCTCAGTACGTTTAACGTTATCTTTGACAATGTTTTTACAGCTTGAGGTTCTGTTGCCTGATTTTTGGCACAGTTTTATTTCTACTTCATGATCACTAGTCCGCTGTTGTTAGCACTTTTTGATTAAGAGCTTTACTGTGCCAAACTCTATGTTTTTTGAAAATTTGAAAATATACTGCAGCTTGTCCTTCCATAAATTCTGATGACCATAAAAAATTTTATAAGGTGCATAAGTATAATAACAAAACAATATTTCAAATATTGTGACTGGGAGCGGTGGAAGGAGGAGGAGAGAGGGCTGCTCATCATCTTTGGCTGCTGTCAGTAGCTCCTGTCCCCTCTCTCAGCCTTTCAGGACCCTGGACAGCAGCAGCCTCACACACAGGCAGGCTCACCTGAGGATGAGCAGTAATCAGCCAAGGTGTTGGCCACTGTGTTACTCTGGCCCTGTATAAAAGCACACCCTTTGACATCGAAGAGGGGTTCTTAAGTTTTTTTTCTGGAGGCTTGCTGTATGTGTTTTGGTGTTTCTTTTCGAGTTTATTTTTATTTGTCTCTTCACTTTGTGTGGGGATTTATTTGATTTTCATTCTGGTTTGGTTTGGCTTTTAGTTTTTCATGCCTTTTATGTTTGCCCCAAGAAAGTGCACTAAACAAGACTCTGGCTGGTTTTGATCACTCAGTTCTATATTTAAAATCGGGTGACTTACAGCACCTACTGTTGAATTTTCCAAATCTATGGCTGGATTGCTTATAAAGAGCTAAAAGATCAGTATGTTGCCTTGGGATAGGAACCCAACAAAGATTTGAACCTGCAACCTTCTGGGCATTGCCTGAGCCTGTACGCCACAGTGCAGCTGTGTGTGGCCCTGTCAGCCCCTCCCTGTGGGTTAGTTTGCTCCCTCAGAACCCCACTCCCTCTCTCTCCCATTTAGATCCATCAGGCACTGCGGGGGCCTGGCCCTTAATGAGACTGGCTCTGCTGTTTTAATGAACACCGTTCAGCCCAGTGACACACACACTCACACTCTCACACACACACTCACACACGCACGCACATACAGACACACACGCTCACACACACACACACACACACACACACACATATTTTGAGAAACCTGTGTCTACATGTCCAAAAGCTCTCTTTTGTGTTTGAGCTTGTATGTTTTGTAATTTTAAATAAAATAGCTGCACTTTGGGCAAACAACGCACGTACTTTTGAACATCTTTGGTGTGATAATGTAATGTGTTTCTGAGAGTGTGAGAGAAGTGCCCACATTTTTATGATGCAATTTTCTGCTTCTACTTAAGAACATATTTTGTTGATTATATTGAATGCAGTACAGCCGTTGGACTTGAGTAGCCATAATGTTCTGGTTTTTGCAGCAGTGTAATTGGCTCTCTGGTACATTGGGCAAGTTTTATGGGAATTGGGTCCTTCATCACAGAGACCTGGCAAACCCATCCAAACCATCCTTACAACACTGAGCTACAGCTGAGACAGCCTGCAGCTGCCAGTCACCAACAGGGCGGCCTGAACCCCACACACACACACACACACACACACACACACTCACTCACACGCTCACACACACACACACACACACACACACTCTCACACACACTCACACACACACACACACACACACACACACACACACACACACTCACACACACACACACTCTCTCACACACACACACACACTCTCACACACACACACTCTCTCAAACACACACTCTCAGTCACTCACACGCACACACACTCACTCATTCACACACACAAACTCACACACACCATCAGTCTCTCATGCACGCACACAAACACACACACACAAACACACACACACCATTGATCCCACAGACACAATCTAGCACACACAAATATAAGAGAAGAGTCACAGTATGTAACACAATTGACATTTTCCAAAGACAAAGATGACATCATGTAATTCCACACTCTGAGCCACTGATAGCTGGGGATAAGGTGGTAGGCTGGTAGGCTGTTTTATCTGAACAGAAAAGTGAGGATAAAAATGTTCAAATATCGGCCATTTAGGAACGTAAGAAGTGCACACTGTCCCAGTTTGCCAAAAACAGGGAAGAACAAAAAAAGATCAAATC
The DNA here is from genome assembly GCA_022829145.1 of Albula goreensis. Taxonomy (NCBI): domain Eukaryota; kingdom Metazoa; phylum Chordata; class Actinopteri; order Albuliformes; family Albulidae; genus Albula; species Albula goreensis. The sequence continues at coordinate 23,878,908 of CM040764.1, read as the reverse complement.
TGGCTGTTTTCCAGCCCAGTCTGAACAGAGACAGCACGGTCCTGTGCTGTGGACTGCCTCTCTGGTATATTCTAGAGCTGGGCTATCACAAAAGCTGATCCCAGGCCATAGCTCCTGTGCTGTGGACTGCCTCTCTGGTATGGTCTAGAGCTGGGCTATCACAAAAGCTGATCCCAGGCCATAGCTCCTGTGCTATGGACTGCCTCTCTGGTATTGTCTAGAGCTGGGCTATCACAAAAGCTGATCCCAGGCCATAGCTCCTGTGCTGTGGACTGCCTCTCTGGTATATTCTAGAGCTGGGCTATCACAAAGCTGATCCCAGGCCATAGCTCCTGTGCTATGGACTGCCTCTCTGGTATTGTCTAGAGCTGGGCTATCACAAAAGCTGATCCCAGGCCATAGATAATGTGCTGTGGACTGCCTCTCTGGTATGGTCTAGAGCTGGGCTATCACAAAAGCTGATCCCAGGCCATAGCTCCTGTGCTGTGGACTGCCTCTCTGGTATGGTCTAGAGCTGGGCTATCACAAAAGCTGATCCCAGGCCATCTCTGTGCTGTGGACTGCCTCTCTGGTATGGTCTAGAGCTGGGCTATCACAAAAGCTGATCCCAGGCCATAGCTCCTGTGCTGTGGACTGCCTCTCTGGTATGTCTAGTGGGCTATCACGAAAGCTGATCCCAGGCCATGCTCCTGTGCTGTGGACTGCCTCTCTGGTATAGTCTAGAGCTGGGCTATCACGAAAGCCGATCCCAGGCCATAGCTTGGGTCCAAGTGTACCGCGATAAGCTTTAAATGGACTTACTTACGTGACCAGAATGCAGTCATGCCGGATAGAACTGCGCCAAACTCCCTTCCCTCCGCCTCTGAAATGCAGACGACAGGAACTCTGTTCCAGACTGACCTCAATATCTGTGGTGAGTTATTATCCTTGTAGCTGGGTCAGTCATGAGGAGCTGGTTTCCATGTCACGGGTCTTGGGTGTGTTATTCATCCATGCCCTCTGTGGCCCCTCTTACTTCATTATGACTGTCTCTCATCCTCTGACCGGCCTGGTGCGGTCACCAAGGCCACACTGACAGAGCGTGAAATTTCACTTATTAATTTATTTAATCATGAACTTTTTTTTTTTTTTTTTACCAGGTGAGTGTCCCTGAGCTCAGAACTGTCTTTTGTAAAGATGTGCAGCACTGCCTCAGAGATGTGAAGTTGATTACTCTGAACATTTTCTCCAACAATTTCATAAATTGTGGTACTTTGTTGAAATTACTCCTGGCATAAATGATGCCGTATTTTCACATGGGCTGCGCTGTTTTTGCAAATAACAACAATCAAACTGAGAAGCTTCTCCACCCTTCAGCTCTCTGTGGTGTTACAGCTTTCAGCATAGTACTATCTGTGAAGCAGTGTTAGAGGTTTGCTGACTCGGGTTCTTGGAAATCTCCATAAATGTGCAAATCGATACCTCCAGACTTCATTGATCTCTGTTGTCGTCGGTTGGATTTTTTTATTTGTACTACGTGGGAGAGATGACTAGGTGTTTGCCCAAATCAACAGTGGCGCCATTTTGTCATCCTCTTTCATTGTAAAATGTGTTAAGGACAGACCTGAGTGACAGTTTTAGGTGTTGATTATACAACTGCAATATTTATTATTTTTTATGGTTGTGAATATGAAAATGGAAATGGAAGTAAGGGAACCTAAAGTGGGAACCTCAGTGAAAAGGTCATTATAACCAGAATCTTTATGTTTCTTAATCAGGAATATTTCAGGAGATATATTGAGAGTAAATGCTGTTAACATCATAGTTAATTTTATATATACAGTCACAGTGTTACTTTGTGTTATTAAAAATGTTCAGACATGAAAAATTGCCATCCATGTTTTCCACTAAAATTGTGTTTATTCACAATATCACAAACATCACGGAAGGCATATCTTAGCATATAAAATCTATCTAAAGCTAAGATACAACTTGGCATTTACCTTTTCCGACCTGTGATCCCTGTGCGTTGTGAATGGAAATGTGTGCATACGGCTGTGACTAACGGCACACCGCCTCCACAAACACGCCCTGCTAGTGAATTTTTGCGGCAGTGCCAGTGACTGGCGGTCAATGCTGTCCTGCACTGTGTTTAGCGGATTAAAGCGATGACAGGACTGCAGGATGAGGAGCTTGCTGGCAGAGCCGTGTTCGGCGTGTTTGAGGGGGGGCGTGTTCGGCGTGGCTGAGGGGGAGCTATGGGCTCCTGAAGGGGCAAGGGGCTGCAGGGGAGGGGTGTTACCAAACTCATCCTTATCTCTGGTGAAGAGTGCACCCCCACTGATGGCGCAAGCCTCAGAGCATTATGCTACATTACAGCCATTTAGCAGACGCTCCTATCCAGAGCCACTTAGAGAGCGGGAAGCATAAGTGCATCTGTCTGATTAATATGAGCTATAGCCAGAACATGTGCAGGATGGCAGGAAAGTCTGGATAAACATCACTGGTCCATACACTCTCCCTGTTTCCTGGAAGTCCATTTTAACATTATCGTTAGCTTAGATAAAATCTTGGCAATTTAATTGAGAAATGTTTATATTCAATGTTTAAAAAATCCTCCATGTCAATTAATTTGAAACATTCTTTAAAATATCTGTTTTCATAACTCATGACAACCAGTAAGGGATGTTTATACCAGGATCGTTTTCTTGTAACTTAAATAGAACTTTTTTTGAAAGAATTAAATTGAAATTGCTGAGGAAATGCTTTGGGCTTTCATCCTCACATTATCTCACAGCCATGGGAGAGTGCACCGGAACTCTTCCCATGTTATCTGGGAACATGGTGTTCTAACGGTATCAAACCTCTGACACCCCTGGTGCTTTGATTGCACTTCCCATCATTTATCCAGCTGTCAGAGTGATAATGTATCAAGCCCACTTACTGTGTGCTGAATGAGGGGAATCTGCAGAACAGATTAATAATTTAACTGATATTTTGCCATGATGTGCCCTGATAGGCCCTCTCCTCCCTTGGCTCCTCCCATTCTTACACTCAGATTTCCCAGCATCCCCTTCTGCTGGTCCAAGCCACTTGATCATTTGAAAAATCCCCCCTGCCCTCGGCCTGGTCATGTGACCATCCATCATTTCCAGGAAATAAAACTGCATAGCCGTGTTATGCCTGTGTTGCGCCACACATTCTTAATGTGGCAGTACTTCATTGGAATGACAACGTGCTTTACTGGCATGCTGTGAAAGACTATTATTTGTAGTGTATGAATGCTAACAGAGTACAATAGCCCTCTTATGTCTTCCTCTGTCATCATTATTGACTCTGCTGTATCTGTGCGTATTACCATCTCTCTCCTCTCCCTCTCACATGCCTCTATCATGACTTTTTTTCCCTCTCCCCAGTAAACCTTTCTGTCTCTAATTCACATTCCCATTCAAAGTTTTACTTCAATTCGAATTATAACACAGTGAGCGAGCAGTTTTATTGCGATTGCACAAACACTGACAAAAGGTGGCTAGCTATAACCATCTGCACAGTGATGTCCTGCACTTTCAACACTTTCAGCTCACAGGTTTCAGCTTTCGGTGCTCTTTAGCAATGAATAATTTTCACATCTCATTACAAAAAAATTTGAGCAACAGTTGTCTGAGACCTGATGTGACTGATTAAAACTCTTTAATGAATGTGTAAAAATTCATTTTTGGCACCATGAATATCTGCTTCAGATACAATCTGTGTAAATCAACCCTCATCAGAAACAAAAAAGCATCTAATTGCAAACTATTTACTGCTCTTTATACTTCCCAAATTGCAATTAGGTTTGGAGCAAAACCCAGCACTGGCTGGGGTGCTCCATGCAGAAGGTTGGGATCTGCTGTCAGTGACCGAGTCAGGAGGCCGTGGCCTGTGTCACACACAGGGGTGGTCAGCAGCTAGTCCAGACTCAGGAAACCAGGCATGTTGAATTAACTCTGCAGCTACTTAGCACTCCATAACACTGCAAACCAGAAGACCTTGTGGGTTCTCTAGAACAAGGTTGGCCACAGGCATCCTAGCCTGATCTTTGATGCCGATGCCAGTCACCCCTTCTGCCATAATAAATGAATAAATGTGACCAAGGGAGACCCCAGTCTGACCTGTCATGCAGTTCCACTCTAGTACTGAATGCTTGCTGAATGGGTTAGAAAAGTAACGCTCCTTTATTTGCTCTGTGACTTTCAGAACAGACCAGCTTCATCACATCTTTATAAACATATGTCATGGCACCATACCTGAGATCGTAGCTGGTTATCTCGTTTAAACCGGTCATGAGACTGGTCTGTCTCCACCTGGCGGAAATAACGAATTTATAGAGAACACTCGTAAAGTAAATCAGTCAGTCACCTGCTAGGAGCGTCTCCATGGTTACAGTAAACAACTCGCGCCATGAAAATCAGTGTGCTCTCCGTGGCAACCGTCCAACTGTAGATGCAGACAAGTGCGTTCTGAACCGAGCAGCTTTGCTCCTCTGGCCGTCCTCGTTGGCTGAAGAGTGTCTGCACATGCCCTGCTGGTGCTGTGGCACTCTTAAACAGGGACTCGAAGTGGAGGGCAGGAGACTAAGTGCATATTGAATTTGAATAGAGACGCAGCTCTGTGTCACACAATGACAGCCTGTGTGTGTGTGTGTGTGTGTGTTGTTTTGTATACATATGTATGTTGCTGTCATCATAGAAAAAAAATAATTTGTGTTTGATACATGAACACAAAGCTCACATCATCAGTTGTGTGGCCACCATTGTTGTGCACCTGTGAGTAATGCATCTTCCTGGAAACCCATGTGACTAACACGTATAATGTAATAACAAATCATCACCACTCCATTCACGGAAAAGGCATCGTTTTGGAGGTGAGGCTTTGCATGTTGTCAGTGATAAGTCTGTGTATCTTCATCTGCTGTGATGCTTTCTTTTTCCTCCTCATCTACTGATACGCTGTGATTGGATGGTTGAAATGCATATGTAAATGAGGAAAATGCATCTTCTGCCTCTCACGGCTGCTCAAAGGAAGAATAACGTCAGTGACCTTGTTTTCTCGCAAACGTAACTGAAATGCTGTTGAAGTGCTATTATAGTTGGAGAAGTTGTTGAGGCTCTGGTTCATTTCTGGGTGCCATTGAGGGGGAAGTGATGAAAGAGATAAGGAGAAAGACTGGAATGTTAGCTTGCTCTGCAGCTGCCCTGAGGTTAGATTCACATTCAGAAGAAAAAAATATCAAAAACTTGAAAAAGCATAAATCACTGGAGAGAGGTTGTGTTTATGACCTTTTGATTCAGATAAAAACAAATTCATTCATGCAGTGCTGTGCAGCCTTAGTTTGGAGCCAAACATGACTACAGAGCAGGGCCTGAGTTCATGCGAATTCTTAGTCCTCAACTACAGTGATATTATCCAGCAAGAAACACCCAAAAGAATCACCAACTAGTGTGAATGCATCATGTTATTCTCAGATTTAAAATGAGGAAAATGTTCCTTTTACTAGTGTGTGTATATACTAAGAGCGAATATATATGTAATTTGATTGTTATTAAATCGTTGAATAATAGAACATTACTGTGGCCGGAATTGTCCGGTTCCATGTATTGTCTCTCTTTGGGGCTATTTTCTTCTTATCGGTTAACAGAAATTTATAAATAAAGGTACAATAAATAAAAATATTGTAAACTGCCTTTTTAATCATTCTCAATTTTTCAAATATATACAGTAAATGCAGTGAGTCCATTTTTGGACATAAAACAAAAACACAGTACTTTCCAACTACCGGTGTATGAATTTAACATTCCGCTCTTGAAGTCATGCAAAGCACATGACCTCTGATGTGCATTTTTGGGAAGTTCATGAGTTCATTGAACATATCAGACTTCCCAGAATTTGCTTTTTATCTGCAGAAAAAACAAAAAAATTGTGATAAGACCACCAGTTCATGTTTTTGTCACCATGACTTAAAAAAGCCACACAACTGATAATTCAGAAAGTGGGATGAGGTTTTCAGAAAATGGATGTGTTGATATCTAAACTGTTAAGAAAGACATGAAACATTCTATTAGGTTTTTTTTTTCCTTGTCCAAACAGATGGGGCATTCCTCTCATTGCCTTTGAGCGCTGAGGTTCAAAGTGTGAGTAACTGACAGCACGGGTATCAGTGTTTAGACAGGGAACTGAGCTGACCGTTACACTCCCTCTCGCTGAAATAACAGTCATCGCCTTCATCAGTGGACCTGCCAAAATATGAGGGGAGTTCGTCCTCTTTACTGATACCGACAACGCTGGCTCCACTTCAGTGGAGATTTTTATACCCTTTCAGCCCAGTCACTTTCATCTTTCCAGCATCTCTGTCTTTGATGGACTCCTTTGCTCAACAGTCAACACTCAGCTCTCACTCAACCATCTCCCTCAACCCATCACTCCCTCTCTCTCTCTCTCTCTTCCCTCTCTCTCCCCCTCCACCCATCACTCCCTCCCTCTCTCTCCCCTCCCTCCCTCCCCTCTCCTCCTCTCCCTCCTCCCTTCCCTACCTCTCTCCTCCCTCCTCCCTCTCTCTCCCTCCACCATCACTCCCTCCCTCCCTCCCTCTCTCCCTCTCTTCCCTCTCTCCCCTCTCTCCCCTCTCTCCCTCCACCCATCACTCCCTCCCTCTCTCCCCCTCTCCTCCATCTCTCCCTCCACCCATCACTCCCTCTCTTCCTCTCTCCCTCCCCCCTCTCCCTCCATCACCCTCCCTCTCCCCCCTCTCCCCCTCCCTCCTTCCCTCCCTCCCTCGCTCCCCCCTCCCTCCATCACTCCCTCTCTCTCTCTGTCCCTCTCTCCCTCTCTTCCCTACCTCTCTCCCTCCACCCATCACTCCCTCTCTCTCTCCCTCCACCATCACTCCCTCCCTCCCTCCCTCTCTCCCTCCACCCATCTCCCTCCCTCCCTCCTCCCCCTCTCTCTCTCCCTCCTCTCCCTCCCTCCCTCCACCCATCACTCCCTCTCTCCCTCACTCCCTCTCTCCTGTCTCTGCATATTGACATGGATGCCCCCATGTCTCTCGGTGCTGTATTGGTTGGTTGTTTTAATCAGCATGTGAGCCTTTGTGGTAGTTTGCCATCTCGCCCTTTGAAGTATTTTAGGTCTCATTGTTAATATCGAAGCTTAGACAGGAGGCCCTCTCTTACAAAGTGAAAATACACACATGAAATAAAATGTTTATATGAGAAATTGCTGGGTCCTGTAGCCCCAAAATTGAGTTTCAAAGATGAGAAACAGCTGAGTCGCAGCTGGGTTTTACAGCACTAGATTTAATCAAACTACATTTTGAGTGTACGTGACCCAATGTGTTGGTGCTGGTAGAAATCTGTGTGTAACCCAGTGAGCATTGCCATGGACCACACCCTAATGTCCTGTTTCTTTTTCTGTGGGAGTTTGCTTGACATATTTTCAGAGTAAATATAGTTAAAACTTCTGGACCAAATTGTTAAAATATATTTCAGCATGGTCTCAACTTAAATTGGATGCACTTCAGTCCTCAGAAACAGAGATCTCTTTGTTTAAAATGAAAAATCCTTGAGACACAGATGGAGCTCTCTCTGTATCGATAGGGCATGAGTTTAAGCCCTTCGACCCTGCATCTGTCCCATCAGCCGGGACCATCAATCCATTCCCATTAAAGGAAAGTCCATAAGTCTATATTTGGTTTCAGCTGTGGAAAAGATTTTTCTCTTTCATTTGTCCTTGGTTTTCTTGTTACCTTGTGCCTAATTTAAATTCTGTGTTTTATAGCTTTGCGATTTGGATTCCAGGATGGGTGCCATGATGCTGGAGGTGAGAGTAATCATTTCACATTTTCACACTTCACCTCGCTGCATTTCATCTTGGTCATTTTCTCAGCACAGGTCAAAATAAATGTAAGAAATATGTCAATAATGAAAAGGAGGCATTTTCTTTAAAAGAAATGTGAATGTGAAATATTATTTATTTATTTTATGAACTATATGTGGCTTAGATTTAAGATGTGTGCCAGACTAATTATGTTTAGGTATTTAACTTATGTGATAAGAGAATACAAACTGAAGTAAAGGGAGAGAATGGGAGAAAAAGGAAAGAAAATACACAAACAACAATTTATTAAAGTTATTAAATGTTTTTTCTAAAGACCCTGAGATTGTACCAACAGGTGGTTTATTTGAAACGTATTAATCCATGTAGATACATTAATGATACACTAATTACTCGTGGTCATTAAATCCATCTCTAGTGATGATAATGAAGTTCCCTCAAATAAGCCACAGTCATTGAAGTTGAGCAGGAGACGCTGCAATACAGATACAGCGTATGGAAAATGAATATCACATAAGGTGAAGCAGCATTCGATGCTAGGGATGGATAGCGAGTGTTGCCATGTGTATTATGAAGAGGATCAGATAAGCCCTGTATCAGGTTTTAGCTGTTTGTCAGCTGGGGTTGGAGGTGTTGTGGATCAGGTGTCAATTACACTTCACATCTCAGTCACTTGGCAGACGGTTTTAATTCACTGCAGCTTACGGAAGTACATTAGTTCAACAACAAGCGTAATAGCATCAGATCTTTTAGTTGCAAAATAAAGCATGGAGGTGATGCACCAAACAAACATTAAGAGCTGCAGAAAGTGCCTGTGCAGAGATGGAGGTTTTTTTCCAGCCTCAGTCGGAATTTGTTGTGTGTATCTGCACAGTAGTAGTTATCAGAGCTGGCAAGTGTCTGTCTCTTTGCACCTCAAGAGCCCCACCTCACTATTTAGCCAGCAGATGTCAGCCCTACATACTGTAGTCGCCAGTGTGGTCCTAGTTACACCTGCGTGTTATGTCTGCAGACATTCCTGAGTTTTGTTCCTGAGTCCATCCATCCCCTTCCTCCCGTTTCCCGTTTTCATGTTCATCTCCGATAAGTTGAAGTACCAGAGATGTGCTGAGCTGAGTCACTGTCCTTCTCATTCAGCGGTCTCGTCTCTGGGCTCTGCCCCCTATCCCAGAATTCTCAGTGCAGAGACCAGCCTGTGTGGCAGCCCTTGCAGTCAGAATGAGTGCACCCGCAGTGGAGAGGAGTGAGTAGGTGAGCAGAGCACAGGGAGGGAGCAGTGTGGTAATCAGAGACCGTCGTCATAATCCTGAGCAGATCAGTGGGAGATCTCCAATATCCTCCAATATCTCACATTTCGCATGGGTTGTACATCTCATCTCTTTATATGGCTTCACACTCCCGTGACCATGGCTAACATGTGTGCAGCATAGAGATACTTGGCGGTCCACTTAGTCATAAAATTACATTTATTCCAGGCTTCATGATGATTTTCATAAATATCAGATTTTTAAAGAATGTTTTTTTCCCCCTTCCTTAATGCATTCAATTCTGAATGCCCAGCAGAGATGGTGAAAGTATTGTCAGCCCTACCACAGCTTGTTCGATATTCTCGTCTGCAAATAACAGCATGCAGCCAGCGTTGTGTTATGTGAGTTTTATGGATTAATTTTACACCAGAGAGCAAATATTTATTGAACACTACACAAAAATCGCAAGCATTTAATTCCGCTGCTTCTAATCGACTTGACTGTCGGACTGGGTGGATTTTGTTTCTGGGGTTGGATGTCTCGTCTGCCGGTTCATAAACTGCTCTGAACGGCTTTATTATTTTTTGATTGAGACAGCCTTGTGAGGCAGCAGAGTTTGAAGCTGTTGGTTTGATTTCTCCATTAACCTTCAACTATGTTTTTATTTATTTTATTTATTTTTGGGGAGATGTTGGGAATTAGTTTCTGAAAAGCCTAGTGGATGCATATTTTTAAATGTTTACTCAGCTTAAGTGGGCTCCATTCTCCTGCATGGCTTACATTCCTTATTCCGAGACTCACTGTGTGTTTGGAAGACTTGATTAAAACTGAAAATTCTCTGCTTTTTTCATTGAATGTTTGGGATGTCTGGTGTCAACATAATTAGTGTAATAGCAACTATCAAAAATATTTAGAAATAGAAAGTGGATGTTGTGTTGAATAAGCTTGGTAATGTGAAAGGGGTGTTTTTTTTCATATGGAGGCACTCTCCCTGGAGTATCCTGAAGGGTTTGCCGTTGTAAGATTTGTTTCCTGTAATCTGATTGGTTACAAGAGGGTTTTAACCAGCAGCTTGTCATAGGTCAGTGGTTTAGTGAACTTGAAACATCACCTACGGTTAGTGCCCCACCCACAGCAGATTATGATTGTACGGAAAGAGTCATTGACCTCTTGTTTATTGGCCAAAGCATATCTCCAAAAGTTTGGCAGACCTCTCACATCACAATGCCAGCCTTTTTTTGCAGGATGAGCAACAGAATTACACGCCATTAGCAAGTCAGTCTGAAGAACTTCCATCTGCATTAAATATGCAAAAGCATAGGTCCTTCTCAAAACAGATACGCTAAATCAATAAATAATGCAAAAAAAGGGAAACATTGTTTTTCATAATTTATTTACCATATCTCATGGGGATTCAAAGCCTAAGAAAACATATAGGTACCTGTTGTCTTGACATGGAAATATGTGTTCCTCAGCTCTTAGCTGGTTGGATAGTATGTGTATAGGTCACCATTATCATAGGGAGCCTGAAAAATGACTGTCCCCATTGCGACATCCAGCATCAGGGCTATTCTTCTCTGATGCTGGCTAATGGGCACTCACTGCTTCTGATGAATTACATTCTTTTGTCCAATTGGAAGAAGCTGTATGGAGTCAGAATGTGGCCAGCCAACCAATCAGATCTCCCCTTTGAATTGTCTGGGCCAATCAGGAAATCTATTCAAAAAAAAAATGTCAATGCATGTTTTTCTGAGGCTACACTAATAATGGAGCATGTGATGGTGAGACCAGTGTTTCAGTGACGAGCACGGATACTGATGAAGGCACAATGGCGAACCTTAAAGCTGAGGGATACAACAGACACACAGAGCCTTTGCAGAGCTGGAGGGCTTGTTATCCGCTGGAGCAGTGACCAGAAAGGACAGGAACATTTGTCACCAGGCAAAACGGGATTTGAGCAGCATGGATCAGCCCCCAAAGCCATCATCTCGATTAGGGAAGACCATGTCGGCTTCCTCGTCCCTCAAGAGCTGCCCGCACCCTCCCGTCCGATACCACCCCCACCCCCACCCCCACCCCCTGGCAGCTGTCTTGGTGGGATTTGATGGACGTCGCAGAGGGATGACTGCCGGGAGCATCTCTCTTGGTAGCATGGTGAAATCTTGAGCACGTGTCAGCGCTCTGCGGGATTGCTTAAGACCGTGAAAAAGGCCTCGGCAACGCAAGCAGTCGTGTTGGCCTATCCAGGGTGAAGAACAGTAATCCGCAAACCTGAATCAGCACATAAAATACATGCCTTTCATTTCTCACAGCATGAATGACGTGATTATGGAATATCTCACTGGCCCGGTTTTGCGTTTGCATTAGGTGCCTCAGTGTGCACATTTTACTTCTCCCTCTTTCTCCTTTTCTGTTTGACAGAAAACACGTATTGCTATGCAATTTATGCAAGTGAACCCGCTGCTTTAATTTGCTGAAACATTGACTCGGTCAAAAAATAGTTATTGGTATTGCAGATGAAGGGGAAATTGGGGTCGTAACATGGCCATGGGGTATTTACCACGGAACAGCTCAAAAGCATGACCAAAAGCACAGGAATGATTTACGAGTGGAATGAAATTGCATTATACCCAGTATTTCCTTACACAGTCATCATGTTTTGATTGATTGATCATTTAATGAATGGGTTTATTGATTAGTTGATTTTTCTGTCTTCCCTTGTCCTTAGATTTGATGAAAATGTGATGTTTAATCAGAGGGTTAGAAGTCAATTCAGCGCTGTTGTCAGGAAGTATTTTGTCACTCAGAGAGCTGTCAATGGGTGGAACAGCTTTCCAGATCACATACTCGAAGCAAGGACCCTAGGGGTGTTGAAGGCAAGGCCTCACACACTGCTCAATACCCTCTGCTTAATAGTTAAAGTGGCAGGCCTAGGTGCGGAGCGTGACATCAAACAAATCAAATGATTCTTGTCATCAAACATTATTAAAATTTCTTATTTTTATACAGGAGTCTTATTGATCCAAGCTGCATACAGGTGGCCCGAGGGGTCTCCAAAGGCAAGTAAGCACTGAGAAGAACAAGAATAGGTGTATTTAACCAAAGCTTTCTGCACGATCTGAGAGGACTGTTCTACATTTGGTTTCGAAGGCTTCCCTGTGCTGACCCCTCCCCTTGTGGCCCGCATGGTTGCTAACGTGCTAACGGGCTAACACTCTACTACACAGCGCCTCTCTGCTCCATTGCTCTCTGTTTGGATTCCTCCAACACCCTCCCCCGGCATTTCTGCAGTTCCCTCCTTTCTTCTCTTTGTTTTCTTCATCTGCCTGCCCTGCGGAGAGCGGCAAGTGTGCCACGGGGCTGTCTGCTGAAGGAGAGGCAAGCGGCAGGAAACGCTTCATGCTTCAAGTGTGCAGCACTCCCATTTGTGGAGGTGGTGCGACTCTGGGAACAGGGCGAAAGATGGAACCTCAAACACACTCGCACTCACACACACACACACACACACTCGCACACACACACTCACACACACACACACACACACACACACACACACACACACACATTTAAAGTAGACTCAGAAGATATTGGCACCATTGGTGATGTTGAACAAAAGAGGCTGCAAAAATAAGCACAGATAATGAGCTATATTTTTATCAAACATATGGAGAAAGCTGTGTCCTTTTACTCTGAGACAATTGTTCTAATAACATCCTAGCCTAATATATCTTGTTCACATTGTATTCTTTGTGTATTCAATGGATACGGCATGGATGCTTCCGCCTTTATCAATACAGAATTGGAAAATGTAACAATTTGGCAAGCAAATGATCCAAGTTAATACAATGCAAATTGAACGGCTCAGACTCAAGCAAGATTCAAAGTGGAGAGGAAGTGCACTTTGCCCTGACTGAGGCTGCCCAGCCTCAGCGGAAGCAGTGCATTATGGGTAACGGGCATGTCCCTGGGAACCAGACTCAGGAAGTGGCTGTCCCGCTGTCTTTTTCTGCCACTGATAATGAAAAGCTCGGTGGATTAATCCCAGGTGGTGGGGGAGTGGAGTGTTTAAACTGCCCACTCCCTCCGTCTTCTACAGCCTCTCCAAATGAGCTGATTACTGTCTCAGAGGATCTCTTTCATTTGGACATTATTCCGACTCCAAAAAAAAATCTGACTGGGGACCATAAAAATTTAATTGAACATATTACAGCAGTAATAAAGCTGAGATTAATTCAAAGTAACAAAATTATAACTAAATTACAACTTTATGTAACCAAATAAGGAGGAACGGATTTCTGTCCTGAAATTGACTTTTTTTTTTTTTTTGCCTCCTCCTGTTGTGTTATTATGATAGAAATGTACAAGAAAAAAGTCTCTGGTGGCACTTAAATGGCAAGCATACGTCTCGCAATTCATTTAAGATGAGCATTTCATAATCCTGTTTCACCCAGTATTTTCAGGCCTTCTCCTTCAGCTACAGTTTGAGGGTTGATATATTAATTTAAGATTATATATAATAATATAATGGCATTCAGATTAGATCACACACACATTCACACACACACACATGCACGCACACAGTCAGACACACACACACACACACACACACATCAGTTACCGCCAGTAACCCAACCCTGCCCCCACATCAGACACACATTCACACACACACACATGCACGCACACAGTCAGACACACACACACATCACACACACACACACACACACATCAGTTACCACCAGTAACCCAACCCTGCCCCCCAAGCATCACACACACACTCACACACACACATGCACGCACACAGTCACACACACACATGCACGCACACTTTCCTTTCAGTCATGCACGTGTGGGTAGAACACACACACATCGTTTCCTTTCAGTCAGTTGTAATGTGTATTTTCGGTATTTTTAATGGTTGATTGTAGGTAAGGCTGCTTCAGTGCAGGGATTGAGTGTGCAGATACAGCTAGATGAGTGCATTTAGCTCTAGCCAGTCACTTAATCAGGATGGGATGGGCAGGAATGAAATCCTTTCTCCTGAGATTGACCTTGTTATACACATCACATTATCAGCTGGAGAAAAGTAATGGAGTTAATGACTTTTTAATGAGGCTCCACTTTAATGCATTTTGTTTGTTTGATTATTTTTTTCCCCCCTCTCCTTGCCTCTTTTTCCAAAACATATGTACATTTTAAGAAGATTAATTGTATATTTTATTCATGATAACTATTGTTTTCAAGTTCAAGGCCTCTCATTTAATTTGAAGTATTATTTTTTTTAATGGTTATTATATGAGTGTGATGGGTCCCATGGAGAGAGGCAGAGATGATCAGGGATGGGAAGGGGAGCTCACAGAGATGAAATGACATTGAGACCACAGGCTGTCCCACCCCCGCCCTTCCTGCCATTCGATGAAACCGATTTTTAATTAGATCTAAATATAACCATGTCTATGGCTTAAAGTGGCAATGCACCGTCATTAAGGATGGGAGACAGAGGTCCTTGGATGATTTGGAGAGATGGAGAACAGACGGGGTCTGGCCCTTAAACTCTGAAAGAATTCCTGAATCAGCCTGGCTGGAAATCGAAAGCTCACGTTTTGTTACGCAAAATTTAACCCACTCCTGATGTGTATTTGCAGTCAACATGCGTAATTAACTGACAAACGTAAACATTGTACATATTACATATTACTGTATTCATATTATATTGTCCTTGGATTTCTCTGCATGTCATGCATTCATTTCCTGTGCTTGGTCTGACTTAAAGTCCATATGTGGTCAATTCAGTTTCAGTGTCAAACCATTGCTCGGCACATCGATTAATGTATTATTTATGAATGAGAATGAATGAAAACCCCCAGCCTTCTCACCCGCTCAGAACATAATCTGTGTTCTGAAGCACAAGCCATAGGCAAGGTCATCTATCTAAGATGACTATGCAAAATTAAGCCCATCTGGGACATCACAACTGGAACCAGTTTCAGAATCGGAAAACATTGTAAAAACATGCTGATTTTTAAACTTCAGATACATTTATTTGATGCCTCCATGAGGAAATACCATACATAATACAGGAAACTGATATTGACTGGGGGCTTTCAGATCCTCTGTGTTTGAAATTGACAGTACCGCTCCTTGAACGCTCCTAGAAATCCACAAAGACAGAGGCAGCTCAGTGCCTTGAGCCTTTTCTGCAGTGACTGCAGACCCAGCTAGCGGTTATGTAAAGCCACACCGCATTGGACTGGATTCCCACACTGTATATTCTCAGAGGGTCTCGCACAAAAGGTTATAATCATTTTTGGGTGTAATTTAGCAGTGCCCTTTGGGGCTCCACCTGCGGCGCTCTTGATTAGGTCATCTGTAACAGATCAGGGATCGGTGGGTTTTGGGGTTCCCATGGGCCAGGTGGGGGGGGGGGGTATTGGGGTATGATGATGGCTGGCTTTGTTTAAAGGAGAATTCCAGAAAAAAAGGGGAATCTGTTCACATACTCCTCTCCAGCTAAATTTCTGTCAGGCAGCCTCCTTCTGCAAAGCAATTAAATGCTTGAATCTTCCTCCTGGAAGTAAGCCAGTCATATTTAGACTTGAGTGCATGTCAGTAGTCAAAGACAGATTTATATTATACGTCAGTGCACTTTTGGGAAGTCTTACCTTTCAGGGGAGGACGCAGCAGGAAGTTGGGCGTATACTACCAGGACAGGAGATGCATATCCTGAAGACTGGTGTGCTAATTGAAGCATTTATTAATTTATTAGTTGTTTTTTTAACCCTCCTGTCATCCAGCTGATCAGTTTATCATCAAATTCTGATTTATGAGTGATGTTCTCCCATACTGAAGCACATATGCTGGATCTGCTGGCTGATCTGGGGTCAGCCACGCTGCCGTGCTTCATATTGTCACTATCAATGCTGCATAAGAACCAACAGCATAGAGAGGAACACTTCAGAGGTGCATGGGGGGGTAGGGGCATAGAGAGCAGGATGGACAGCAGTGTGTGTGTGTGTGTGTGTGTGTGTGTGTGTGTGTGTGTGTGTGTGTGTGTGTGTGTGTGTGTGTGTGTGTGTGTGTGTGTGTGTGTGTGTGTGTGTGTGTGTGTGTGTGTGACTGTGCAGACTGTTGGTGTTTTCTCTGTCCATCATGGACTAATGAACTGTATGACATGTTGGACTTTTTCATCAAATCTAAACATGATCTTCTGTGAGGATACTAAAGAATTACGATGTTTTTATGTGCATCTGTGCATGCATGTGTTTGTGAACACGTGCTGATATTTGCGATGACTTCACCCAGCTTCACCCAAACAGCCTCTTCTTCGACTGAATCATGCTGTGATGTTCCTTCCCTGAAGGTGATCTTCACCTCCGAACAGGAGGGCATGGCCCTGCCTCCGGGTGCTGTCTCTCCCAGACAGGGACTCTTAACCTTCCCACGGCTCAAATGAGAAACCCAGCGTCCCTGGAACCCGAGCTTAAAAGCAACAATTATTAGCGAGGAGCTACGATTATTCATCATAAAGCTGTACCCCGTCTCTCTGAACAGAGGAAATTAGCTTGCTGCTCTACTGTTTTTCCAGCGAGAAAGCGACTCAAGTGTAAATGAGCTAACGCATGCTTTAAAGGATCCCTTCATCCCAATTTACATGAGGAGTCACCTCAATAGATGCACCGAAAACGGGACCAGGGTGCTGAAGGACTTCAGCGGTTATGTGGAGAAGTATTACAGGAGTCGCTCCTGTTTGTTTGCTCAGTATCTTTACCAACAGGACAGCTACATCAGCCTGTGTGTGTGTGTGTGTGTGTGTGTGTGTGTGTGTGTGTGTGTGTGTGTGTGTGTGTGTGTGTGTGTGTGTGTGTGTGTGTGTGTGTGTGTGTGTGTGTGTGCTGTACATTTGGCTTGTGGACAGTCATTTTTAGGGGGAAGTCTTTAAAATGAACCTTCACAGGTTCATTGCTCATACTTTGGTTTTCATTTTGAAACACTATTTTGAAACTGCAGATGTAATGTATAGCTAATAAAAAAAAAAGTCGGAATGAGTAAAGAGCAGAAAAAGTTTGACTGCAAATATATATTCAGACATTAGAGTCCAAGCAGTCATCTTCCTGAGACACCTGTGTGAGAACACAAACACAGCCACTGACCTGAGAAAACTGTTTGGCCCTACACTGGATCAGACTCCAACTGTCTGTGTTAATAACATGGTGCAGCTTGCCAGGTCATTTGATAGAGACAGAGATGCTTGGCTCTCAGTCCAGGGTTGATGCAGTAAATGGAGAGTAAATGGATCCTGATTGGAGCTAAAAGGCCCCTGCCTGTCGTTGTATGTTTTCAGAATAACAGTCTGTGCATGTTATTGAAGTGAGAAGTGCTTGGCAGTTGGTTTAGCAGCAATACGGTGTTTGATATGACATGCCTTGCTGTCTAAACTTCTTTATTTTTTTCTTTTATTTTATTACTAAAATCCCCCCTTTTTTTTTTAATGAGAAGCACACGGAATGTTGTAAAAAAGGATGTGAGGTATTCTAAAGAGCTGGTCTGTTCCTGTCTGCAGTGCTGCTCCCTCGGCGCCACGATTCAGGCGAGAAGCTGGTGGAAGAGTAATGACTCTTCTCTCCTAATCATCTGTGTGGCTGAAGAGTTCTGACAGACCTGCTTATAGAGGTCCGAAATTGTTTATACAAATTAGAGAGGAGATTGAGTCTGAGAGCGAGGGTGAAATACAAAACAACCTGAAGGAACGTTAATTTGAGAGGAGAGGTGGTGAGGGTATTATGCACACGACGTCTCGACTGACGACAGATAAAATGAAATCTACGGTGCAGACACAGAGACTATTACATTACTAATGCTGGGGTAATGTACAGGGAGACCCTCGGCCACGCCGCCAGAGTCAGCTCCATTATCCAATTAAATACTTGCAAACAAATAATAGGAATCCTTGATTTGTTTTTATGCAGAAGCAGCACCAATAAAAACAATTAATTTAATAACCTTGGCTCTCTCCTCCCACAACCTCCATTGACTGTTTGCCATATATTGAAATAATTGTTTTCTAAATATACCTTCAACATATTACATAGATTTATTTGGACAATAAATGTATTCTTACACAGGAAGTAGTACCATACCATGAAAACAGAAGCCCTATATATTAACACTATATTATATTTGTTGTTGGAATGCTGTTTTGTGTTTTTTGAGACATGAATGAGGTAGAAATTACTCTTCACTGTGCTTTCCACAGATACACACACACACACACACACACACACTACTATAAATGTTGAGTTCCCGTTGGCCTCGCTTTATTCAGGCTGTCTGCTATAGGTCAAATGTAATCACTGCATGTGAGAGGCAGTGTAGCTGCAATCAAACCCAGTTTGTGATCATCCCAATCTTGCCTCCTCCTCAGTGACTTCCACCCCCCTCCTCTGGCCAAGACCAGGAGCTCCCCCTAGGGGCCACTGCGGGTGGCAGCCATGTGCAACGGCCCGTCAGGTGAATACTATAGGAAGGAGGGTGAGTATTCCTCTGAAAGCCGTTATCTGGGTTACGCTGTGCATTACTGACTGATGCATAGGGTTACAGTGAACACTGAATATGCAGAGTAATTTAAAAAGTGGTGGGAGTAAGACAGACAAGCTCAGAAAGAGTGATCGATAATGGCATCACCTGGATCCACATTTCACTGCATGAAAAACTTTCTTGGGAAGGTTGTATTTGTCCTGGTGTTTTTAAACAAATGAGTTAATTATTGCAAGTAATCGTACATTATTTGCCATTAATTATGATGATATAAATTATATGTCATTGATTCTAATGCGTTATTTATAATTTGTTATGAAATGTATTGTATCTAAATTAATTTTCCTATTATTCTCACACGTACTCAGATGCACACACACATACACACACACTCACATGCTGTTTCTGAGGGTGAGCGAGTGTCTCTTTGTTTCCATGGAAACTGCCATAGAGAGGAATCAGAACAGGGCCACATTCTGAGAGATAGGGAACCCCCCGTGGCGGAACACTGCTGAGTCACCTGACCACCAGAACCTTCCGTAGGTCATACCTCAGGTACAGCGCCCATTTTTCCTGAGGCTCAATACAAAACTCCCATCTGAACCAGCAGTGGCTCATGCAGAGAGTAGAGTTCGCTTTTATTTCTCATTTTAGAGCTAACTCCACTGCAGTGTGTGGGTAACAGACAGTTCTCTGCGTGAGCTGATTCATCCAAAGCTCACTGTGAAACACATGCACACCTCACCAAGTCGTCCCCCTGCAGCTCATTCACCTAGCACATTGCTAATGCTGACCTCAGACCTGGTGCACCCAAATGAAAACTTTAATGCGGAAGTTTCGGAAGACTCAGTGTGGAACTGTGGCCGTGCCATAGGGAGTGATGAGCGAACGGTCCTTCAGCTGCCTTCACTTTGGTCTGTTTATCTGCCTCTGAATTTGGTAGAGAGCAATCCTCTACCCTTGGGGTGGGGGACTTGCCGAGCTCGGCTTCCTTGGCAAGCAGGTGATGTATGGAGTCTGTGTAGCCTCTCCATGGGCTGCTGAAAAATCTGCTCCGCACATTTCACAGATAAGTTCGCTCTTGTTGGCTGGATCTTTTCTCATTTTTTTTTTTTTTTTTAAGTCTGTGTTAAAACTACACTACACGCTTTGGCATTTGGAATTACAATAGTCAGAGCGAAGAAATTCTATATACTTCATGTTGTTGTTTAAACTATTGGCTCAAAATGTAGCTGGAAGTTGTGTGTCCATCATTTTTCAAATGGGTGAAAATATGGAGAATTGGGCCCTTTTTCCAAGTGAGGACACCTGAAATGGGGCAGAAATATGGGACAGTCCTAGAGAAATTTTGGCATGTACGGTCACCCCAGCCTCAGTGCTGGTTTGTACTGTCTGCCAAATCATCTGTAACCCTATTTATTTTGCCTCTTCAACTCTGCTGAACAAAAAATTCTGTTATTACAGCAAAAAAAAAACTATGAAAACCAAATAAACACACAGTGAAACTTAGAAATTCCCATTTTCCTCCACACACACACACACACACACACACATCACCATTAGATGCAGGCTTGCAAAGCTGGCAGGGTTTCTGGAGACTTTTGTAGCTCCTGGAAAGAGCTGGACCTTGACAGAATAATGAGACCCTTATTCATTGAGATGAACCGATGCAGTTTCTGATCAGATAACAGGATTCTTGCATTAGCATGTCATTTGCTACAGTGACATACCACTATACCGATATACTAAAGCATACCTCTTATTATTGATGGGTATATGTGATTCAATCCTTACTGATGGAAATTACAAGCCAAATAAAAAATAAAATCCTTATTACTCACTCTCAGATATATTGCTTTCACACTCTTTTTTTATGTTGCTTATTTGCTTCTAAGATATCCTTACCCAGGGCAACTTGCTTAGCATATAAAATTTACAGGTGGCTGCAGCTTGCTGTTTAGTATAGTAATTAAAGTCTCTTCCACATGGACCTGGTAACAGCGGCTTACCTGTGATTTAAACCTCCAGTCCTCCAATCAAATCCCAGCCCATTTCTCAAACCACTACTCCGAAAAAGGAGCAATTCTTTTCTTTTAAAATTAATTAAAGAAATTGGCATTGACTAACTGTTCGGTATTATTTATTTATTTATTTGATTGGTTGAATTTATATTTGGTTCAGAAAGAGCTATGTGTTTCTTATTGGTTGTGCAGACATAGAAGAGCAGTTAACTATGTGTGGGTTGTGTATAGCAATAAGCCATACACGCATGTGTGCATACACACGTACACACACACACACACACACACACACATACGATTAGATGCAACCCTAAGTGTGCATGCACTGCGGACTGATCTTAAGGAATATATAATCAAAGTAAACTGAAAAAAATGGCATAAGAATTTTGTATGTAGTGTTTAACACTTTAATTGGAAGAGGGGGTGTTCTGGGCATAACAGGTAAAACATTTGGTTCTGTACATCAGCATATCATTTCCTTGACCCAAAAGCTCCTTAAATGTCATAGCTATTAATATCCTTCTATTCCTGTGATCTGAGTCAATTGGCAAGAGAACAGTGGATTTAGCATGCACTCAACAATGGAGGCGTTTAAAACATGTCTTTTCAGTACAGCAGGCTAAATAATAATGACATACAATAGCATTTCTGGGTATGGTTGAAATCT
Organism: Albula goreensis; assembly: GCA_022829145.1. NCBI lineage: Eukaryota > Metazoa > Chordata > Actinopteri > Albuliformes > Albulidae > Albula > Albula goreensis. Next base: position 23,857,594 of record CM040764.1, on the reverse strand, counting down.
TAACAAAAAAATATAGCGGGGAAAGTGCGCTGAGAACACATGGCCTGTCATCTGGAGGAATGAGTCAGGCTGGCATTCAGCAGACCGCGCAGGATCCCAGCGCTACTCATAAATGACTTTTAAAAATAGCCCATCTGGAATGGTCTCTAATTAGACCCAATTTAAACAACCAAACAGTCTTGGTTGTGCCTCCACTGCCGAGTCCATTGACAGCTTGTAGTATCAATCACTGTTTCCTTTGATTCATAGAGACTGCTATATCTGTCCTGTCTGCTATGGCGCCGTTGCCAACTTTTTCCCAAGGATAGTCAGCCACTGGCTGCTGGAATAAGCCGCTGGAAGTCGCTGGATGACGTCACCTGCTAATCTGTGTGTTGATGATGTCATTACGTTAGTAATACCTTCTGGCTGGCTGACAGACCCTCTCTCTTCCTCCTTCCGCTGCCGTCTGAGGATGGGAGAGGCTGTGCATGTGTGGTGCTCTGTGCTCACCGACTGACTGGCAAGCAGCTGCTGTGAAAAAGTAGCCAGATTTGTCACTGATAATTCTTTTGAAATGGACAACGTGACCAAGTTGGCCACACTGGTCTATAACAAAAACTGCAGTGCAAAAACTGTTGCATGATGGGAAAATGGGAGATGGATTTTCTGTCATCACTTTCAGACTCTTTCAACCCCCTGTGTAATGGGGACCCTCCCCAAGCCTCCCCAAGCTTTGTCAGTAAACATTTTGGAGTATGTGCTCCAAAAAATAATAGTGGTACTTGTTGTCACTAGCAATGCTCATGATTAAATCATGCAATATAATAATACTTGATAACTTAATTTCCTCTTTTTTTCTTGCAGTTTATTCTCACATGATCTGTATGTGCACAGAATCATGTTAGTGTATCCAGTGTAAGCAATGTAATCATTACTCGCCATGGTAACGTAAGAAAGACCCCCCCGTAGTGCGGCTTGATTGTGCGTGAGATGACATTTATTATCCTCTCTTATTCATCTGTTTATTTCTTTGTTTTTATTTTCCACTAGGGCACAGTTGTGCCATTATATGTTCCTCATTCCCCCTGATTTCAGCAGTAAATCTCCCTGCGCCTGTGGCCATAAAATGGAGGTTATAAAGACAGAGGGGCCTGGGGAATGGGAAGTGATCGTGATTCATAGATTTGGCATAAGGAAGTGAAAACGTCCTGGATGGTGAAGAACCCGGAGCAGAATGTTGATGCGCAACGCTAACATACTGTTTTTTTTTCCTGATTTTTCCCTTTTTTCCCAACCATAATGTTCAACCGAACTGGTTGACCTCATCGCAGCATCCGCCGTGACAGCTGTGGGAGGAGAAGTCGAGCATGTGACTCCTCCGATTCACGTGACGACGTTCTCGCTTCTTCTCATGCTGTGGCCGCACCGCCAACTGCACACTGCCTATGACATCGGAGGAAGACATAGTCAGCGTACAGTCGGTTCGTGCCGCTGCAGGCACCCAAGCAAGACAAGGAGGGCGCTATTATGATGAGGCCAATGGTGTGAGTTAGGCCAGCTTGCATCATATCGAACCCCAGTGAGGCCGGCCAATTGTTGCCTTGCCAATGGGACCTCTGGCCATAGCCGGGAATGGCGAAGCAAGTAATCGAACCCCCAACCTCAGGGCCGCAGCAATTTATCCTACGAGCCACTCAGAGGCCAACACTAACATTCTATAGCACTCCTGCGCTACGCTCTGCCCAGCCCAGCCCAACGGCCTCTCTGGACGCCATATTTCAGAATGGCCAAATCTACTATAAGAGCTGCCTGACCGTCAGCCAGCAGTTAGCAGTCTAACTGTAACAAACCATTGATACATATTTGGTGATTGTTAGTCACAGCTTTGCAGCAATGATGTTGCTTATTAATTGTGATGTCATGGTAGAACAGGGTTCTAAGAGGTGACATTACACCCAGGCACTAAAGTTACAGCTGAGTGGGGTGGGGTAGGGAGGGAGTAACATATGCTCTCCATATTATTGCAGTGATATTCAATATTTTGATATTATGCAGTAATATCAAAATTCTGCAGAGGCGGATGTCCAAACCATTTTTCTGAAGCCTTGAGTCCGCGGTGTGAGATTTCCTGGATGAGTGTGAAAGCACCAGATTGAGGCCGAGCGGCACTCTGGATGCGTTATGGCCGCCAAAGCCACCATTAATTCTCCAGCTCCGCCTCTTGCCACCGTACATTCTGTGAAGCACAGATCAGATGGCTGGGGTAACTGAAGGCCTGTTTCCCACAGATCTGCAAAGTGGGTTTTAAGTGTAAGGGAAGTAAGGAGGATCAGAGTGGCCGGCTGTTGCATGGAAACGGAGCACAGCGTGTGCGCCCTAGGGCTGAGAATGATGTCATAATGAGAGCCACAGAAAAAGATGGCTACAAAAAGCATTCATTCTTTTGTCATCAGTCTGGACAGACACTTCACCAGAGACCCAGAGCTGTGGGTATGGAGTTGTTTTGTGTAGTAGTTTTGAGGTAAAAGGCGTGAGCACTATGTAGTACTCCACTGCATGTACTATATAAGTACTACAAAACTCCAGAACTATATATACCATATCAGACTATCATAAAACTCCAGTACTGTTAAGTATGTACCCTATGTGAGTGTGTAATTGCAGCATTTTGTGTGACAGTAATGTAAAAAAAAGCATGAGCACAATGCAGTTGAATAGGAAAGAATGAATCCGAGAAAAGTATATATGAGGGGGAAAGAAAGGAAGAGATTCTGATCACCATTAAAATATATTGGTCATTTTAATCAGTCCATTTTTACCCATGCAGGACTTGCGTTGATAAAAGTGCTCGTGTTTGAGGTCTGCCCTGTTCTGCAGGATTCATTTCTCAGAGCAGCTCCTGTACACATGATGTGAATGATGACAAGCAGTCTGCGACACATGCTGCATTTATGGGATACACGGGACCACCGACGCTACGTGCAGACACTCGGCTTTGCGGCACTGTGTGCCTCTGCGTTATAAATCATTAAGACAGACTGCTAAAAAAGGCCCTCAGACATTCATAAACTTGCCTGTTGAGCTGCTCATTACAGATATCATATTTTGTTATGAATGGCAGGCAGAATGGTTCTGATGAATCCTGTGCGCAGTCAGTAGGCACGTCCGCTTCCTCTCCCTCTCCAACTGAATGTTCTAGATATGAGAGTGAGAAACACAAGCAGTGCGACTGGAGGACTGGCATCCCACTGAGACAGGGGTCCTTTTGGGAAAGAGGAGGTGCAGTGGAACCACACTGTTTTTTGTGTCTGTCTGGGAAGACTTTAAAACTGCATAAACCACCTTCACTACATTCAATGAATTACACTTGAGCTCAAGCTTCACATGTAATACCCTCCCATCACAAGCCATGTCAGAGTAAGTGGAGACACCATGAGGCATTAAGTATTTATACCAAATAGATTTAGAATTCTGTTAGAAACACAGAATTGAGGTTTGTTAATACAGTAGTGTGGGTCTGAGGTTAGAGCTGGCTTTGTAAGCCATTGGACTGCAGGTGGCATATGGTGTGTACAACACCAAACAGTAATAAAAGCTCATGGCATCCATCCTTTTTTACCCTGGGGCACATCGGGTCGGACTCAGGCCCTCCAGGGTTCTGGGCTCCCTGGGAGGAGGAGGCCCAGGCCGGCCCCAGGGGGCCAGGACACAGGTGCAGAAAGAGGAGATGTTTGGTGATGTCACGGCTGTGCAGTGAGGGGGCTGCTGGGTAATGTGGGTTAGCGCTATGGGCTGGGCGGTCTGCAGGCCGGGCGCTGGCAGAGCAGGGCTGGCATGGGCGTGTTGGCACAGCCGCGCTGGCACAGCAGGGGTGTGATTGATGGGCCGGTGAGAGCCGCTGATACGGGGAGATGGATGTGGGGCACGCTATCACAGCTGTCTGGGAGCTCCCCGGCAGACATGTTTAATCTCCGCCACTCGCAGATCCGCCAAGCATGGCTGACGTCTCCACAGAGTGTGTGTGTGTGTATATGTGTGTGTGTGTGAGAGAGAGAGTGTGTGCGTGTGTGTGTGTCTGAGTGTGTGTGTGTGAGTGCATGTGAGTGTGTGTGTATGCCTGTGTGTATGTCTGTGTGTGTCTGCACGTGAGTGTCTGTGCATGCACACACGTGTATGCATCTGCATGTACAAGTGGGTGTGTGTGTGTGTGTGTGTGTGTGTGTGTGTGTGTGTGTGTGTGTGTGTGTGTGTGTGTGTGTGTGTGTCTGTGTGTGAGAGAGTATGTGTGCATAAATATACCCTAGAATTGTTGGCTCTTACTTTGATTGTATTTATTATGTTGTATAAGAGACTAAATTAAATTGCTCCTGAAACTAGAAATTAATTTAAATTGTACATGAGATGAATGACAGGCATTTTCAGAGCATGTCCACCCTGGCTATCTCCTGATGCAGAAACACAGACACCAATAATACACCACACAGTTGTGTTCTCAGGCCTTTCTCATCCCTGCAGTGTCCTTTGTCCATTCAGGAGCGTACTGATGAGTGTCTCTAATTACTCTCACAAAACCACATATTCTGACATGTTCCATGGCCTGGGGAACTGCTAATGCCTGGCTTGTTGTTTTAATCACCCCAACTCCATAAAATGAACTGGATAAATTGGTCATTAACCTCACGCTGACTGCAACTGCCCGGGGCCGGTGTCGGTTTCCACGGCGCCCAGGCCTCGGGCCTCAATCGAAGTCACTTTCCCTGACACGGCCTGACTCTGCCTCGTCTGTGCCATGTCCTCTCACACCCCCAGCCCGACCTGCCATCCCAGTGGCCTCTCAGACATGTTATTCACTGACCTGAGATCAGCGGTGTGGAGCCTGACATTACCTTGTTAAGTCCGTGCTTAGTAACATGACTGTGTTTGCAGCCAGCCCTGAATACAAGAGGCAACTATGAATACGATTACATAATACTGTTTTTTTTTTTTTTCTCACGTAAAATCACTCACATCAGTGGTTGGGTAATGCATTTTCTCAGGTAAAATGATTTACATCAATGCCAACGCACTGCTCTTCAGTACTTTACTCTCAAGGCCTTCGCTCTGGAGCCTTGGAAAACGCCCGAGCGTGATTGTCAGTTGTGGTTGAAAGAGATGACAGTATTCTCTTTCAGGCTGACGGATCGAGGCTCGCCGCGCGTATGGTTTTTAACGCGGTGCCGTGTCGGCTCGTTTATAAAGGCTCGCTACGACGCAGATGCTATATCGTCAGGAGCAGCCCGGAGGTGTTTGACGATAAAAACTGAAATAAATGATTGGCCATCTTGGGCAAGGTCAAGACAGTGTCGTTTTCTACAGATCGTCAGTCAGCTGGCCCGTGGAGGCCAGATTTATTGTTTGTGATGACTGGTCCATATTGGAGACCCTGTGTAATGGAGGGCTCATGCTACCCTAAAGTGTGTAATGAGAGACACACACACATGCATGCATGCATGGGAACACACAAACACACACGTGAGCATGCATGCATGGGAACACACAAACACACACGCACGCATGCATGCATGGGAACACACAAACACACACGCACGCATGCATGCATGGGAACACACAAACACACACGCACGCATGCACATACGCACATGTATGCGCACATTCACGTGCATACATGTACATACATTCATGCGAACACATACACACTCACACACATCCATGCATGAGAACACATACACACAGACATGCACATAAAAATATGCACACATAGGTACATATGTACACTGTAAACAAACATGGAAGCACACACACATATTGTATACATATACCATAAACACACATACATAGGTTTTGTGGGGGGGCTAAGATTAAACAGTTATTGTCAGTGTGTTATTTCAGAAATAAATAAAAATACATCTATAAAGGGACCCTCTTTCCCCCTCAGGGCTGCACGCTCCCCACTGTTTGAAAGATGTATTGTTTCTTTCATTTCTCTCCCAGTCCTCGGGGAAGCAGAGTTATTGAGAATAAAACCGACCCGTCTCATTTCGACCTCTCCAAATGCTCCTAACGGAAACCGCCGGAGCTCATATTCATTCTGCCTCAGTCTGTCAACCACCTGTCCCAAAATGACAAACAAACCCCCAGGGAACCACCGCCTCCCCATCCCCCCCCCCCACCGCCTCTGTCACTACACAATGACACGTCAGAGTTGCTCCAAACGCTAACGATCACAGCGGTGCCTCATCTCCAAAGATGGCCTTGTGCTTTAGTCCCGTCTGCTCACTCAGATGCTTTCCAGCCTTCCAGACACAGCCAGAGGCCCCCGCGCCTCTCCCCGCTCACACCGTCCACCTCTTTCATCTGCCTCTGGGCCCCCAGCCTCCACCACACACCGGGCTGCACACCGTCAATACCCATCTTCACCTGGCGTGTTTCTCATATGCTAAAAAATGCATACCATTTCTGATGCAAGTTTGTAGTTTTAGTGATGTGGACCATAACTTTTACTTTCAGGCATATTTATATATATAGATATATATGCATGCCAATTTCCCATGTGCAGGTGTCTGAATGAGACATAAAGTAGCACAGTGATTTCAGAGGAGGATGTATTTGACCGTTTGCCAGGTGGAATAAGATGTCATCCTGAGTTATAAAACCACAGAAAACACAAAAGGATGGATAGATGCAAATGAGCTGGAATGGAGGGGGGGAGTGACTGTTTGGTCTGAAACACAAATATCATAATGAAGCAGAGGACAGGATGCCACACGCCAGTGCCTCCCAGATTTATGAAGGAGGATGCCGTGAGGGAATCTAATCCTTCCTGAGAGGACAGGCTGTAGGATGATTACCGGCCTGCCTCAGTCAGCAGCGAAATGGCGCCCGTTTAGTGGTGCACTGATCACTGAGCTTAGTGCTCCCAGCACAGACTCACTCTCTATGTGACGCGCTGAAACATCCGAACCCAGTGCTGCCAGTGCACCTGACACACAGCAGGTCTGAGTGAAGCACTGAAACATCTGAACCCAGTGCTGCCAGTGCACACTGACACACAGCAGGTCTGAGCGAAGCACTGAAACATCTGAACCCAGTGCTGCCAGTGCACACTGACACACAGCAGGTCTGAGTGAAGCACTGAAACATCTGAACCCAGTGCTGCCAGTGCACACTGACACACAGCAGGTCTGAGTGACGCACTGCAACATCTGAACCCAGTGCTGCCAGTGCACACTGACACACAGCAGGTCTGAGTGAAGCACTGAAACATCCGAACCCAGTGCTGCCAGTGCACACTGACACACAGCAGGTCTGAGTGAAGCAATGAAACATCTGAACCCAGTGCTGCCAGTGCACACTGACACGCAGCAGGTCTGAGTGACGCGCTGAAACATCTGAACCCAGTGCTGCCAGTGCACACTGACACACAGCAGGTCTGAGTGAAGCACTGAAACATCCGAACCCAGTGCTGCCAGTGCACACTGACACACAGCAGGTCTGAGTGAAGCACTGAAACATCTGAACCCAGTGCTGTAAATGTTCACCTTTGCAAACGGCCACTTGCAAACTGAATCCAAGCTTCAGCTGTGTAAAGGAAATCATTAATTATAAAATGCATTTCCTAAGAATATAACGCTGGTGCATGTGTGTGTGTGTGTGTGTGTGTGTGTGTGTGTGTGTGTGTGTGTGTGTGTGTGTGTGTGCACAAGTGAGTGTGTGTGCATGCGTGCGTGCATGTGTGTGCACGAGTGAGTGAGTGAGTGAGTGAGTGAGTGCGTGCGTGCGTGCGTGCTGGAAAGAGACAGACTCTTCGGAGGGCTCCCTCTTATTACTCTCTCAGTGTATTTTTGGCCATGAATTGTGTAGGCGTTCTCTCCTCACATCAATATCCCAGCTGAAAGGAAGGACTCTCTGTCAGGGGATGCCACTTTGAGCTCCTCTATTCAACTCAAGAGCCAGGAAAGTAAAGGTAATTTTCAAATCTTTCTGTCATGCTGAGCCTGTGTCTGCCACAAAACTGGAAAGTCCACTGCAAAATCCATATTGAAGGAGAAAAAAATTAATAATAAAAAGAACATATTGGCTGGAGATTTTAACCATCCTTTTCTTCTTCTCCATGTCCCGCTTTGAATAGCGACCCCCAGAGCAGGGGCCCCACTGGGCCTGCGAGGCTCAGATTTATCTGATCGATAACAGGGAGAGACAACCACGTCTAGGCCCTGAACGGCCAGCGCCAAAGAAATTTAGAGGCCCACTTGACTCACCGCATCTTGTAGTTTGCAAATGGTTTTGCATAATGATCCAAGCTTGAAAATTGACATGGCAGAGAAAATATCTATAAGTAATCATCCCTGATAGTAATTAGCCCTAAAGTACACTTACTGATTTCTCCCTAAAATCATTTCTCACGTATGTTTTTGCATAATTACGGATGGGAAGCAGCTATCCTGCTTCGGTCTGTGTCACCACTCCCTGCTTCTATTTTATGAGTATCTCTTTCAGGTTTCAGGTTTGCTAAGCTTTGGCTGGAATGGGCCATTAAAAAAACCTGATTTTTAAAGTGTTGGTGGAGAGTAGGAGCAGATGCCAGTCTGCTCCCAGCCTTGCATAATTCAGCAGAATGCAGACAGGGACACGGTTGGACATCATTCCTAAAGCTGGGGCTTCATCCTGCATTCAGGCCTTGCACAGTAACACCGCTGGGGTTTGTGCAGCCGTCCCATGCCGCTTGTGGCGTTATGTTAGCCTTTCATTGCTTTCAGCACAACACAATCTATTTACATGCATGCATGGCCAAAAAAAGCTAGAAAATAGCCAAATGCCAGGCAAGGATTTAGCTTGTCAGTGCACTTTTTATTCCCCATGAGGCACAAGCAACCAACCCTCCCCATAGGAAATTAAAATCACTGTAATTATGTAACTGCCCCACCCTACCTTTCTGTGGTGCATCACCGAACTTCTGCTCTGTCTGGGGACCCACAATGGTCACTTAGAACCTTGGATATGATCACATGACTGGATCAGAGAGGGAACCAATCACGCGCAGCAGGGGTTACAAACCTGACCTGGGGCAACCAATCACGCAATCACGTGACAGCAGGGGGGAACCAATGGCAAAAAGCTCAACTGGGGGCAACCAATCACGCACAGCAGGGGTGGACCTGGGGGAACCAATCAATGCAGCATGGGTCAACTGGGGGGAACCAATCACGTGCAGCAGGGGTGGCAAAGCTGACCTGGGGGGAACCAATCACGTTCAGCAGGGGTGGCAAAGCTGAACTGGGATGTGCTTTGTGCTGCAGCCCCCAGCTAAATTACCCAATTACTGCATGATTATGCATGCATGTTTCTACACCATATCTGCAAAATGAACAGCGGTAACAAGTTTCAATTAAAAAAAAATGGAAATGGATAGAAAGGAGGAATGTTTGGTCGGTACCAAAGGCCTCTCTCTGCCTCAAGGGTACAGTATAATATGAAAATACCTCTTTTATAAAGTTATTTAACCACAACCTGAGTGGTTATTTGCAAGAGAGAAATTCATATTAAATGTTAGCTTGGATATGCCACCTCTTCCCTGGTGTACATTATCGTATTATTCATCTTCAGCAGCCTCCTAAGTGTTACCAATTCCCAAACGGAGGCACTTCATGTTAAATAGAAATTGCAAGGCAGAACCACAGATATACTTTTATTTTTGTAGGTAGACTTTGAATGTGATATATTATTTATGTTCAAAATTACAAATGGGTTATTCGGCCATAAGTCAGTCACGATCTGACCCTCGATTGTCCCATTATTCTGTGTACAGTTAATTCTGTATATGATGGTACCATGCAAAAAAATGAAGGCCTTAACATCTGTATGTATGTATGGGTTTCCTAGTCAATTAATGCAGCCTTATCAATGAATTAATTACAGTTAAAACAAGTAATTCTTATTTTTTTGTATGTACTGCGTTCCTTTTAAACTGGCAGTTCTGAGATTGTGCCACTGTTTCAGGTTGATGGACATTAAAAAGTAGACCCTGGACCAAAACTCTGGACCATACTCTTGCAGTCTTCCTGAGTTTTCCCATGATTCTCCATTCACACCTGTAGTTAAGGTCACTCCTCTCATTGGACCGTTCAGCCTCCGCCTGTGCCAGCCCTGTGACCCCTGGATTTATCCGCATTATGATAGCTTCTGTCAGCAGAGGTTATCACACCCATAAAAGACAACGTGTGGGCGCTATTTTACCCAGAGTCCCGCTGTGTCTGCTCCCGGACAGAGCTCCTTAACGACAGGCAGGGGTCAGTTAACAGGCTGGATCTGCTCAGATTCACGGTGCTCTAAATCACATGTGCCATCGTTAAGCATTTTAATCTGCCCCTCATTTTATCGCACTATGTCTTACAGGCTGTGACTGCCATGCTCACAGCTATCAGCCTAAAGAATGAGGCATAGCTCCACCCACTTTCCTCAATCAGCCAATGGGAACTCACTGTCCCTTATGAATGACTGAGTGCCCTCTGTTTGCACACCAGACACAGTGGTGGTGCGCCAGGTGGCAAACCCACATGACACAAATGAATTAGGAGAATACACTTTGTATATATATAATATAAATATATAAATTCCATGTTGTGCAATAATGTATGTTATTACAAGGTGTACACAGTGAACTCAGAGTGCAAAATGAACAACATGACAAATAAATACATGTATCAAACAAGATGGGGAGTAACTATACTCTAGTGAAGGTGAGAGCCGGTCAGTCACTTGATTGTTTTGTTTGATAAGGACTAGAGAAATAATCAGTTTTAAGGTAGATGCTAGGAAGTTCTTCTTCTGAACACCATTCCAGAAAGTAATCAATCTCTATACGAAATTCTGCAAATGGCTGTAGATTCTGATATAATATCTAATACATAATGCACTACTGTGTGTCACAGTAAACCATTTTTGTTTTAATGAGAATGAAACATTGTGCTGCTGCAAGTTATTTAAACCTAAATTGCTCAAAGTTATTACAACCTAAATTGCTATTTGCAAAGAAAAAATTCAGATTTAATGTTTGTTTGGACGTGCCAAGAACTGATAAACGGCAAATGTATCTCGAACTAAACACTTTCCCTGGTGTTCTTCATCGAATTATTCATCTTTAGTGATCCCCCTAATCGTTTTCAATTCCCAGCTGGATGTCCTTCATGTTAAATGAAATTTGCAAGGCAAACCACAGATATTTTGCTATTTTCTGGGTGGCCTGTGAATGTGATATATAATTTATGTGCAACATGATGCATTTAGGAACAGTAAAACAAGTGGTTCAGTCCATCACTGTTTCATCTTGACAGGGACATTTGATGAGAGCACACACACACACACACACACACACACACACACACACATACACATACACACACACACACATCACAGGTGTGCACAACAAAAACACACACACAAATGACTGCACACCCACAATTGTGACACATCTGTACCGTCACTAACTCAGTGGACCTTAATCAATGAGAGCTCATTTTAACACCCTGTCAGATGTGAAGAATTAGACTCAGTCAGCCCAGTCACAGAGAGTACATTATGAGAGACGTGATGCTGGAGAACTCAGCAGGCTTGAATCGTTACTAGGATACCAGTGTTCTCCATCCTCCCACCCACCACCCTAGGTGCGATTCTCTGTGCTTTCGGGCTATTGTCAGACAGCGTGGAACCTCCAGCATTGTTTGAGCTGCCATTGTCTTTAGGGGATGATTTATGGCCAGCTCCAGGTGAATTAGCAATAATGTGTGCCAAAATGAATGATACAGTAGATTAGTGTGTGCTGAGGGCCTGTCTTTTGCCTGAGGGAAAACACTGAGGGACTGAACACACTCAGGGCTCAACACTTGAGTCACATTCATAAAACATTCTCAACTTTTTTTTTTTTTAATGATATTTGTTCCGTCTTTCGAAGTGGGATACTAGTTTCTGTGCCAAGCTAAAATACCGCCACATGTATGTAGGGGGAGACAGCCAATCAGAGTCTTTGTTTTAGCATCAAATAAGAGGTGGATTATAGTGGAAGATGATGAAATCAGCAAACATTCTGTTCATACCTCCTCGTCAGCCAGAGAAGCTTATAGAGAGTGATGAGACTAACGGAAACGAATTAGTTTAACTCCCATTTTTCCCCGGCAAGGCTGGGCCAATTGTTGCCTCACAAATATTTTGCCCCCTGTCACTCCTACTCAATGCAAGCAGTATAATAGAAGAATAATGCATTAAAAACTGCATTTGATCATTGAATTGGAATTTGTAATTCTTTCAAAGCTCTGCAGTTCACTACTTGACCTCAGATATGTTTTTCAAAGGAAACATACACAACTGACCTGCTGCAGACATCGTCTGAAATAGACATAATTTATTATTACTATTCATCATCCATAATTACAAATCTTTCTTCATGTGTAATGATTACATTTTCTTCAGGTCATGCCAAGTCGCAGTTGATAAGTGCCCTCATTTTTTTGTTTAATTTAAGAGGATAGTGTAGAGCTATGACACTGAAGAGGCTGTGAGGAACTTTGTCTGTACCTGACAGCTGGCCGTGGATGTGCCACTTGTTAGACAGGTGTAGGCTCTCAGGTAACCTGCAGGTAGCATGGCTAACCACTGAGCTTAATCTCCTGCTCTGCCTTACCAGTGCAGGTCAGCTCTGTCCTGTTTAATTTCAGCCCTGAGAAGCAACTAGGCAACATTTTGGAAATAAAAGAAATGTATATTGTTGAGATGTATTTGCTTGGAGTCTTTCGAATATGTTAAAAATTCAGCACCTTTCAAGCACTCTGAATACTTAAAGAAAGGGACATTTGCATAAAAATTTACATAAACTGAAATTGTTCTGAAAGAAAAAACGAAATCAGGATTCGGACACCGTGCAGTACAAAGGGATGGCAGCTATCAAAAATTAATGTAAATATATTTTGTGGAAATGTTTAATCTTTCACTGCTTTGTGATCATGGAAATTCCATATTCCCCTTCATTAGAATTGTATAGAATATTCACAGAGAAAAGCCCGTCTAATTTAATCCTCCCCTGCATTTTAAGTTGCAATACCACTGAGGCAAACCTTGCTTACCTGTCACACTGCATCCTCCATCCTAATACCTGAGGCACCACATAAAAGCATACACAATCCTGTCCAAAAACGCACAGTAAAGAGACTCTATTTTTGATTAATGTCTGCAAAAATGATAGCTTGTGTGTTGTTGCAGTCTGCAGTCTGTCAAAACATGGGCAAGTTACTGCAGCCAAATAACATTCACATAAACCCAGACAAGCCATTAGATTATAAAATGTAAAAAGTGAAATGAAAGTAGCCAACCTGTTTATGGTATAAGAACCATGTTAATTATAATGTTTTACTGTCTGCTGGTCATTGGGCCTGGATTATGTTATTCTTCATAAATACTAGTGATCCATTAGACTGCTTCACCTCCCGCAGTGCGGCAAAACTAATGATCTCGACCCGAGTTTTATTTCTCAGGCCTTTATGACTTATGGGCATGAAGTAAGAATTTAATTTGCACCGATTTATTGAGAAAGACTTCCGTTTACTCACTCCATACATTAAAAGCAGGGAATGGGGGCATTGATGACCCATAATGTTCAAAAAATAAATAAACATCAGTATTAATGTGATGCCATATGTAGCTTAAAACATATACAGATACCTTTCTGAAAAAAACCACAAAGGAATATTGCAATATTTTATCAAACAGAGAGACATAAATTTCATATCCCAAGTTAATTTTTTTCCCAAAGCCATCTCCAGACCTGTATAAGAGGAAGATGGATCATACATATTAAAACCTTATTGCTGCTCTGGGTGGAGCTGTGTGTGTGTGTGTGTGTGTGTGTGTGTGTGTGTGTGTGTGTGTGTGTGTGTGTGTGTGTGTGTGTGTGTGTGTGTGTGTGTGTGTGTGTGTGTATGGAAGAGGGCAGCGTAGATCTATATGATGAAATTTTAATTTTAATATGAAATGTTATATAAGTATAATGCACCAAGTTATTTTGTGGAAAGTAGAGTGGTAATGTGAAAGCCCAAACTGCTGTAATTATCCTGGGGAAAGCACAGCCCGGCTCAGCCAGTGAAGACAACGCCCACCGCCGATACAGAGGCAGCCCCCCACTCAGCTCAGTCACATATTTACCACCCGGTCTGCGGTATTATATGGCTCTATATCAGATCTGAATATCTACACACCCAGACCAGTGATGAGGACTAGATCTCTCAGTATATAGGCATTCTCTCAGGTAATATTGTCAGATAAAGTACCTGAATATGAAACCATAATTATTTAACCAAAAAAATAATCTGCATTATGATTCGAACTATGTATAAATTTCATTTCCACCTCCAAAAAAATGTTAGATTTAATATTCATCCTTAATAAAAGGTTTGAGGAGGGTAAAAGTTCAAACTATTTTTCTCTTGAAGAAAGTAGGCCATGTTTGTTTAGTCGTGCAATTCCCCATCTCCGTGGGAACTGTTGTCATGGCACTTCCACCCTGCAGGTGGTTTCTCATTAGAGTATTCTCTGTTTACCTAATGTTGATATTCCCCACTAAGAAAGAACATTCCAACAAAAAAGATAATTTTTTGTATATTATATGATTGATAAATCATTTCATCTAAGGTATTAAACCTCTGATAATCAACAAGCAATTAAAGCAAGTTGTTCAGTTAAAATGCAATATTAATAATATGCAGGAATAAACGTTGTTTATATTAACTTGATATTAGTTTGATGTGAGACTTTTCAGATGTAGTCCTGTATTTATTTCCCTCCCATACTGCTGAAGTGGCTGCGTGCTGTCAGGAAGATGGCCAAATCGTGTGCTGTGACCTCTTTTCTGGTTCCACTTTTCTGATTGTGGGATCAACTTGGAGAGATTGTGACGAAAGAAACTTGTCACTGGCACACAGTCCTAGGATGTATTACCGATGTGATGTCGCTATCCTGTTCAGAAAGTTTCTGAGCAAACGATAGAGAATTACTTTTCCATCCATTTTCATAAAGCCATTAACACAGCTCTCCTGTCCTGTTTAGCGAGTCTTTCCTCTGTAGAGTCAGTGATGTAGTTTGTCTGGTGTGGCCCTATAAAAAGGTGAAACAGGGCCCCGGATGCACACAGGGAACAGATTCAGTTTATGTGCGTAAATCACACCGCAATAAAGAACATCGGGGTGGCCGGAAATTTAATTTTTCCTTTTTTTTCTGATTTAATTTTATAACTCACATGCGCACAGTATCCTCAGGGCTGTTACACCTGCGCTCATTGTAAACAGAGTGCTGTCTGGAGTACTGTGTTCCTCAGGTCAGGGAGCAGCAGTAATGAGCGCAAGCCATTTTCAGCTGATGTTGTTATACCACTGTGTCCATAAAGCACGCCGCAGTTCCTCATTAAACTCAATTAATATCATTCATAAGATCTGATCCTTCAGTCTAATATTGCTTTTCTTTCCTTCCAGGCCCTGTAAAGGTAATCGCTGTCGTAGGAGATGCTTTTGCTTTTGTGTTGTAATTTTTCTAAAGAGCAGCTCAAGCAATCAGTGCTTGGGAATGTTGTCATTTGTCATTATGCCCAACAAAAAAAAAAAAAAAAACCTCACTCTAAAGAGTTTTTAACATAAAAATCAGGTTTCCTTCTGTGAATTGTGGTTATCTTTCTCCTGGTGGAGCATTACTCATAGTATAAAATGTAAAAGTTCAGAGGGAACACAGCACTCTTAACCTCTTCAGGCTTAGCAGAAGTAGACTAAGGGGGATTTTACTGAGATTTTTAAATTCATTAAAAAGGCGTTAACAAGGTGAACTACAGAAGATTTTTCAGATTGTGTTCAGTAAATACAACAAGGGGACATGGAAGAAAATTATAAACCACCCACGTTAACACAGTCCAAGGCTTCCCCAAAACAAGCTAGATCCAAAAATATGACTAACTGAAGCCTGCTTCAGTGATCAACGACAGAGACATGCTCCTCTCTCCTCTCAGCAAGGCACCCACATTATCTGAGCTTTCCAAAGGCGTTCAGTCCCCTCTCATCACTGGGGCTGCACCAGTCATGCTAGCGGATGAAAATGACGTCTGAAGCACCTGAACAGGGCCACCAGCCAGTTCCGGTGCTACCCTGGGACAGGGAGGGAATTTACCTGCCTGCGTTGGAGCACAAAGACGCTTGGAAAGCAACTTCACACCTGTCAATTACAGACAGGTGTGAAACGTGCCTGAGGCCCATTTAGTGTCCGTGACTGAATGTCAATACCGCTCTGACTGAGTGACTGTAATGAAGAACCGCCCCTGCAGCCCCTGTCTGCTCAGGAATGAGACTTTGCTGGCACATCTGCAGGGGAAAAAATTATCCCATCCATGCAAGCTCTCACTCAATGCTTGGGGTAGTGCCCAAAAACCCTGTCTCCCTCTGTGTCTCCCTCTCACTATTTCTCCCTCGTGTGTGTTTTCCAGTCTCTCTCTTTTCCTCTATCTTTCTCCCCTCTCTCTCGTGCCCTCTCTCTCTCTCTCTCTCTCTCTCTCCTTCCCCCCGTACTAATGCTCCTGTTCCCTCTCTCTGTCTCTTAAATATTGGGATTTGTGTGAAGTGTGGCAGATAAAAGCCGAGTGTAGAATGGCAGAGGGCTGGGGGCGGGGCCGGGGGCCGGGGGCTGGGGGCCGAGGGCCGGGGGCTGGGGGCCGAGGACCGAGGGCTTAGGGCTTAGGGCTTAGGGCTTAGGGCTGAGGGCAGAGGGCTGGGGGCTTAGGGCTGGGGGCTGAGGGCTGGGGGCTGGGGCTGGGGGCTGGGGGCTGAGGGCTGAGGGCTTAGGGCGTAGGGCTGAGGGCTGAGAACTGTGGGCTGAGGGCTTAGGGCTGAGGGTTTAGGGCTTAGGGCTGGGGGCAGAGGGCTGAGGACTTTGGGCTGAGGGCTGAGGACTGTGGGCTGAGGGCTTAGGGCTGGGGGCTGAGGGCTTAGGGCTGAGGGAGGGTAAGTCTGTCAGTTATCTGGGGCCGGGTTGTGGAACTCTCTAAAGGGGGAGGGGCTCTGTTAAAGACATTCGCTGTGGCCCTTTATCTGCCACTTTTAGACCCAAATGCCCCCAGCTCCGTAAGCCAGATCAAAACCAGCCTGAACTATGTAGCACATTTTCTACAGATAAACTTCCTCCCTCCAGAAAGTTCAGACAAGGCAGAGGGAGGCGGTTCGTTCCTCTTCCTGACAAGGGTCTCTGTGGTCCGAGTCCATATCCCTTCCCATGTAAAGCTTCATTATTATTTTTTTTGGTTGTCAAAATATTCCCTGAATTAGCGTCAGCATTCCCAGAACATCCGGTTTCCGCAGCATTCCTTGAAAATGCTCCTTGAAAATTCTATATCACTTTATCTCATTTCCATTGCGGCCTCTCATCTCCGATGTGAAAGTCAGTCTATCAAGAACGTTACCCAACATTTCATGTAAGCCGAATAGCTAAAGGACACTTCAGAGATATCTTCAGGGATATGTCTCTCATGTGTCATTTAAGAAAAAAAGCCAACCCACAGTGTCGGACAACATTCAATGCTGCTGTGCCGTGTTGCAAAGTATTGAATTTTCAAGGAATTTTCAGGCACAAAGGACTATTATAGGTAAATGTAGGATTCACAGTCACAATGTCAGAAAAATCTCAGAGAAAAGTAGAAAAAGGATATTGCCCTTGTTATTAACTTACATTTCATGGTATTTCAATGTTTTTTGTATCAGTCCCAGAGACATGAAGCATTGACAGTACACAATTGATGATGCAAGCTTGCTATTCTTGTACACCAGACTGAAGCTCCAATGGCAGTAATGGAGATTGAAAGCATTTTTTTGAAAGCACTCCAACCAAAACCACATCCAAAAACATTTAGAGCCCTAAAATTATGGATGTCCCTAAAATCCATTTCCTGAGACACGCTACATTTTATAGCTTTAGATCTAGCTAACTTACTACAGCCTGGCCATTTCCAAAGATTGATAAAAAGCAGCAGTTGCCAGAGAAGGAAAGGATTAATATTTACATTAAGCATTATCAACATTATCATCATCATAATCATCACCGTCATTAGTATTAATATTATTATGGTTGTTTATTTCGCCTGTTATTATTCAGCTTATGGATTGTGCTCTTTTCTGTGTTAGATTATTTATACGCTTTGGCAGTCCACTAAATTGTGTTTGTTGTGCCAGATTAGGTAATAAAATGAGCTGGAAAAAGATTGAACTGAAACAGCAAAAGGCATCACACTGGCCAGCGGCCATTTTAGTTTCACTGCCTGGGGTTTATGCAAAAGGAGGGAAGAAACAAGAAAAGCACTGAACAAGCTGAATGAAAAAAATACACCTTATGTTCATAGTTCAGTCACATTCTATGTATACATTTGCACTTTGATTTAAAAAATTTGTTTGTTACGAATAGCAGTTGGCATGATCAAAGTCAAGTGTTCTTATGTGTATTTTACTCTGTTCTCATTGCTTCATCTCCTCTCCTCCTCTCTTTCCTCGTGACCCATTCAGAGGGCAGTAAGAACAGGAAGTAAGACCGTTTGAAGTTTTGTAACGCAGTCTGAGATGCGTGGTAGCAGACTGGAGGGAGCAGCTCTGCACATGCTCTGTTCCTCCTGGCATTAGCAAGGAGGAGCAGCACTGCACATGCTCTGTTCCTCCTGGCATTAGCAAGGAGGAGCAGCTCTGCACATGCTCTGTTCCTCCTGGCACTAGCAAGGAGGAGCAGCTCTGCACATGCTCTGTTCCTCCTGGCATGAGCAAGCAGCCGCTCACGAGTCAAGGAGGGATCACTCATTACGGGGACTGCTCGTAATCCACAGAGACAACACACCTGCAGCACTGTAAAGCCACAGAGGCTGAGCCAATGCTCCTTCATTATTTCATTATTTACGTATGTGCGTATGCATTCTAGGACCTGCAGGCCTACAGCCGCTGTGATTGATGCTTTTAACAACATTTCAAATCTTGTACTTTGAAAATTGTGTTGCATAATTCTTCACAATCTAAATTTGGCATGTCATTGAAAGTATGAGTATTTGGAGCATAAAATAAATTTTCTGATTTCCCCCTAAAAATATTCTCACCTCACTGTAACACGTGTTACAGGTATGACGTAGCTGTTAACGCCAGGAAGTTGGCTTGGCTGGAGTTGGGATGCTGACGCTGGCTGCACGTGGACAGTAGGTCTTCCTGTGGATGCTGACGCTCCGCGCCTCTGCACGTGGACATCTGGTTACACCAGCAATGTGCTGATACTGCCTGTGCACTCCTGAATTAAAACAACAAAAAAAGAAAGAGAAACTCAAAAGGGAGAAACCACACTAACAGCAACTCTAAACCTTTAAACTGATTATAAACGAATATGCTCAAACATGCTCAGCATTTAAGAGGATGATTAAATTAGAGTAAAAATAATAATAATAATCATACCCTTTTGTAATTCTCAATTTGCTCAATACACAGGAGATTAAGGGGGCCATCCTGATCAGCCTGCATTCTGGAACAAAATACTGACCTAATCAACCCGAGGAGGAGGATGTGTGCTCAGAACACAATTAACTCCAAACAGAGCCTCCTCTCCTCCTCCTGCTCGTAATCCACAGAGACAACACACCTGCAGCACTGTAGAGCCACAGAGGCTGAGCCAATGCTCCTTCATTATTTCATTATTTACGTATGTGCGTATGCATTCTAGGACCTGCAGGCCTTTAACAACATTTCAAATCTTGTACTTTGAAAATTGTGTTGCATAACTCTTCACAATCTAAATTTGGCATGTCATTGAAAGTATGAGTATTTGGAGCATAAAATAAATTTTCTGATTTCCCCTAAAATATTTCTCCCACTGTAACATGTGTTACAGGTTGACTCACCTCCAGGAAGTTTGTTTGGCTGGAGTAGGTCTTCCCGTGGATGCTGACGCTCCGCGCCTCTGCACGTGGACAGCTTGGCTGGAGTAGGTCTTCCTGTGGATGCTGACGCTCCGCGCCTCTGCACGTGGACAGCTTGGCTGGAGTAGGTCTTCCCGTGGATGCTGACGCTCCGCGCCTCTGCACGTGGACATCTGGTTACACCAGCAATGTGCTGATACTGCCTGTGCACTCCTGAATTAAAACAAAAAAAAAAAGAAAGAGAAACTCAAAAGGGAAAAACCACACTAACAGCAACTCTAAACCTTTAAACTGATTATAAACGAATATGCTCAAACATGCTCAGCATTTAAGAGGATGATTAAATTAGAGTAAAAATAATAATAATAATAATCATACCCTTTTGTAATTCTCAATTTGCTCAATACACAGGAGATTAAGGGGGCCATCCCTGATCAGCCTCCATTCTGGAACAAAATACTGACCTAATCAACCCGAGGAGGAGGATGTGTGCTCAGAACACAATTAACTCCAAACAGAGCCTCCTCTCCTCCTCCTAATATGCCCAAACCTGGCTCTCCCTGACTCTCTGTGTTGTGACTGAAGTGCAGCAGCAGCAGGGCTGTATCAGGCGAGCACAGCGTTAGGCCGGGGAGGGGAGGGGAGGGGAGGGGAGCGGGCCTCGCCGCTCCAGGCTAACCTCCATTCTCTGCCTCCTTTTGGAACGGGGACCCCGCTCATTTAAAAGTAATGGCCTTGATAATGAGGAAGCTGAAAGTCCAGGGAATAATTTACCCCTGTATCTCCAGTTTTATTCCATTTCTATAGTCCAGGGAAATAGGAGTAGTGGGGTTGGAGTGGTAGGGTAGTGGCTCAGATCAGACACATATTAGCGCTGACATAGATCTCAGAGGTGTTGTCTCAGTCACACATCTTGAACCTGTGAGAGTTATTTGTTTATTTATGAGAGAGAGAGAGAGGAAACATGATGACTTTCCTCCACCACTCATGCTATCTGGGCCTGTATTCATGCATGGTGCTGATCTAGGATCAGGTTCTGCTTGACCACATACTAACCTTGTGCATTATGCACAAAAAGGCCAAACTGATCCAGCATCAGGGCTTGTATTCATAACCCATCTCAGAGTTTGAGAGCTGGTCTATGATCATTTCTCCCTATCTATACCCTAACCTTATTCATCATGCTAAACATGGGGACCTTCTGCACCTGATGATAGGACTGTGATACTGTTCACTTATATAACACAGATACCTGTGTGTGTGTGTGTGTGTGTGTGTGTGTGTGTGTGTGTGTGTGTGTGTGTGTGTGTGTGTGTGTGTGTGTGTGTGTGTGTGTGTGTGTGAGTGAGTGAGTGAGTGAGTGAGTGTGAGTGAGTGAGTGAGTGTGTGTGTGTGTGTGTGTGTGTGTGTGTGTGTGTGTGTGTGTGTGTGTGTGTGTGTGTGTGAGTGAGTGAGTGTGAGTGTGTGAGTGAGTGTGTGTGTGTGTGTGTGTGTGTGTGTGTGTGTGTGTGTGTGTGTGTGTGTGTGGTGAGTGAGTGAGTGTCTGTGTGTGTGTGTGTGTGTGTGTGTGTGTGTGTGTGTGTGTGTGTGTGTGTGTGTGTGTGTGTGTGTGTGAGTGTCTGTGTGTGTGTGTGTGTGTGTGTGTGTGTGTGGTGAGTGAGTGAGTGAGTGTATGTGTGTGTGTGTGTGTGTGTGAGAGTGTGTGTGTGTGAGTGAGTGAGTGAGTGAGTGAGTGAGTGAGTGAGTGAGTGTGTGTGTGTGTGTTGGGGGGAATCATGTCCCAAGGTATCCCTTTAAACACAGGACGCAGCGTATTACGTATCTCAAAGAGAAATGCTGATATCAGCAAGTCCTTTCTCTCTCTCTGATGTTGTGGTCTTTCCCCAAGGACGACAAGACAGAATGGGGCCATTTTATATTAGGAGCAAAGGGGGTGGGAGGGGGTTCTAGGGGAACACTGTGAAGTCACTGTTTTTGCTTTACTTGTGCCATGAGAACCATGAATTGGTCAATAGTTAATGTGAATTTATGTCGCCAAAAACTTCTACAGAGAGAGCTTAATTCTTTGGAAAATCATTTAGTTTTGATTTGAGATATCGCAAACTTTTTTTTTTTTTTTTTTTGCTTTGTGGGTTTTACTTTTTTATGCCATTTTGGCACCGAAATCAATTTTCTTTTGAACTGCCATTTTTTCTGTTTCCATCACACCTCTTTTTAGGTGGGCCAACTTGAAGGACAGGGTTTCCTTGAACACAAGGTGTGCACACATTCCGAGTGCTTTCCCAAATTGAACATTGTGTTCATATCCATTCAGAGCAATTCCCTCCCCGAACACATACCGCACTCAGACGATCAGCATCAACAGAACGGAATTCTATTATCTCAGCCAATTTCAGCCCTTACGCTCGCAGAAAGTCAGAGTCGAGTGGTTTGAGGTTGCACAGTCTTGTCCCCGTGAAGCTGGGCATGGCTAATGTGCTTCCCATCTCTCTACCTCTGCATTTCATTTGTAACCAGAGCACAGAATGTACTATTAGCAGATCAGTGTGTTAAATGAAATGGGTGCCTTTTTCATCTTTCATTTTCGACCTTAGTCCCTTCCACTTTTCATCATTGGATCTGCAGTCATCACTCAGGATGTGACTGTAAACTGTAGACATTTACACTGTGTTAGGAATGTAACGGTAAACTTCATATATTTACAATGCATTTGGACATGTAACACTAAACTGCAGATATTCACAGTACGTTTGGGAATGTTGCTCTAAACTGTACATATTTAAAAATGTGTTTGGGAAAGTTGCTCCAAACTTTGTATATTCACAGTACGTTTGGGAATGTTGCTCTAAACTGCTGATATTTACTGCATCCTGTTTATCGCACATTTGCTTTTTAATTTGTGTGAGAAAGGCATCGTGGGGAGGAGACCTCCTGTGAACTTTCATTCTGCGGCAGCTCAGGTCACTGGTCATAAAGCTGACGCGGCAGGGTGATTATCTGATTAAAATCATTTTAATGACCCTCTGACGGAGGGAGGGCCAAAGCGCGGGCTAAGGGGGAGACGCTTACTCTGTTACTCACCTGGCTAACACCTTTTACAAAATGGGTTAGTAACTGTCGTTGTAGCAGCAATAACAGTAGTTGTAGTACTCATAGTAGGAGCAGTAGTATTAGTATGAGTGGCAGTAGCAATACTCATAGCAGTAGCAGTCGTAATAGTATGAGCGATAGCAGTAGCAGTAGTTCAGGCAGTAGTATGATATCAGCAGTAGTAATAGCATTAGTCGTAGTAACAGTGGTAGTCATATTGGAGTGGTATGATTTGCAAATTGGAGAGGAGGAGAGGAGGGTGCGCTAATAGATATGTTTTTTGAACAAGCAGTACTGAAGATCTCATCGTCCCTCAAGACCAGGCCGGAGAGGGGCGGGGGGACAATGTCATTCTTATTTCTCGCTTGCTGATTGCTTCCAGTGCGTGCATGGAATTTGATTTCCATCAGCAAATCTGCAGCCCTTATATCATCTGAAAGAGCCTGCCAGTGTTGTGCTTCAGTGTGTGGATGGGCCCCACGGCCTGTATACTGTTAAAGCACTACTCCAGTGTGTGGATGGGCCCCATGGTCTGTATACTGTTAAAGCACTACTCCAGTGTGTGGATGGGCCCCATGGTCTGTATACTGTTAAAGCACTACTCCAGTGTGTGGATGGGCCCCATGGTCTGTATACTGTTAAAGCACTACTCCAGTGTGTGGATGGGCCCCATGGTCTGTATACTGTTAAAGCACTACTCCAGTGTGTGGATGGGCCCCATGGTCTGTATACTGTTAAAGCACTACTCCTGGTGTGTGCCCTACAGTCTTCACATACGCGCACACTCATACACATATATATGCATACCTGCATTCTCTCAAAGGCACTCTTTCATATAAACACATATATAAACATACTTACATCAACATTCATATATACAGACATATACACTCACACATGCGCATACACACATGCACGCATACAGATACGCACAAATAAACATGTACATGCACACACACACACACACACACACACACAGCATTATATTCTTGGGAAATGCATTGTGTTCTCCATGATTTCCTTTATTTTGTGTGGTATTTGTGCAAAAAGGTATGACATACACACAACTGAAGCGCACATGCACAGCGGTCTATGAGCCCGTCCTCTCCCCAAACGTGTTGATAATCCGTCACAGGATAAACCCCTGTTACGACGCTGGTGACATGTTTAATCCCATCACACAAAGGGGAGCTATGCCTGTCCTGCACATGGGGATTTATCCCACTTTTATGGAAAATTCTCAAGGTTGCACATGAGGAAATAAACAACTGAATGTCTGCTTTAAATTAAGAGGTTTGCCTGGTTTCTCACACACATTTTCACTTTGTTGTATTTGCAAAGCAAAATGGCTGTCTATTGTACTCATCAGCCATAACAAAATAAGCAAGCAGCTGAGGTATGTGAGAGGTGGTAGTCGAGAGGAGGCCGACTGTCCTCTGATCGTGAACAGACTCATACCACATGCTCGTACAAGCTTTTCAGAAACAAGACAGCCTTCTGTCAGTTCAGAACAGTGTAGAATATATACGTGTTGCGTAACAGTGCTGTTTTGTTGAATCGTAAGGGTTTATACTGTCATTCTTTTCACTCTTTATTTGCGCTACATGGTTTAGTTTGACAAGCTTCAGCTGAGGAGCTTTCATAAAGGTGACATGATCTCTTTCTCTGTGGCTCTTTCACTCTCTCCCTCTCTCTCTCTCTCTCTCTCTCTCTCTCTCTCTCCCTCTCTGTCTCTCCCTCTCTTGCTCTCTCTCTCTCCCTCTCTCTCTCTCTCTCTCTCTCTCTCTCTCTCTCTCTCTCTCTCTCTCCCTCTCTCTCTCTCTCTCTCTCTCTCTCTCTCTTGCTCTCTCTCTCTCTCTCTCTTGCTCTCTCTCTCTCTCTCTCTCTCTCTCTCTCTCTCTCTCTGTCTCTCTCTCTCTCTCTCTCTCTCTCTCTCTCCCTCTCCCTCTCTCTCTCTCTCTCTCTCTCTCTCTCTCTCTCTGTCTCTCTTTCTCTCTCTCTCTCTGTCTCTCTCTCTCTCTCTCTCTGTCTCTCTCTCTCTCTCTCTCTCTCTCTCTCTCCCTCTCTCTCTCATGTGGCAGAGGCCTTCTCTCCTGGTTGGAGGTGCAGCTCAGTTGTGGTTCTATGTGAGCTGTGGGCTGATCAAACTCACCTATCACAGCTCGCTTTCTGCATTACAATTTTTATTTTGTTTAGAGACAAAAGTCTGTTTAAAAATAATTGCATGGTATGAGTATGGGTGCAGTTTTCCAATATCCTTCCAGCAGATTAAACATAATTTAGCTGTTCCATTGACAAAAATTAATATTGCACATATACACAACACTATGATCACACACATTACCATTTTTACACAATGTAGAGCAATCAGTCAACACATTATGCAATAAGCCATATGAAGAGACCACACATACATACACATTCTCAGACTCATAAAGGTAGATGCTGATGCTTACACTTAAGAGGAAGGAGATAGTGAAGGCATTAGTGCAAGATAGACATTTAGTATCAGCAGTTCATTTAGTATCAGCTAGTTAGCCTGTGTTGGGCAGATATTAAGTTTTAGATATTTATACATGCAGTGGGGAAGTCTGACATCAAGAGCTTTTTTTTACAGTTTACTACAATTGTTTAATTGAAAACAGTTTGAGTGAAAGGTTGTATCTTTGAAAAATGCACATGAATTTCCAGAATGTCTTAGTTTTCAGTATGTCCCTTTTTGCTTTAATGACAGGGTGCACTGGGGCTTGCATGGATCCCACAAGTTTGAGCAAAACCTGATGATACATGTTATCACATGGTCTTTAAGTTAAGATTTTCAGGTTCAGTGTCACACATTTGCTTAAATTTGACCTAGACATTGTGCAGAATTTTTTTGATGTCATAACTTTACTTTGTTTTAAATGTTTCAAAATCCTAAAACTTTCTTATCGTTTCCAGATTTACATGAAAAAGGTTTGGGGATTAAAAATGTTCAGTGTGGTCTCAGACATTTGGACCCCACTGTAACTCCTGTCCTCAAAGTGATGTAGCGGTCACAGTAGTATTAGCAGTAGTAATTTGTGTGCCTATATACATTGTGTGTGTGTAAGTGATTTTTGTGTGTATAAGTGTTTTTACACAAAGGATAGAACATTTTATTCCACAGTGTTTAAAAAAACGCATCTTCTTGAGATGACAGGGTAGGCAGGGGGACAATTCAAGCTGACATTTACAAAGCAAAAACTCTGCGCGCGCGCCGCCTCACACACTGTGATTATGGGTAGCGGACATTTTTCACAGGAAGGTGAGGGAAATTCATTTTTACAGCTGGAAGGACTCTGAATAAACAAGTGACACTGTCACTTTGTCAGAACATGGCTTCAGAGAGGCAGCCCTCAGGCCGCAGTGCGGTGACGGCTGGAGAAACGGCTTGTTAGTCACTCAGGTGTAAAAAAGTTTTGTAAGCGCAAGTTCAGTCCTCCCATTTAAAGGCAAGACTCTGTCCTGTTTTGTATAGATTTATGTTTTCTTATCTGAACCATTGACATGTATTTATTTATTTATTTTTATTTCACCTTTATTTATTCAGGTAAATACCAGTGAGATAGAGATCTCAGATTCAAGAGAGACCTGATGTACATAAAATAAAATGAAACAAAATAAAAACATTTATGAACAAATAATCTAAAAAGCTTACATAACAATTTGAATAATAAATTACATTAAATAAATATAATATTATAATATAATAAAACATAAAAAATTAAAAACACATAAAATGCCAAATTAAAACAACTAGCCATTTGTTGGATCAAAATAACACCATTTTTGCAGTTAAGAATAGTAAACCAACAAAGGAAGAAAGCTAGAAGCCATAAACACGAATTATGACAGGAGAGGATTATTTCAAACATAAGTATGATTTGTTGTGGATTAATGTTTGCCTGTTTGCAGTATAGAATGCATTATTTGCTGTATGTTACAGTATCTGAAAAACTGTTTTCATGCATACTTGCATATGCATTGTGAAGTGTTCTAATATTTATTCTGACCTTTTTCAGTGCATCGCATTTTCATCATGTTGTACTCTTGATATGTAGGGACGGTTTGATTTCAAGATCAAGGACTGAAGTCCAAAGGTTGCAGGTTTAATTCCAAAGTCCTGGAAGTGAGGCTACACCCTTACAGCAATGCATGTCACTTGAATTCCATCAGTAGGTTTTTTGGATAATGTGAATCTGTGAACCAGTATGTTGTCTCAGAAAAAAAAACGTAAGATGACGCATACTTAATCATGTGTAATTTTAATGAACTCCCCAGCACACGGCCTTTTGTCCCGATCTGCCATCTCCTCCATGCCCGCTCATTACTCCCGGTTCAGGACCCCTGTAAGAGGGCGCGCCACGGTCTCTCAGTCGTAGCAGCCTGACATCCCATAATAAGGGCAGGCCCTGAGATCCAGGCGGCAGGGGATCAGAGCACCATCGTCTGGCTGCACCCTTCCGTTACGGAACCCTCCGGAATCTTCCCATCCGTTGCCCCAGGAGCGAATCGGAGAGGTAGTAATTGCAGCGGGGGGCTCCTGGCCCCTGCCACATCCAGCCAATCAGATATAATTACGGTGTTGTACCTGCGTGCGCCCAGACCCCGCGCCGACACGGACAGGGGAGATAGCAGTGTGGGAGCTGTCAGCCATGGTGTGTTCCGGGCTTTTCCGGGGCCCAATTACACTGGAAACACTAAAGTCACGGTCCAATTAAACTCCCTGCAGGTCTACCGGTGGCAGCAAGGTGACAGCCGCTCACCCGCTACCCAGGTACAGCGTAAATCTGCTGGCCTATCCTGGGTTTTCTTCCTTTCCATTCGTCACGGTTGCTAGTGCTAGGATAGAGTTCCACACAGGCTGGGACCCAATAAAATGCATGTAGTCTTTGCAAGGACATGGGGCATGTGTAATTCAGTCAAAACAGACCTTTCATTGTGGCATAATTTTCTTTGGTTATTCTGTTTTATTGGAGCGAAGGCCCTTTTGAATGTGTCCTTTCCAGTCCAAAATAGGACACCATAAGCCCTTAAAAAGATTGAAGTCAGTTATGATTGAATTGAGTTTGGCCTTACAGAGACTAAGTTTGTTTGTTTGGATCCTGGCCTCAGTGAGAGCCAATGGACAGTTCTGCTGATTGCAGCGCAATTTGATGGTGATGAAACCCCAGCCATGCAGCTCTAGGTCTGTCTTAGTCACACACAGAATTGGCCCTCGCATAAAAACACATGCACAAACATAACAGACAGGCACAGTGACTCAAGCATGTCTGTGCGCACAAAGATGGAGCGCGGCTCACACTTATTTTCAATTTTTACTGTCATTTACCGAATTGGTGTTGTAATTTTTTTCGCTCGGCATATGCATGAAACCCCATGCAATCATAAAGGCCCAAAGTGAATCAGTTCATCATGGGGCAGGGTCAGAGTCTTTGCATTTAACACACTGTTTTACTGCACACACATTGGATATAATTACCAGGGCGATTGGCTGTGCAAAGTATTAATGAGGAAAATGTACGATTTGCATTTGAAACACAACAGCATAAGGGTCAAAACCTTGTTATCTTCCATTTGGAATGTGGAGTGCAGTAAATTATGGATATGAAATATGAGACTCTGGCATGCACAGGTGTTATATGAAGGAGTATGTAATTGTTTTCAGATTCCATATACTCATAAATTCTGTGGGTTGCTAGGGAGAGAACAATGGACATTTTCTTTTGAATGTGATTCCTGTAGAAAATGAAATTAATGACTCAACATAAATCCTAAAACTATTACACAATGCTAGCCTGGGGGCAACTGTATTTAAATTCATCTCCCAATTAAAAGAAACAATCGCAGTGTGACCTTGAGTCGTGAGTAGCAAACTGTACAGCAGGGAGAGCCCAATGTGGTGCTGATCCATCTGTATTGTTTGATAGTCCCGCTTAGACACAATTTTTAAATGAGTGTTTTCAGCACCTATTTCTCCTCCATATCCTATTGTATTTTTCACCCCCGTCCTGTTGCCGTGACACCCGCAGACCAACATCCATGTTCTGTGAGACAGGTGCTGCCAGCTGCTCGGTCCCAGCTGAGCTGCGCAGTTGTTGGCACCGAGTGACTGCACTAATGTGCGCAGCTGCAGATTCTCGATCGACCCGAGGAGTTGCTCTCGTGTACCGAGGCAGGGAAAACGCTGTGGAGTGAGACCCTCCCCCCCTGGGTGACTATTGCCAATTAAAAGCTCCCCTTGGAGCTGCAGGCTGCAGTCACTGGTGGGGTGGGGGCGGGGGGTTGCAGTCCAAACCATGCACCACACAACCCCATGTAAAATGAACAATGCCCAATGCCAGAGCAGCAATTTCTGTGGCACAGCAAGATCCCAAAAAAAGGATGAAAAAGATAATTTTGGGTAGTTATGTTAATTTATGATGAATGCATATGATTATGTGATTATGAGGTAAAATAAGACCTACCCTGCTGGTCTGTAAATACACCCGCCCGCCTTAATAATTTAATCTCTGCTCTGCTCAGGTGAATAAGACAAACAGTAATTGTGTTTGTGGGGGTGCGTGGAACTGGGAGCCACGCCTTCGTATCAGTGGCTTTGTGAAAGAGTGCCTTTTCTGACTGGCACAAGCACTTATGGGCAGGGCTTTCAGTGAACAGCAGACCCAGAATAACTGAATAAATCAATAAATACGCTTCCCTCCACAAAGTCACTGCTAATTTATGATATGTGCGGTTTTCTGTTGTTCTGAGCAGTTGCTGTTGGATGCAATTAGCAGTTCAGCTCCTGTGCTGAACAAATTTTTATAATGCCTCTTAAAGTCAGGCTGCTGTAGAACACAGCTAGTATTTTTTTAAAATGTCCTGTTCCCCACCACCCCCTTTCACCGTCCTCCCCATGCCAAACCCCCACCACAGTGTGGTTTTTATTTGCGGGAGTGCTGATTGGTGTTTGGTCACCACCACATGTGCTGGGAGGACCTCTGTATGACGGTCCAATCAGAGCACAGCTCAGGGAAAAGGGGCGGATTTTTCTGGCTCTCATATGGACCATTCCCTATCAGCACCTTCACTCTCAAATGACAGTCTTCCTTATCACACCACAATCAAATAATCACACATGTGCAACGACCAAATGGGCCATTCCCATACTGACCTTGCCCTGTAAACTGCAGTGTGTGAGAAGTACACATTCTGATGGTATCAGAGCAACGCTGAAAAAGCCTCTCAACTGACCTGAAATGACTCAACTCATGAATGTAGCAAGACCAGGTCTGAATCTGGACAGGAAACATACTGAAGAATAAGAAATAGAACTGTGTGAAAAAGCTGATGGAGAATAATGTAAAACCTAACAGGAAATGTTGACGTACATCCAAACAAGCATATCATAGATAAATGGTATGATAAGGAACACAAGGCAACTGGGGAAAATTAAGGCAACTGTGTATGTCAGCAGCCTGAAAGCCCCGAATCACAATCAGGGAACCATGAAGCACTTAAGCCATACAATAAAATAATGAGACAATTACTTTTATGAGTTTCCCTGACATTAGAAAATGAAGATGATCAAAACAGAATCATAAAAACATTGGGTAATCTCAGTTCAGAAAAAAAAAAATCATTAATTAAGAAAAATTATTTGATAGATTTGAAACAATAATTTTATATCTTCTTATTAGCACATTGGAAAAATAAATGAGATAACAAAATAATGCATAATCTCCGAAAAACTCATATTAGCACAACAATCAAAGTCAATCAAAAATCCTATCAACACACATTAACTGAAAACCTCAGAGCACTACACCCAGATAGAAATATGGTCCTGATAACATCAGTTGTGATACTGAACAGCTACTGAAATTCAGCAGACGGTTATAACAACAAGCCCACAGCTATGATAAACCCTGCCAAAGCCAGTGTACACTGGCTACTGTCCAGACACCTGCGATGAATGACTGTATCCCCACGGTTATGAGGGTGCAGACAAATTGAGAGCCACTAATTGCTGAGGCATCTTACTAAGCCGAGATCTGGAGAGGGTACAGCATCATCAGTATAACTGCGGCAAACGGCCTCAATGAGTACTGCATTTAGAGTAATAATCTGAGTACTGCGTTTAGAGTAATAATCTGAGTGCTGCGTTTAGAGTAATAATCTGAGTGCTGCGTTTAGAGTAATAATCTGAGTACTGCGTTTAGAGTAATAATCTGAGTACTGAGTTTAGAGTAATAATCTGAGTACTGCGTTTAGAGTAATAATCTGAGTACTGCGTTTAGAGTAATAATCCAAACCGCTGCTAATAATTCCACACACACATACACACACACACACACACTCACTCACTCACTCACTCATATCCACCATAAAAATAAAAGCACAATTCTTGCATGTTTGGCTCTGTTTGACACCTTGGATTAAATTTGTTTTGTGCAGTAGTCCTAAATGGCAGTAAAGAATATAACTTAATGAAATCCATGAATTCAGGAAACAAAGAGCATAGTTGTACACTCAGTGGTGTGAAATAAGACAGGGCTGCAGTTCTGTGTTATTATGTGACTAAATCAATGACTTTGACTAAAGTTGGAAGAAGCCAAGCCTGGACTGTCTCTCTGTGGCACCAAAATTAAATTCATATTTATGCAGATTAACTGGTTGTGCCATGTCCGTGCCATCCAAATACAAAAGCAAAAACTGCAGCTGTCGTTTATTCCATTGGTCCTGAGAAAAAGCAAAAAAAAAGTTTTATTAAACAAGGCCAGCTCTCCAAGAAACAAACTCAGTTTCAGCATTTGTCTCTCCAAAAATGGGTCTCTTAACAAAATTCTCACATCCAGGTCTGACAATATATGCACCAGGGAACTTTATATTGGCAGTGAATTTAGTGCACAGAAATGCCTTTTAAAACCAATAGAATGAAATTTAGTCACATTAAAATGCATGGAAAGGGTATAAGGATAATGTGTGAAGAAGTCTCATATGCAAAAGACTCAAACAGAAAATGGAAGATTACTGAGGAGGATGGACAGAATCACCCCTGATGGAAAGATGGTGTTCTTGCTGTGGCTGGAGTTTCAGGGTCATGTACCTTAGCCACTGGCTGTGGGCTGAAAGGTGTTAGATAATGCTGGGAGGGGTGGAGCAAAAGATAGATGGAAATAGAAAAAGGAGGATGGGGTGAGCTGAGAGAAGGAAAGAGGTGGAAAGATGGCTGGAGTTTGTGAAGTGTGTGGAAAGGTAAAGGGGAGGGAGCAAAAAGATAAGGAAAGAAAGGATGAGACTGGAGAGAAAGAGGTGGAAAGAGTGTGAGGGAAGGAAGATGAGTGACACAGGGGTGGATGGGGGGTGAGGTGGGTGGGGGGTTGATGACTGTGATTGACAGCTGGGCGGAGCATCGCACAGGAGTGTTTGAAGCCCCCTCTGCAGGCTCATAGGTGCGTTTTGCTCACTGGGGGTTTGGGGCTGTTTTTGATGTCAGGAGATATGAAGTAAGCAGTGCAGGGCACAAACCCCTCTGAATCCCAGCCCCAGGGAGACCGCATGCTTTGAGATGCTGCGTCTTTCCTGTCTCCTCTTAAGTAATGCAATAAACAAAAAGCACATTTACTTACTGCTAGGAGACCAGGGGATTCCAGAAAAAAAGATTAAAGACCGTCACAGTGTCACAAACATCAGAGAGAGTGGAGGAGGAGTGTGGGGGGTGTGTGTGTGGGTGTGAGACTTTGTGTGTGTATGTGTGGTGTGTGTGTGTGTGAGAGAGACTTTGTGTGTGTGTGCGTGGTGTGTGTGGGAGAGAGTGGGTGGGTGGGTGGATGTGTTCACATGTGAGCATATATGTAAAACATAAGTGTACCGTTTTCTTTATTTATAAGCTTTAGAGGTGAAGCCCACTGAGATGAGAA
Organism: Albula goreensis; assembly: GCA_022829145.1. NCBI lineage: Eukaryota > Metazoa > Chordata > Actinopteri > Albuliformes > Albulidae > Albula > Albula goreensis. The sequence goes on along the minus strand of CM040764.1, from coordinate 23,824,648 downwards.
ATCTCTTTTCTAAGGAACAGCTACCCAAGGCAGCACAAGATCAAACAGTTTACGTTAACACTTTTGCAAACGTGTGTATGCCTGCGAGTGTGTGTGTGTGTGTGTGTGTGTGTGTGTGTGTGTCTGGGTGTGTGAACTTGTGTGCTCATGTCCGTGTGTATGTTCATATGTGTGTGTATATTTATGAATATGTATGTGTGTGTGTGTGTGTGTGTGTGTGTGCATGTCTGGCTGTGTGTGTGTGTGTGTGTGTGTGTGTGTGTGTGTGTGTGTGTGTGTGTGTGTCTGGGTGTGTGTGTGTGTGTGTGTGTGTCTGTGTGTGTGTGTGTGTGTGTGTCTGTGTGTGTCTGTGTGTGTGTGTGTGTGTGTGTGTGTGTGTGTGTGTGTGTGTATGCCTGTGAGTGTGTGTGTGTGTGTGTGTGTGTGTGTATGTCTGGCTGTGTGTCTGGGTGTGTGAACTTGTGTGCTCATGTCCGTGTGTATGTTCATATGTGTGTGTATATTTATGAATATGTATGTGCGTGTGGTGTGTGTGTGTGTGTATGTGTCTGCACTTATGAATATGTACAATAACAATTTCCAGAGAAGGACCTGTGAAATTATTCTTTATAAGTGAGCAAAAATGCACCCAATAAACTGATGAGTGCTCATGTAAATTTTTAAAGGGGTTTTTGTCTCAAACCAAGAGGGAAAAATTGTAATGCAGAAAGCGAGCTGTGATAGGTGAGTTTGATCAGCCTGCAGCTCACACAGAACCACGACTGAGCTGCACCTCCGACCAGGAGAGAATGCCTCTGCCACATGTGTGAGAGAGAGAGAGAGAGAGAGAGAGAGAGAGAGAGAGAGAGAGAGAGAGAGAGAGACAAAAAGAGAGATGGAGATTAATTTAACACAATGAACACATGAATGGCGAGCACGTCAACAATCCTCTACTCTTTGTGAGAACAGCAGTATTAATCTACAGCGGACATGATGGAGCGCCCATAACAGCGCAGTGTTCTTCAGACAGCCATTACACCCAGCCGTGTTCAGGCCTGTGAGCCGCCTTTAATCCCGCACACCTCCAGTGAACTGCAGCCTTAACTCTGTGCCCTGCCTCCCTCTGCCCCTGTTTCCTGCAGCCTCAGAGGCCATTATAATGACATTTGCACGTTCTCCAGCATATATATTTGTTTTGACAACCAAACCATTTTCTATGGTATTTTGACTTGAGACACTTTTTTTCCATTTTCATCCAACATTTAAAATGAAGTTTTTCCTCACAGTAAACTTGTCATGGTGGTCAAATGTCACAATACAGTGTTAGATTTGTCCCCCATCGCAGGTTTGAAATTGCCTAGTGTCGTTTTGTGTATTTTTTTTTGTTGCATGGGGGGGATGGGGAGGGTAAAAATTAGGGGAGGAAGAGAGGCGTGGATGGGAGGGTGGATGGGAGGGTGGATGGGAGCGGGTGGATGGGAGGGTGGATGGGAGGGGTTGATGGGAGGGTGGATGGGAGGGTGGATGGGAGGGTGGATAGGAGGGGTTGATGGGAGGGGTTGATGGGAGGGTGGATGGGAGGGTGGGGGAGGGTGGATGGGAGGGTGGATGGGAGGGTGGATGGGGGTGGATGGGAGGGGTTGATGGGAGGGTGGATGGGAGGGTGGGGGGGGATATCTGCCTGTGAAGTTAAATGTTAACTCAGTGATTAAAGTCCCACTGCTGAGCCAGAGTAATAATGTGTGTAAAAATGCTGACATTACTATCTCACACACTCAAAAGAAGACATGATGTTTGTTGTCACATTATGGCAGCCATGCTTAGGCCACAGGGTGACAGGAAGCTTCACCCAACAGCATTGTGTTCGCTTGCAGCAACTCCATTAAGGTGCTGCGACCAAAATATTACAAATGCCTCTGCGTCATTGTTATGGCGATTTCCAGCAGTTAGCGGGAAAAATGGATCCTGTCCATGAAATATCCACAGAGAGCAGGTTTCAGGATCTCTGGCAGCGTAAACGTGACACCGTAATATCTAAAGATTGTTCCTCCGGGGCTGAAATGTCAGGAACCTGTCCATGAATTTTAAGCAGCAGCTGATATGCGTGAAAGAGCCATGACTGATCTCACAGCATGCAGCTGGAGCTGTCACACATTTCACACACACACACACACACACACACACACACACACACACACACACACACACACACACACACACACACACACACACACACACACACACATACACACACACACATACTCACACACACACACATACACACACACTCTCTCTCTCTTCTTTCACACACACACACACACAGATGCTCACACACACACACACACACACACTCTCTCACAGATGCTCACAAACACACACACACACACACACTTTCTCTCTCACACACACACACACACAAAGCAAGGCTTTGACCTTGAGCTTCATTCTTTTCTGTGGTCCCCTCCTCCTCGTGCCTCTGACATGAGAAATCTAAGAACGTTCCATTACACTCTCAACACCACCTATTTCCCTATTTCAGATCTAAAGTGGCATTTGTGTTTAAGGTGATGAATTTTTTATTTATTTTTAATTTTTTATGAAATGGCTCAACAAAGGACAGTCATAAAAAAGACACAGGAGTCACCATAGTGACTTAGAACCATGACGGATATCAGAACCTGATATAAATTATTGGGGGAAGTGAGAGAGAGAGAGAGCAGCTGTCCATGTGTTATAAACAGACCTCAGAAGTGTTGTACATATTGTTCCATGAGCACACTGACGGTGAGGGATCGCTATGGAAAGAAAGCAGCACAACACCAGCCAAATGCCCTAAGAACATAAAACTGTTCAATTAGCCAGGGCCTGAGGGGAAACTCATATTTATATGAACTTATATGAAACCAGCTCACTGTGGAGACAGTGGAGGCGACACTCATGCGTTCTGCTGTCACTTACTACTCTACTAAGTGTAGAGAAACCCACCAGCACCGGTCTCATTTCTTTTCCTTCACACCAGCAAAAGCCTCTCAACAATTCACAACACAGTTGTATAGTTAGCAGTTATCCAAATGAATCAGAGTCTATGGCCTGTTTCTGGGAAAACAGACAAGCAACAATCAAAGCTACATTCTCCACTGTCACCACACTACTTGATGAATCGCAGACTTGCAGCTGCAAGAGAAACTTTTAAACCTGAAGCCACGAGACTTGTAACTGGTGAGTGTTGTGGTCTTGCAAAATGAATAATCAATCATTTTGATAACTGCTCACTGTATTCTGGTGAAAGTAGAATGGGACTGGAGGATTGTTTGCTCATGGGAAGTTGACAAAAGGATTTTGTCTCTCTTTACCCCTTTCGGGCTAACATCTGCAAATGTCCCCAAACAATAAAATATATCTATGGTTGGCTGTTGCATTTATCTGCATGTTGTTGTGTGCCAGAGAAGTGTACATTGTTGCTGTGGCCTGTGAAATTAATTAGCTCCTCACAGCTAATTATTTTACTTTATTGTGACAGAACTGTTAATTCTGATGGTGTGTTGAGATTAAAGTGTCTGCAACTCTTTTCATGAATTGATCATTTCCATAATGTGGACAAGGGCATGTGGTGAATAGGCCCGCAGCTGTTACTCTCCATGGTGCTGAAATTGGTCTGCTAAGAGTTTAGTGTTGCTTAGTACTTAGCTGATGAATGTAAGTAGGTGATTATGCAGCTATTTTACCTAGTTGGTTCAGGTGGGTGTGTGGGTCTGAGTGAGTGAACATGGACTCTCCAGTGTTCAAAAGAGGAGTTATCTGCCTGCAGTTTGTGCACAGCTGCATGCTGTTACTCAGTATTGAATGGAGAGGGTGCATTATATTGAATGGAGAGGGTGCATTATATTGAATGGAGAGGGTGCATTATATTGAATGGAGAGGGTGCATTATATTGAATGGAGAGGGTGCATTGTATTGAATGGAGAGTGTGCATTATATTGAATGGAGAGTGTGCATTGTATTGAATGGAGAGGGTGCATTATATTGAATGGAGAGGGTGCATTATATTGAATGGAGAGGGTGCATTGTATTGAATGGAGAGGGTGCATTATATTGAATGGAGAGGGTGCATTATATTGAATGGAGAGGGTGCATTATATTGAATGGAGAGGGTGCATTATATTGAATGGAGAGAGTGCATTATATTGAATGGAGAGAGTGCATTATATTGAATGGAGAGGGTGCATTATATTGAATGGAGAGGGTGCATTATATTGAATGGAGAGGGTGCATTGTATTGAATGGAGAGGGTGCATTATATTGAATGGAGAGGGTGCATTATATTGAATGGAGAGGGTGCATTGTATTGAATGGAGAGGGTGCATTGTATTGAATGGAGAGGGTGCATTATATTGAATGGAGAGAGTGCATTGTATTGAATGGAGAGAGTGCATTATATTGAATGGAGAGGGTGCATTATATTGAATGGAGAGGGTGCATTGTATTGAATGGAGATGGTGCATTATATTGAATGGAGAGGGTGCAATTGTTTCTATGTTTCTAATGAAGGATGAATATGTGTGTGTGTGCCTGCATGTGCATGTGTGTGTGTGTGTGCGTACGCGCATGTGTGTGCATGTGTAGAAGACAGAGAGACAGGGATAGAAATAGGTAAAGTGTTTGAATGTTTGTATGCTTGTGTGTTTATGTATGCTTGTGGTAGGTGAGTTGTTGTCCATGTCTTCCATTTCATCTTAAGCAATTGTGTATGCGCACCTCATGCCTTATGATTGCTCTTCATTCTTTAATATAAAGCAAATAACAGTCAGGCAACCCTTCCATTATTCTCCTGAAAAGACTAAAGCAGTTAAATAGGGTATCATTTCCCAGTGTGCACCATAAAAAAAATAGCTGAACAAGATTATATTCCATTAGTCTTTGAAGTGTTGAACCTCCATCAAGTATTTGACTGCAGAACAAAAAAAACTTTAATGGAGTGTATTTGTATTCACTGGATCACCAAAAGAAATTGTCTTCATTTCTTGGAAAAAATCCCATTTACTCCAGATAATAAAATCTCAGCTTTTCTATTGATTTTATTCTCACTTAATGGGATTCTCAGGTCCTGTAAGGTCCTGGAATTAATAGAATATATGTAAGTAAATAGATCATTTAGGTGAAGATGTTGTAATTTAATTGAAGCCAATTTCAGTTGAGCAAAACGGTTCAAGTAAACAGTCTGTTCCCAAAGACTGATTTTACAGATTAGCAGTAAATATTAGTACATTTGCTGACAGCTAAATTCTAAATAATATTACCCTTTATTAGGGTTTGGAGTCACTTTTCAAACGATTGCTGTGCAATGAGCGGAATGCTTTTGTTCTTTGCTAGGTGTGTGCTTCATTGCATGTTGTTTACTGCTGGGTCTAATGTCTCCTCTGTTTATCTGATATTCATTGTGATCTTGCAGCAAGGAAAATAATGAAAATGTTCCTCATGTAGCAGATCGTAGAGGGCCGACACTGACTGTGGGGGGGGCGGGGGGGGGGTTGTACCCCTCTTCATCAACAGCTGTTGGGCTCCCCTTCAGTCTTGACTCCCCTGGCCCTGGTGAACGGAGGGTCGCCAAGTTCATCATAAAATCGATAACGACTCGCCATGATTTACAACAGAGTTCATCCTGGGAATTTCTCCGCTCAATTACTCTTCTTTGCTCGCGGGATGTTAAAAAATTCAGCAGAACTATGCACGGCGGAAAATAGACACTATATACCGGCGCTTCACTGAAACCTGGGAAACGCAGGTGGAGAGAGGAGGCTCATGTAATGAGCTCAACATTTTTTCCCTCACCAGTCCTGAAAAAAAAAGCTCCAGTAATGGAAAAAGCAAACGCATACCCCCAGTGCGTGTATAGCTTCCATCGACCTCGACATTCCAGCCAGAGATTGATCAAAAAAAAGCTCTCTCTTAGTCTGTCTGGGGAAACAAATGAGTCCATGTTCGCAACATATCACCTTTTTCCACGCCATCACTGCGTTTTGTTTTGTTGTATTTAATCAAAAGCGTGACAGCCAGGATTTTGCATTTGTATGAGGACTGCGGGGTTCTGGCTCAATGATGAATGTCCTGACACTGTTCTGTCGTTTTGTTAAACATTCTACATGACAGAGACAAGACTGTCTTCACTGCAGCTTCAAAACTACTACATTTTATGCTTACATGAGCCCTGAACAGTGCGAAAGTAAGGGTACATCACAAAGCATCTTTAATTCATTTCCCTAAAATATCTCAGATCTCTGCATGGTTAACATCGTTTTGTTTATAGCGTTTGTTTTGTTTTTTCTCACACCTGTGCTGATGTAATAATGTCTGTAGCTCTGACTGTATCAGGCGACTCAGGGGTCAGGTGAGGTTTTGACGGTGAATACCTGAATCACATCAGAGCATCCTCTCATGAAGACGCATTCCGAGATCCGGAATGAATTTGCAATTCTGATTTGCTTTTTTCAATGAAACTCTTTGAGGGAGCTTTGCATTTGAAGAGGGAAACTAACAGTAATGATACGAACAGAGGACGTCTTAAAAACGGATACACTCAGTCAAAATGCAAGGTCAAAACCTGCACAGCTGCCAAATCATAATGAATTCTGGGATAGCAATAGCTTTTGGAAGCCACTCAGCTCCTGAGACAATAAGTTATTTTAATATCAAGTTGTTTGAGAATCCCCTGTGGAGATAGAGAGCTTTGCCCTCAAAGCGTGCATTATCTTGGTATGGTCATTTACGAAATTAAAAAGGAAAATTCCTGCCAGGACTTGGAATATTGTAACACGTCAACATTTATTGCAGTCCAAGTACAGTCAAAAGCACAGAGCACATTATCCATTACGTACACAGGCTGATCGATTCTTATTATTTATTTTTTTATTCCGCGTATCAGAGTAGCAGATTGTATGCTACCTGCAGATCGATACGGGCCGGAAGATGTTACTCCAGAAGGAGCGTGCGGCTGGATGAAAAATAAGCCTCTGAAATGTTGATCGTCTCCGAGAAACGCTGAGATCGTTTAGAAGAGTAAATCCACATTTCGGTTTCAGCTCTTTGTTTTTCTGAAAGCAATGACGTAGAAACAGGCCTGAGGTCACATTGCGAATACCAAAAGCACCTCTCTCTCTCTCTCTCTCTCTCTGGGCTTTATTGTAGCATCAGGAAGTTGGTGTAATCCCCTGCAGTAAAATAATATTTCTGTTCTGCCTTCCATAGTGACTAAGTTCTAGATTCAATCCCCAGTTTTCTTCGGTAACAGCCTTAATGTAATGACTGTGACCTGGATTAAATGAACAACCCTCTGTAGAAACATGGACGAGATGCAGTCTCTCCTGTCCTTTTCTTTGACAAGCATCGAAATGACGAACACAATGTCAGTGACTGGATATAATACAATACTATCAGGGGAGCCGGCACACAAAATTCAGTTCAGTTTTATTTTCGTTACGCTTTTTACAATACCATTCTGACAAAGCAGCGGGGCCCAGGGGGACCGCGACAAAGCCCTGATGATGCCCACATACTGCTGTGCTATTTGGTCTGATTCAGCACAGCAGATATTAAAGTATAAATCTTAATGATCTACTTCCCATCTTCAGCAGTCCCCTAACTGAAGTGCCTTGAGAAGCAGCTGTAACTATGTGACTTTCCCTGCAGCAAAACAGGCCGATGAAATGCCATGTATGACCATGCCGAAATGAGGGACCATGTGACCATGACATCAGCGAATAATCAGACAGATGAGTTAATTTAACAGCCCACTGGCTTCAAATGAAGTCCTGGTTGGAGAGAGCTGAGTCAAATTATACGTTTCTGTTGATTTAATTTCCCTCTTCCCTGGAGCAGACTGCTGGATGGCTCACAGAATCCCCGCTGGGGGTGGGAATTCGTACAGGCCCTAAAAGCTCTGCAACACACTGGGGAACCCCCTAGAGAGAGCAGTCTCAGTGGAGTGGGGAATGCTGGGATTTGTAGGCAGATTGATGAGCCTCACCCATGGGTCATCCTTCCACAAGACAGCAAACCATTACTGGAATAAATACACTGTATGTATTCAAATGTGATTTGGGAACCTGTGTGTAATGGGGTTTTTTTATGTCCTGTGCATGTGTTTATGTGTGTTTGAATTATGATGCGTGTGGGTGGCATTTCAGAGTGACAGTTGTTTGAAATCTTTGCTTAGTGTAAGATCTAGGTAACATATCCTATTTATACAGTAAATGAATGATCATGTTATCCTTAAGTAAAAGAACGTACACTCTACCGTCTATGCTGGTACTGAGTGAGTGTGTCTTTATGGCCCTAACACTTCAACCACACAGCTACTGTAAGACAAACTGAGCACTCCATGCATTAATGTACCTAATGTTTATTTGAGTAGGGACAGAACGACTGAAATGCTGTCACACCGAATTAGCAGCAGCCAGCAGGATTACCCCATACTCTTTAGCTTGTGCTAATTTTCACTGTTTGTCCCTCAGTGGACTTTTAATATCAGGCTAAACTGTGAGTGTAAAAACTGAGAAAACAAAAAGAAACATTTTTTGAGTCAACCACATAAATTAGAAAGAGGAGGCAGCGAGGTGCAGCAAAGCCCGGGACTTCCATCCAGAGTATCGATATCACGGGCGGCCCCAGAGCCCCCCCCTCCTGAATCCACGGGTCACGGAGCCAAATGGCAGTTATTTCCTGGGGACGTGAGGGAAGTAGCTCTAATCATGTGCATGGCTGCTCAGAGCAGAGCAGGGAGCGCTCCAGCTAACTCTGATCTCTCTCAACCACATCAACTTAAGGCAGCGTCGCTGGAGACCGCCGCCGTTTGAAATACGCTCCCACCCCCTGCTCCAGACGTTTAGCCGGAGCTAAACATAGCCCCGCAAACACCGCACTGTGATGGGCAAATTAGCCATGCTGTTATCTGAGTTAATGCAGTTTCAGTTACAACAGGAAACATAAAAGACAATTATTTACATGGCAGAATGCACCATTAAGCCAGCAAACTACATTTTGTTTTTTTTTTTATTGTTGTTGATTTTTTTTTGCTACAGGCCAGAAAATATTGTGTTGTTTGGATGTTATATGCAAGCAGTTATGCTGATAGACTTGCTCATACTCACTCGCTCGCTCACTTAGTCTTTGCTGTCACAAATGCACACACACACACCCCACCCACGCAGTTTGTGAAGCCATCGGCGTCAATGTGCTACTTTGTTTTCCCAAGACAAGATGCATGTTCACGGGCAGAATGGCGTATGACACTTCTTAAGCAGGAGAGCGCTGGTAATGCGTCAGACTGAAAGTAATCAAACTTTCCTAATTATCTGAGCTTTGCTATCAATTAGACACATGATACATCAACAGCTCAGCAATTAGCTCAGATTACAACTCATTAGTGGATGATGAAGAAATGTTTTAATTATGTTCTTTTTTCAAGCAGTGGATGGGAGTTTAGCTGGTGTCTTTTAATCCAGCTTCTCTCCAGCGTGGACCTCTCTGACCGTGATACTTGAAAGGTTGCCATTCACTTCTGTTGAATGTAAAACAGAATGTAAAACAGCCCAATCAGTTATCTAGTCAGGGACATCTCTTCTGGTATTGGCTGCAGGTTTATGTGGCACAGCATTTAACTCAGTTATGGCTGCAGGTTTAACTAGTCCTGGTGGGACATCTGCAGTTTTCAGTCCTGGTGGGCTGCACTCCAGTGGTGGGCTGTGGCAGGTTTAACTCCAGTCCTGGTGGGCTGCAGTGGCTGCAGGTTTAACTTGTGTCTTGGTGGGCTACAGTGGCTGCAGGTTTAACTCCAGTCTTGGTGGGCTACAGTGGCTGCAGGTTTAACTCCAGTCTTGGTGGGCTACAGTGGCTGCAGGTTTAACTCCAGTCTTGGTGGGCTACAGTGGCTGCAGGTTTAACTCCAGTCTTGGGTGGTCACAGTGTCTCAAATATGGGTTTTGGTATTGATTCAATCAGCATAATTAACACATTAATATAATTCACTCAATGGGTACAGATTGTACATGCTTTGTCTCCATGGCGTAATTTGGCTGAAAGGGGACCACAGCAGTCCTCCAGGCCTTGAGTTTGACACCCTGACTGAAACTACCACTTTCCAAAATGTAGAGAAAATTGTAGCTTTGAATATTTACTGTGTAAAATAAGAGGAGAAGGCCCTTGCTTATGTTTGCTTGATGCACTACATGGCATTCCCTATATTAATCACTAGAGAGGGTGGAAAACAGAATTACTGATGTCTGTGAGGAGCTTGGCATATATCATGAATAAATCATCACGGAATGATGTATCGTTTATGGGAAATGATCTCTTAAGCTCTTCCCGGAGATATGGAAATACATAAATACATATTCTTAATATGATCAGATTTAGGGGAGAGCACAAGATGGAAAAATCTGTTTTGGTCACTGTTTTGTAGACTTGTCTCTGACAAACTCCAGGTTTGCTGGAACAACAGGCAGCTATGTGATCTTCAGACAGGTGGCTACAGGGCCTTCACACAGGCAGCCTTCACACAGGGTTTTCTGGATCCTCATCCGCCTCATTCTCCTTCCATCCCTCCTGGTTTATAGGAATGCTTAAAAGCATGCCCAAAAATAGAGATATTCAGGTGACCATATTACAGACCAAACCTGTACAGGGTGTTTGCATCCATTAACTTTCCAAAGTGACTCAAAAGAACTGCCATTTCAGCCAGGTGTGTGATTCTGAGCCAGCCTTCTGGACCTGCTGGAGATGGGTGTGGGCGGAGCCTAACCTGCCTCCCTGTCTGACACTTGCAGCCTGTGAGATTAGCAGAGGCGTCGTGTCTCCCAAAAGACATCTCCACGTTCCTGATTTGGCTAAACGATCCTCTTTTCCAGCCGCTTTGCGCCGTTGACGCTGGTGTCGTAGGATGCGTGTGAAATGAAGTGTGAGGAGGTGGGAAGGGCGGGCGTAATGACTCAAAATGAGCCCAGAGGAACCAGAAAGAGCAATGCTCCACGTTTTGAAGATATTTTTAGTATGTCTTTATCGTGCATCCTTCTATCCTCCTGTTCTGTAGTCAGATGTTTATCAAAGAGGTTCTTCAGCATTATAACCATTCAGCCATAATGTCCTGCTGTCTCGAGTTTAAAATGTTCTTGAAGCGTTCAGCGGTCGAAATGGCATTGTTTGATACTGTAGCAGCTAGCCAGCCATTTGTCAGGTCGTTGTTAATTTTTGTAAACTGCTAATTGTAGTCCAGTCCAGTGTTGAGGGGATATCTGCAGAATGTCAGCTGTCTCATTGTCACCCATTGCTGCTAGCTAGTTCCTGTGAACCATGAGCCCATGGGAGTCCAGCCTGTCTGTGTGGCCAGGTTGGATGTAGGTGTATGCTGAGTAATGTGTGGTGATTACTCAGGTGATTCTGCCCAGTCTGGCAGCCAGATTTATCACTTCTTGTTCCATGCGATGGTTTTTTGGTTTTTGTAAGTACAGGAGTAAACGTGAGCCACTACATAAAATACTGAGTTTGCTGATAGTTTCTCTCACAGAGGAGGACAAAATAAAACTAAATCTGTTTTTCATCAATTAATAGAATCGGACGTGGGGTTTATTTCATAGGTGGTTAATTCACAGGAATTTTGAAATCAATGGCCACTGTAAACATGACCAGTTGCATGTTTACATGTTTGATGTTATGATGTTATGGGAATTAATGTTTGATCTGAATAAACCCCCTTCAGTATAGTTAGACACTCCCTGACCAACTATGTTGAGGGAGTTAATTTTGATCAAATCACAACGCCAGTCAAAGAACTGAGGTTAATCCAATCTTGGTTGAAAACAAACAATTCAGGACAGCTTGGGGACGTAGCAACAGAAACTGTTAGACCAGTGTAGTGAGTGACATATATTTATAGTACACAGCGATAGATACGGTAAAGTCACATAACAGAATGTTATGAGTAGAGAGTTCCGATGAGTCACAAACATCACAAAGGAGGCGCCCTCTGATGACATCGTCATCCCTCACCCCCTGCTGGGCCTGGCTGTGAATTAGCACTATCTGGGCATGCCCATGAGCTGTCACGACGCAGCGGAACACGGGAGCATGTGGCGCTCCACAGACGGCAGCTTATCTCCCTCGCCGCCGGAGAAAATTCCAGACTTAATCCGCTGTAAAGACAGGGGCTTTTTCTGGGCCTACTCTTTCCCGGTTGTCTCGCGTTGTATCTGTGAGCTTCTAAACCTAATTCAATCTGTCAGGCTGTTCTCCTTTCAGTTATAGAGGAAGGGAGAGAGATCAGGAGAGGTAAAAAGACAATAGGTGGGTGGTGAAGATGCTGATGTTGAAGATGATGGTATGAGTGATGGTGAAGAGGAGCATGGGAAGCAGGATCGTTTTTTTTCTGTGAATCAGTCTTGTGTGCTTCGCTTACTCACACCATTTTGCAAATGAGAAACTGGACACACAACTGATGGGGAATGATGCTGGCCGCTTGATCAGAGGCCGATAGTCCCTTATGCTGGATTCAAACCCAGATCCCCCAGTAATGAGCTCAATGCCCTTGCTGCCGTTCCACTGCTCTCTATCCAAGTTTGGGACTGTAATCATGAGCAAATGATGTGTAATCTCTGAAATTACTCATTTGTGACATTGATCAGATAGTGATTCATCCCTTCATTGCCTCAGTCCATGGAACAGCAGAAACTGGAGCACAGCTCCCATTTGTGGGTATTACCCAATCCTGACACAGGGGGCAGTGTGACAATCAAATGCTCTTCCAAATTTGGTCAGCTCTGAAAGGCAAGTCTAAAAGGCTTTCCTGGCCTTTGACCCTCGGTCTGAGTGGAGGAGGGAGGGAATGGATTCTATACACTAAACAGATGGTCATCTCTACCTTCCTTCCTTACTCAAATTCAAATTCAAGATGCTTTATCGGCCAGAAATACACAAACATTCATAAGACATACCAAATGGAATTTTTGGCAGTAGGGAGACAAAAACTTGAAACGTTAATGATAACAGAGAGCTGAGTATCTGGTGAGTCTATGGAATCAGAGGCCAGACTGAAGCAGAGAAGAGATGGATTTCTTCAGGAGTGGAAAAGAATAAAAGAATCAATCTTCCGCTACCTCGTGACCACCCTTACCCTACGGAGGCCTGCGTGTCCTGAAATGATCACGGCTGAAGGAAAAAAAAACGTGGGAATGAGTGTTGGAGCAGGAGCGAGGGGTGAGACTTACAACCGAAAGAGGAGCAGAGAGAGATGGGCAGGGCCCTTATGAAAATTAGATACTTAAATATGTTGAAATAACAATTTAACAAGGCAAGGGTGCACCTCACAATGTATTTACTTTTCTTTATTTCTACTTCTGTTGAACCCCATAGGCCTAATGAGAGATCATTTCTCTTTTGCAGTGATGACCCCAGGAAGCAGACAGGGTGGGGATGACAAGGTATTGTGTAGCCAGTCAGATTTACAGCATAATTAGGTAACCAGGGACACCATGTCATCTCTGTAAAAAGTGGCACTGGAATTGTGATAGGACCTTGATGTAATCACATCTGGAGGACGGCACCTTCCACAGCACAGTGTCCCCATCACTGTACTGTGGCACCGGAGTTCTCTTTGGTCCAGAGGGAAGAGTGCCCCCTACTGGTCCACCAATACCTCTTCCAGGAACAAATTTGTGTTCCCTGGAGGTCTCGCATACTAGCCAAGACCATACCTACTTAGCTTGAGCTTGCTACAAGCGTGTTTCTTATGGGGGATCTGATTGGTTGGTGTCAGCTGAGGCATGCGATTGGTCAGAATTAATAACCAATGTGAGTAATGTTTATTAGTGATGTGCAACCCTGGGAGTAGGGCAGACTTATAAGAATACGCTTACAGAGTGAAGTAGATCAGGCTCATACTTATGACCTCATAATCATGAGCCAGGGAAGTGAGGCTGTTGGCATGGTAACCTGACCCAGTCCTCTTGGTGTGTGTGCATCCTATGACAGCAGGAAATCCGCCTGCTGATACCCACATTATCAGACTCTAAAGACCAAATCTGTACCCTGCTACTCTCCATCAGGGTCTGTCCTCAGTGTCTCACATACACACTCTCTCAGTCTCTCATACAATCACACTCTCCCCCTCATTCTGACTTAAACTCCATCCATCACTCTTTCCATTAGTGCAGAAACACACACACTCACACACTCACTCACTCTGCAACACACACACACTCACACACTCACACACACACACACACACACACACACATGCTCACTCACTCTGCAACACACACACACACTCATACACTCACACACAGACACTCACACACACACGCACACACACTCACTCACTCTGCAACACACACACACACACTCATACACTCACACACAGACGCACACACACACACGCACACACACTCACTCACTCTGCAACACACACACACACACATGCTCTGTCTCCCTCACATTGTAACTACCTCTGTCTGTCTCTCCATTTGTACAGAAAGACACGCGTGCGCACATACTCGCTCACACACACACACGCATACTTACATTGAAAGTGTAAGATTGGGGGATATCTGAGTTATCTCTAAAATCCAGCTTCTGCTTTTTCAGGTTTACAGATATTTGTGAAAATAAACACCTCTGTTCTGCTTAGCTGGTTACCCGACTCTCTCCGTCTCCCCTTGTCTTTCTCTTTCTCTAACTTTCTCTCCCTCTGCCTCTCTCTTTCTCTCTCACTTTCTCTCCCCCTCTCTTTCTCTCTCTCTCGCCCTATCTTTTTCTCTCATCATCATGCCCCATTAGCTTTATGCTTATTTCAGGGTGCCATAAACTGATTTCACAGTGAAGGATGTAGCTCAGAGCAGCTCAGAAATTTCAGACAGGAAGGCAAGGCCCTCCATGTGAGCACTGCATTTAGCACTGCATTTAACACTGCTCTTGTCACTAGGCTAAGCACTATGTTTTGCATTACTTTTATCACTGCACTTAGCACTGTGTTTAGCATAGTGTGTAGCTCTGCATTTTACACTGCACTATGCATAGCATCGAGTTTAGCGTTGCTCTTTGCACTTCACTTAGTAGTGTGTTTAGCATTGCACGTAGCTCTGTCTTTAGCACTCGGCTGCGCTGCCAGACGGCAGGGCTAAATCCAGGCTTTGTAGGCAAGCTTTGACTTGGAACATTCTGGAACATGCTGGCAGCATGATGGTGGTGCGTGTGGCTCTATCAGAGCAGACTCCAGAACCTGCCAGCCCTGGGACTGCAGTGCAGAGAAAGGCGGCAGTGATGAGAGGCACTGGAGCTCTCTATGGACTGCGTAACCCCGCTTCATCCCAGACAGGCTCCTTATAGCCCTCATTCCCTTAGTTTCCTCTCCCCATCACTTAATTATCAGAGGTACCCATCAAGGAAATACCAGCTAGCAGTGGAGGCATGGAGATAGCCTAATATTACATCCTGGACCAGAGATAAAACAAAAATCATGTCTGTCATCAGGGGTTGTGTGTGTGTGTGTGTGTGTGTGTGTGTGTGTGTGTGTGTGTGTGTGTGTGTGTGTGTGTGTGTGTGTGTGTGTGTGTGTGTGTGTGTGTGTGTGTGTGTGTGTGTGTAACAAGCGTAGGTCTTCAATTTTCACGTAGATAGAAGATAAAATAGCAGCACTACCACAACTTAGAGAAAAAAAAACAAAACGGCCACTGGCAAATTGAAAATGTCTCTTGTGATAATCATCTATTCTTATGAAGCACTCTCCGGCAGCAGTCATTAAGGGATAAATAATTTGTTATGGGGCCCATAAAGGTCAGTGCTACAGCTCTTGCAGCGACACAGGGTTGGGAGGGGGGAGGGCAGTCAGCATCCCGTTGCTTGTTTTATAGGAGGGGGCCAGTACCAAACACAGAACATACACCTGGGTTCTCAAAAAAAAAGTCACCTGGAGAGCTTCCGTAAGTGAGATTAATTATTCCTTCGTTCCCGGTTGCTGTGGTTACCGTCACGGCGAGACTGCAAAATTTGATTCCCCCCCCCCCAAAAAAAAAAAACAATCTGGCCTAGCCTCCCTCAGGTTGGGAGTGATAAAATGCTATAAATATGAAATTACACATGAAATGTCTTGCAACAGTTAAATTAATAATTTGCATATAAATGTGATTATTATTTTTATCTTGATCGCCTGCTTCACATGTAATGCTTGCTTTAGCATAGCATCCACAGTTTCAGGGGCCTGCTGGCACAGTCAGTGTGAAACACAAATACCTGAATTTATACACAAGCACTTGAGAGCTGGGCAAAATCATTTCCTCAACATGTAAATCATGTAAGTTGCACCACCATGTACATAGAATGTTACTGGAATTTCATTTGTCAAAAAGAGTCCTCAGTCTCCGTAGTGTCTGTTAAAGTCAGACAGCAGTACCAACTGCTCTTGATATCTGCAACCTTGGCTTTAGCAGCCAGTTCAACAGTGACACCTATGGGCAGCCTGTGGAATAGCAGGAACTTACCTCCTGATGGATTGTGGGTAGGGTGGTGGTGTGAATTATTAAAAGGGCCTCTACTCAACGGAATTGGCTGTCTCTCACTCACTCCACTTGTAGCGGTGCTAGAGAAGCAACGAGTTTGTGACAATGCTCTGAACTGGTCGAGAGGCTTTTCAAACTTCAGGAAAACGCATTTCGGAGCAGACCTTGTTATTCTTTCACTCGCTATCTCCTCAGTGGTGAGATATCATTGTGAGGGTGTTAAAAGTGTTTGCCTCGTAGCAGACTATTCTCAGCCAGCGCAGGGACTGTTTGCTTTCTGTGCAGCTGAATCTGATGACTCATTTTGTATGGATTCTGGGGGCTAGAATCAATCAAAGTCTCTTAGTGTATTTAAGGGCATAAGTAATTCAGTCAAAACAAACATTACAACACAATTTTCACAATTTTCTTTTGAGCATGTTACATTTTATTTACAATTAGCATATATATATGTAATTTTATTTGTGCATGTCATTTCAGAATGGAATCAAATATTATGCCATTGAATTGAGTCATTTGACTGAATAGCGTTTGCTATTAAGCGAGACTTAAGTGCATTTTATTGAGTGCAAACCAGGGTGTTTTTTTTTTGTTTGTTTGTTTCCTTTTTGTCTGTCACTGTTGCAGCCTGCATAAGGTGCAAGAACCCACAGGTGGAGTCTGGATTCAAGCTGTCCAGTGTGTCCCTGTGCCGAAAAACACACAGTAAAAATAGCACAGCTTACTTCTGGCACTGGTGCTCCATTGCCATACAGCCAGGGAGGCGGAAACAATCCCCAGAGAGAGATTATCGAAAGCGTCAGTCAGGAAATCATGTGACTATCATGAAGTCATCAGGCTGAATCCAGACCTGTGAGTTCGTGCATTTTCTGTGCAGTGGTGGGGTATGAGATGCTCTTATCCACAGAGTCTTACACGGTTTACTTTCTACTCGCTATCCATTTGTTGTACTGAAGCAATGTGGGTTAAGTACCTTGCACAAGGATGAAGTAGCACTGCCCTACCTGTGCTCAGACCCGATTCAGGTAACCCCACACCCCTCAAAATATAAAACCTGACCTTCAGGTGCTCCAAGAACTGACAGATATACCTTGTTAAAACACTATGCAATGTTTTAAGAGCTAATTGTATGGACACTACTGGGAAATACCAAGATCTAAAATATATATATGTTGTTTTTTAAAATGGGAAACTGTGAAACTCTTTTTCATCAGGAGATTTATTAAGTTCTGACTTCTTAACTTTTACCTTTGAAATGGATTATTTCTTTTTGGATTAATTGTTCCTTTCATGAAAAGCCTCCCCTTCAGGGATATTCCCTTCCCCGATTCGTGGCCTTGGGCAAAGTTAAGAAGCGGCCGCCGTAGCCTTTAAAAATATCCATCTTTCCAAATGTGTGAGATTTACACTACAATTAATGTTTTTCATATTCAAGCAAAGATTTGAATTTTTCTCATTTCAGTTCTCTGCTTTTTCTTTTCCTTCTCCCCGCTCTTTGTATAAATCCCATTTATCATTCAGCAGTTTTTCTGACGGAGATCCGGACCATGCATTATTTACTGGTGTTATTAATTAGACTGGGTAGATCTAGTTTACTGACCTTTGCTTTGATTGACTCAAAATTGCTTTGATAGTGCATCGCTTACTGTGCGAGAGCATTAGTGTAATAAGAAGAGGAATCATCCCAGCTGCACTTCAGATAATCAGCATTCAGGAGTTGTCTTCAAAGTTATTGCTATGAAACTCAGATACCGAGAGATCTCAAAGGCCCTCTCATCTTTGCGTCTGGGAGAGGCACTTACCAAGGCAGCGATGGCCACTCCAGGAGGGCATACAGCCCCGCGCCGCTTCTCTCCCCCTTTCCTCGCGTCCTATAGCTTCATTTATTCTTTATTTACTCAGGGAGTCACCCTGAGACCACAGTTTCATTTACATTTGAGCTCAGAGCACGGGGTGGAAATAAAACAACAACAACAGATTAGAAACTCCATTACTGATTAGGGGTTGGTCAGAAAATGTTGGTTATGTGGGAAAAAGTGGGTGGGGTTACTACTCTGAGCTGCACTGCTTTTTTCAAGATCTTACCAAAGAGGAGTTATGTCACACAAAACAGGGGAGAGCTAGGCCTCATTATTAAATGTAGATTATGACACAGTGATGAAGAATAAAAATGCACACCACAAATACAATCTATACATTCTAACTCTTGGAGATAAAAAGCGGTGTAAAAATTATTCTTAATTAAATACATACAATTTCTGACTTTCCGGTCCCCTGGTGGTGAAATGAACCACCCAATAAAGTCACGCTTGTACAGACATAAAAAAGAGTTTATAACGGTGTGCTGAGTCAGGACAGGGTTAGATGTGCTGAGTCAGGGTGTGGTTGGTTGTGTTGAGTCAGGATGGGGTTAATTGTGCTGAGTCAGGTTGGGGATAGTCATGCTAAGTCAGGGTGTGGTTAGTTGTTCTGGGTCAGGATGGGGTTAGTTGTGCTTAGCTTGTTGGTAAACATCAGTCCTTTTACTTGACATTTCCCATAAAAGACAGTTAGAAGCCCTGCCTGTAGGGTGCGCTGTTTGCGGGGGGTGCGGGCCTTTGAACCTTTGAGGCTCAAAAGCCACAGTAACAGGAGAAAGGACTTATGAAGATTAATTAGGCCCTGCTCCACTCGTGCCCCGGAGCTCTTTCCTGTGTTTTGCAATTTTACAAAAATAATGAAGGGGCCTCTTGAATATTGGTAGCAGTGTAGAAATTTGAATTCTGAGCAGTAATTAAGCAGGCCAGTGCCTAGCTGGGGGAGAGGAGGCAGCCAAGCAGAAGGTTTAATCAAGGCCTGCATTTCTCTGCTTTTCTGTGCACATTATTCTGAAGACCTGCTTGAGAGACGGCGGAGACAGAAAAAGACGGAGAGAAACACAGAGAGAGGGTGTGAACCAGAGAGGCAGCCATGTCATGAATTATTCAGTGTGTAACTCCACTCGGGATGAAGGGCTTTTACCCCCGAAGCCTCACAGAGCTGGTGCCTTGGAGTTTATCTGAGAAAATTATCAGAACAGCTCCAGTGATTGCTGCTCGCTGGAACGCTAGCCGATGAGCAAATCGTTCCTCATTCAAGCTGCTATTCTTCCAAGTGACTGCACCTCTGATGATGGTTACATTCTTTATGCTCTGTTAAATAAACATGTCCACCCAAAAAAAAATGATGTTTCATCAAATACAAACATGTTTTAATGCAGTAAGGCATAAAGGACTTATAAAAGGGTTATACAGGACTACTAAAATTGTTATGAAGTGTTGCGATGCAAGGCTGTAATCTGAGCACAACTTTGTTTGCAAGTCAGATTCTGGCTGACCCGGTTCTGCTGGATCAATGCAGTCAGAAATAGGCCCTGGCAGTAAACCAGCTGTTTTCGAAGAAATCCTCCCAGATACTCTTCCATGTTTCCTGTAAACACTTCTGAAGTTCAGTCTTAGAAGTTTGTTGCATTTTCTGATTCTCACTGCAGTCTAACCTTCCTCTGGCCACCTGATGAGAATAGAAAACGAGAGAACACATGATGTGTTGGATATTTCTCATGTCTTTTCAATGTCTTCTGATCTGGTTGTTGTTCACTGATGTGCTCTACATGCCTTAGCTCTTTGTGTCAGTCATGTTTCATGCTTAACCGATGTTTTGTAAAATTACCATCTCTGGGTTCTGCTAGTAGCACATTTTTATCAGTTGGTTTCTGCGTTTATGTCCACAGGTTTCTGGGTTAGAATGGGACCATCTCATCAACTACCTGATAGATCTGTGTTAAACATGAGCTGGAAACATTGATGGCACACGTGCAGAATGAGTACATTTTGAGCACATTGACCCACACACAGTTGAGGAATCATTCCTGTAAAAATCTCTATCCACAGAAACGGACTGATTCTCACCCTTGTTTGGTAAATCACGGCCACATAATTCTGGCTAGATATTTTGCTCTGTTCTGTTTACAGTGAAACTTCGGTTGGTGTCATTGTTGATGCACAAACTTTTCACATTTTAACTCTGCTAGGAATATTTGTAGAGGAGCGCAGTTTAAACACATCAGACAATAGAAGCTTACAGGGGAGACAGAAGCATTGCTGCTAACTGGAACTTCCGCACAAGGAAGGGCCGATGATGTAAGGAACATATACATATGTGTGTGTCAGCATGTGGGATTTCTGCGGTAGCACCCAAAAGCACCACACTTTGATGGATAGCGCCATTATTTCTGCAGCAAAGAGCAAAACTGTAAAACGAAACTTGACGAAACATTTTGTTTTTTTTTTGTAAAACTCAGCGATTGCAGAGCACTTAGGATGTAAATGACTGATAGGGAAGGGAAGCGTCTCAGCAACACGCCGACACTCTTCAAGTGGGACCGGCACTGAACTATTTTCAGCAGCCCCCTGCCGCCCGGCCTGTCGGCCAGCACCCCCGGATGGGTTAAAATGATTAATTCAGAATGACAGCTGGTGCTACACGCTTGTTTCACTCCTCCTGATTCCTTGGCTTTGCTGAATTCTTAATGTCCTTAACCTGTCTCCATCTGTGCGTGATGCAGGGAGAGGAAGTGTATCGCTCCGCATCTCCTCTGGACCGTGCGGAGAACGCTGCTCTCTCTCAGCCCAGACAATCTGCTCGCGCAAAGAGGTGTGACGCCTTTGCTTCATCACACCGGCTCAGAGTAATTTCAAGCTTTTTAACGCGCTCAGAACAAACAGGGAGGACCACCGAAGGTTTTTAACGCTGCCTTTCCGAGGTGGAGATAAATAAAATAACAGAAAACACCCTACACCTGTCTGAGTGTATTCTCCTCAAAGAAAAGACTTGGATTTGAATTTTAAAGCAGGGCACGGAAACTTAATTTTGCATGCAGTCGTCATCTGGATTGGCAACACATTTTTGAATATTAAACATCCATCTTCCATCTTTAGTGACAGATGGTCCTGGTTAATAGACTTTGAATGGAGTGCTACTCATTTACGCGGTCACAAAGCTAATGGTGTCAGTCGTGTTGCTTTTTACCCGCAATTACTGAATGATTTAGCGGCCAGGAAAATTGTTCTACAAGGGCCAGATTTCAGGAAGAAAAATACTCCCCCTTTGCTGAATGCCATGTGTCGCAATCTCAGAAGTCATGGAACTGTACATGTAATTGACTCAGAAATGCAAATATGATCGCTGCTTGTGTGTTTTTTTTTCCTTATTATTCTGGTTTACTGCATTATTAGCAGTCTGTGGCATGAGATTCCTTTTTGAACATGATGCGAGCACATTGACAGACAGCCAATGAGACCAGAAGACTTTCCTGTGTTTGTCTGCCCAGATCGACTTCATTACTGTTCACATTTCAGGAGCGCTGACACCATAAATATGCTCATAAAAACATTGTTTTGAGTGTCAGGAAGAATAATTACCAGATTTTAGACAAGTTTGCATTTCTGTAAGTGCAAATAAAATATTTCAGGCCTGAAACGAATCAGCAAAAACACATGGTAGGTATATCGGTATGTTTATGGAATCACAGCAGTCTGATATGAAGGTAATGAGATGCAGAGAGGTGCGATCTTAAGGTAATGAGATGCAGGAGGATCTCAGCCAGCTAATTAAATCTGTAGCTTAATGTCAGCCGTATTAGTGTTCACATCGGTCACGTATGCAATGAGGCCCTTCAGTAGCCAGCTAATTAATGTCACAGGCTATAGGCAGAATGTATCACCGCACTGTGAAACACCTCTGAATTAAGACAATATTACAGCAATAAAGACACAAGACAGCAAATGAATTGTGCTTAAGCTGCCTTGTTCACACAGACCACGTCTGCTGGGCTGGGGCCTACTGATCTTAGTAGGGAAAGCAGTACTTGGGTACTGGCCCATACACATAGCAGCGGCTAAACAAATGTATTCAGATCATATGAATATCTTAATCATTAGTGCTTGCTCTGTGGGGCTATTATAACTGTTCCATTCGTTTGCTCTATACCGCTGATGGTCAGTGAGCCATATGTGCGGATGCTTCGGGTGCAGTGCAGCCTCAGAGTATCGCGCTCGGATGTTGTGACCGGATTTTAGGATCATCAAACATGAAGAAGTCCTTTTGAATTTAAGTCAGGTGTAAGGACAAAAGATGATTGATTGAACCTGGCCAGAGAGAGACAGAGCAGGAATCCTAAACAGTGCCATAACTCTCATAACAACAAAAAGCCAATGATGAAACTGCAGTGGTATGGTACAGACAGGTAGACACATTCTAATCTTTCATTTAAACTGCAGAGGAATGCTGTTTCATTGTAGCTAAGCTAAGCTTTCAGAGGTTCCGTTTCTAGCTTCGGCTTGTGCTGTTTGCTTCCTGGCTTTTGTTGTGGGGAATGTTTTTTTCCCCTCTTTCTTTCAGATCGTCTGAATGTTTCACTACCTGACTTTGACAAGAGAAAGCATTAACTTAAGAGGGGCTTAGGCTTAAAGTAACCTGCTTCTGTAACAGGCAGGTACAAAAGTGTCAGGGTATGGTGGCTTCAGCTGGTGCATTTTAATATCATTCCATTATATTGCTTGAGGGTTTAAACCACAGGAAAAAAGATTTGTTTTTTTTTAATCATCATCACCTTGCTGGTGAATCACCTGTCTCTGTGACTGTTTTCCGTCTCTCAACTCTGAAAATAAAACTGCATGTTTGTTTGTTATTTAATACTCTCTATTCTCCTCTGAGCTCATGGTAAATAAATATTTGAGGCTTTGGGACTAGCGGGAGTCTGTGGGCCGTTAAGCTCACACTGTGTCCTGTTTGGTTCAGTGGCCAAACACCACAAACAGTCAGCTGATCGCAGAGGAATGTGCATAAATTTGTTTTCTGTGGGGCTCTACCTGAGTACGCCTTTTACAGACGTTTCAGCACCGGCCTCTCAGAGGACTTAAAAGCTACCTTTCACAGTGCACCAGACTCCTCTAAGTAAGATCAGGCTGACCAAACAGAAACATGAGCGACCACTTTATTATTTTCATGAAACGCCAGTGCAAGTCATGAGTTACGTCTGTTGCTTCGTACTTCATTTATTCATTAGTGTTTTTCCTTGTGATTCTCAGCTAATATGGCGCAATGGGAGAGCTCGAAGGAACGGGCTTCAGGCCTGTATCTGCTCCCTGCTCTTAGCATTCGCAGAGTAAGATGCTCGCAGTTGCAAGAGAATGCTTGCGTAATGTAAAAGTGTGCTGTCTTTCATCCGCGCCGACGCTGTGTTTATGTGGCTAACAGACAGCACACAGGTGCGGAAACGTCAGAGGTTTGGTACACAGAAGAGCCAGTTTCATTATGCTGATCAATCTACACACACTGCTTTTGTCAATGTATCTCCTCAACGGAGGAGAGGGACTGAAAACAAACAAAGACGAACGCACCAGGAGATAGAATCAATGAACAAACTGCTGACAAGTAGGGAAGGCTCAGCCGTTTCCTGCCTCATTATAGCAGAGGAAGACAAATCTCTGAGAACGTGTCATAAAACTGAAAACTTTTATTTCATGAGAGATGCTTACCTGCTCCATGTGTCCGAAAATCATTTCTCAAGCTCGGATAAAGATGGCAACTTCATTATCCCTTAAGTTTTTTATTCTTCTCGGGTACTTTCTACAACAATGGAGCGTTTGTGGAGCTCTGGACTTAGGATCTGGATCCTAGACTCTTCACCAGCCCCTAGAACTTCAGTTGGCATGTTTACAACAGAAACGGCACCATATTTGAGGGCGTTCAAAACCAAAGTAATCACACAAGATGGAGGAGCTAGTGTGTTAGTTAGGCGCTTCAATAACCTCTTCAGGCCAGCCAGCAACGCTAAAGGCCTCAAGCGAAGTGTTTCCCAACACTCTTTTTGACGTGTGTAGCACATGCGTGTTGGTTAAAAAACTGGCTGTCCCATTTGCTCCGAAAAAGTGTGTTTTGAATATTGAATCTTGTTTCATAACCCTTACTTGCTGAGTGCTTGGTTCTGTGTGGCTCACAACTGTATACCTCAAAGCAAGCATCACTCTCCATTGATACGAGAGGACGGGGAAGATTATACTTCACCCTTCTCAGGTTTAGACTTTTTTTTCAGTGACTGACTGAACTGTGCCTGGGGGGTGGAGACAAGAATATAATCTATTTTTTTCAGAAGGACCATCACATTTGGGTTGCAAAATTTATTCTACTCCGGATTTCCTCAGGCAAACACACCAGCAGTACCCCTACCTGGGATGGCTTGTTCTAAAAAGTAAGCAGTAAGTCCACTGGCATACCTAAGTCACACAATCACATATCTCAGTCATTTCAGTAGAGCTCCCTCTCCCAAGCACATTATTTATCATGAACGTCTCCAGACAGAATCATTGAGGATATGAACGTGATTGGTTAGGCCTCGCGAGACCACGTCAGATCAAGTGCTGAGTGAAGTGCTCTTCCTTTGATAGTGAAGGGCTCCTGGTTTCCTGCACGCTGGTCTGATCTGGTGACAGACTTTCTCAGGGCTCTTCAAAGTCACTGAAAGTATTTTCATCTTGGCAAGTGTTTGGAAAGTCATAGGTAAGTGGCATAATGACCTGCTGTTCTGTAGAACTCTTGGGACTTTGGCCAAATCTCGTTGGAAAATTGCCCAAATCTAAAAAAAAGAGTTCATTTTTATGTGTTTTATTCCTTTGCAGATAATGAAATACAGCCTTATTTTGCTGCTAACGTGCTAGGTCTGTTACTTGCTACCAGTTCCAGCTTTGTCAGTGTGCTAGCACTGCTGTCAAATGCTCTCATTGGCTTGTATGCCCACACCCAAAAGACACTAAAAAATAGTATTCACTGCCAAATCCTCGATGAGTGGTTGTCCATGCTTGTGTTTTTAGTGTAAGCTTCTGAAAGAATTTTACTACTGCAAAAATAAGAAACGGTCATTTAAAATCTCATTTATCATACACAGGAATGTAAAACTCAGAGCAGATATCAGCTGATTCAGGTTAGAAGTCTGTGATCAGTGTTACGGAGATACACACTCTTAGGAAGTTCAGGAGACAGCAGCCATGATTAATTCAGCTGAGCTCTCATTAAGCAAGGACTCCTGGGTCCGTGTGTGTGTGTGTGTGTGTTTCTGTGTGTGTGTGTGTGTGTGTGTGTTCTGTGTGTGTGTGTGTGTGTGTGTGTGTGTGGGGCATTAGTGTGTGTGTGTGTGTGTGTGTGTGTGTGTGTGTGTGTGTGTGTGTGTGGGCATTAGTGTGTGTGTGTGTATGTGTGTGTGTGTGTGTGTGCATTAGTGTGTGTGTGTGTGTGTGTGTGTATGTGTATGGACATTAGTGTGTGTGTGTGTGTGTGTGTGTGTGTGTATAGGCATTAGTGTGTGTGTGTGTGTGTGTGTGTGTGTGTGTGTGTGTGTGTGTGTGTGTGTGTGTGTGGCATTGTGTGTGTGTGTGTGTGTGTGTGTGTGTATGTGCATTAGTGTGTGTGTGTGTGTGTGTGTGTGTGTGTGTGTGTGTGTGTGTGTGTGTGTGTGTGTGTGTGTGTGTGTGTGTGGGCATTAGTGTGTGGGTTTGTGTGTGTGTGTATTGGTATTAGTGTGTGTGTGTGTCAGCACTGTGGGTACTGAGCAGTGTAAAATGCCAGCGCTGCAGAAGATATGAAACCTTCATAAGTCAGAATGAGCTGGTTTGGCCCCAGGGGGTTGGGCATGTGTGGGAGAGCACACTGACTCTCCCTAAAGTAGGAGTTTCTCCACATTCAGGGGGTTGGGCATGTGTGGGAGAGCACACTGACTCTCCCTAAAGTAGGAGTTTCTCCACATTCAGGGGGTTGGGCATGTGTGGGAGAGCACACTGACTCTCCCTAAAGTAGGAGTTTCTCCACATTCAGGGGGTTGGGCATGTGTGGGAGAGCACACTGACTCTCCCTAAAGTAAGAGTTTCTCCACATTCAGGGGGTTGGGCATGTGTGGGAGAGCACACTGACTCTCCCTAAAGTAGGAGTTTCTCCACATTCAGGGGGCCCTGGGCATGTGTGGGAGAGCACACTGACTCTCCCTAAAGTAGGAGTTTCTCCACATTCAGGGGGTTGGGCATGTGTGGGAGAGCACACTGACTCTCCCTAAAGTAGGAGTTTCTCCACATTCAGGGGTTGGGCATGTGTGAGAGAGCACACTGACTCTCCCTAAAGTAGGAGTTTCTCCACATTCAGGGGGTTGGGCATGTGTGAGAGAGCACACTGACTCTCCCTAAAGTAGGAGTTTCTCCACATTCAGGGGGTTGGGCATGTGTGGGAGAGCACACTGACTCTCCCTAAAGTAAGAGTTTCTCCACATTCAGGGGTTGGGCATGTGTGGGAGAGCACACTGACTCTCCCTAAAGTAGGAGTTTCTCCACATTCAGGGGGTTGGGCATGTGTGGGAGAGCACACTGACTCTCCCTAAAGTAGGAGTTTCTCCACATTCAGGGGTTGGGCATGTGTGGGAGAGCACACTGACTCTCCCAGGGGTAAAGTAGGAGTTTCTCCACATTCAGGGGGTTGGGCATGTGTGAGAGAGCACACTGACTCTCCCTAAAGTAGGAGTTTCTCCACATTCAGGGGGTTGGGCATGTGTGAGAGAGCACACTGACTCTCCCTAAAGTAGGAGTTTCTCCACATTCAGGGGGCCCTGGGCATGTGTGAGAGAGCACACTGACTCTCCCTAAAGTAGGAGTTTCTCCACATTCAGGGGGCCCTGGGCATGTGTGAGAGAGCACACTGACTCTCCCTAAAGTAGGAGTTTCTCCACATTCAGGCATGTGTGGGGGCCCTGGGCATGTGTGAGAGAGCACACTGACTCTCCCTAAAGTAGGAGTTTCTCCACATTCATTGGGCATGTGGAGAGAGCACACTGACTCTCCCTGTGGAGTTTCTCCACATTCAGGGGGTTGGGCATGTGTGAGAGAGCACACTGACTCTCCCTAAAGTAGGAGTTTCTCCACATTCAGGGGTTGGGCATGTGTGGGAGAGCACACTGACTCTCCCTAAAGTAGGAGTTTCTCCACATTCAGGGGTTGGGCATGTGTGAGAGAGCACACTGACTCTCCCTAAAGTAGGAGTTTCTCCACATTCAGGGGCCCTGGGCATGTGTGGGAGAGCACACTGACTCTCCCTAAAGTAGGAGTTTCTCCACATTCAGGGGGGCATGTGTGGAGAGAGCACACACACTGACTCTCCCTAAAGTAGGAGTTTCTCCACATTCAGGGGGTTGGGCATGTGTGAGAGAGCACACTGACTCTCCCTAAAGTAGGAGTTTCTCCACATTCAGGGGTTGGGCATGTGTGGTGAGAGCACACTGACTCTCCCTAAAGTAGGAGTTTCTCCACATTCAGGGGGTTGGGCATGGGGAGAGCACACTGACTCTCCTAAAGTAGGAGTTTCTCCATGGGGGCCCTGTGTGTGAGAGCACACTGACTCTCCCTAAAGTAGGAGTTTCTCCACATTCAGGGGGCCCTGGGCATGTGTGAGAGAGCACACTGACTCTCCCTAAAGTAGGAGTTTCTCCACATTCAGGGGCCCTGGGCATGTGTGAGAGAGCACACTGACTCTCCCTAAAGTAGGAGTTTCTCCACATTCAGGGGGTTGGGCATGTGTGAGAGAGCACACTGACTCTCCCTAAAGTAGGAGTTTCTCCACATTCAGGGGCCCTGGGCATGTGTGAGAGCACACTGACTCTCCCTAAAGTAGGAGTTTCTCCACATTCAGGGGGTGGGAATGTGTGAGAGAGCACACTGACTCTCCTAAAGTAGGAGTTTCTCCACATTCAGGGGGTTGGGCATGTGTGAGAGAGCACACTGACTCTCCCTAAAGTAGGAGTTTCTCCACATTCAGGGGGTTGGGCATGTGTGAGAGAGCACACTGACTCTCCCTAAAGTAGGAGTTTCTCCACATTCAGGGGTCCCTGGGCATGTGTGAGAGAGCACACTGACTCTCCCTAAAGTAGGAGTTTCTCCACATTCAGGGGGTTGGGCATGTGTGGGAGAGCACACTGACTCTCCCTAAAGTAGGAGTTTCTCCACATTCAGGGGGTTGGGCATGTGTGGGAGAGCACACTGACTCTCCCTAAAGTAGGAGTTTCTCCACATTCAGGGGGTTGGGTGGGGAGGGGGGTTAATCAGAGGTGTACATCCTCCAGTCTCCAGACTAACATACAAACACAGGGTACTGACGCTGGTCACATGCAAGGGCAGGAGGAGAGGCCTAGCAGGACTTCAGTAGCGGGAGAGGCTTTGCTTTCCCCGCCCCCCTCCTCCAGCACAGCTCTCAGCCCCCGGGCTGCAGCTCTGCAGGCTGTCCTCCACAGTATCACTGCTGGGTGCACGTCCTTCTGCAGGCTCCCTAAAGCAGAGACTCTCACGTCCTGGGTCTCAAACGCCCCCGGATGCTGGGCGCGGCTGGTTTTAGCACGTCTCAGGATCATTTAAGATGGCTGAACACATGTTCTACCCATATTTTTTCCTCAAATTAACTTTAACACAGTGCATATTTGGCTTGTTGCCATTTGCTTTTTTCTGTAAATTTCTTCATTAGCTAAAAAATTGTTTTGTTTCACTAACCATGAATCCATACTTTAACCAATTAGAACTGAGCTTGTTCAGCTTTCATTCTATAATTTAGTTCATAAAAATGTAACAGAATTACAACATCAGATTATCTGTCTTATTAAAATTCTTTACATGTAAAATATGGGACTGTCTCTCACGTTAAATAGCTTTAAGTGTGTAATTAAGAACAATTACCAGCTTGCTACAATACAGGGATTGGTACTGTGGTTTGAATGAAGGCCATTTTGCACAGAGACATAGGGGTTCCCAGGATTGGTACTGTGGTTTGAATGAAGGCTATTTTGCACAGAGACATAGGGGTTCCCAGGATTGGTACTGTGGTTTGAATGAAGGCTATTTTGCACAGAGACATAGGGGTTCCCAGGATTGGTACTGTGGTTTGAATGAAGGCCATTTTGCACAGGGACATAGGTGTTCCCAGGATTGGTACTGTGGTTTGAATGAAGGCCATTTCGCACAAGGACATAGGGGTTCCCAGGATTGGTACTGTGGTTTGAATGAAGGCCATTTTGCACAGGGATATAGGGGTCCCCAGGATTGGGGGTATGGCAGTGGGTACTGAGGTTGTGATGCAGAAAGAAAAACTTCATTTCATGGACCTCAGAATGGGTGGGGCTATAATGAGTTGCCCAATCACTGACCAGTTTGAACAAATCAGACCCAGTACTTGGTTCACAGTAACTGGTTCTGCTCAGTGGCTCTGTGATAGCTCCTCCCATATTTTGGGCTCATGGAGTTTCTCTCCTCCGTCACTAGCTCTTCGCTCATCCTCTTCCTTGCCTTTCCAACGCCTTTTAAAACTTCTCTCCTGAAGCTGTCCAGACTGTTACCGCGTGTTACAGGGCTAAGGGCTCCCTGTCAACCTCTGTAACCTCCCCCCCCCCCCCCCCCCTTCTCAGCCGCACTGTCTCCATCCTCCTCAAGCTCATGTCTGCTGACAGGACCCCTGGACATCTGACCGGAGGTTCTGTGGTTTGAGCCGCTGGACGGAGCTGTGGATCGGGCTTTGGCCCCTGAGGCAGAGCCTGTGAAGGATGGGCGATTTTATGTGTGTGGATGGATTCTCATCCTTCCAGGGCCACTCGTTCAAAGTGTTTACCCATCAGCAGATATCTGTCTCTCTCTCAGAGCGCTTTGCTGAGGTTATAATCTCAGCTCTCCATCACCTCTCATCAATCAACTCACCACAGCCCCCTCTTTCCCTGCCTATGGGGCTTCAGTGCCCTCTGGTGGCCAAACAGTGGAACAGCACATATGGAAATTATTTTGTTCTCTTTTCCACGAATTGGGATACTGTCATTTATTCAGCCAGGTACTGCATGCCATTCCCCTCCTGCTTCGCACATCCTCTGCTACAGCTGCATTTGTCACATATTTGCATTTGTGGTGTTTTTGTGGCTCAGACTTTTGGGGTTGAGGGATCCACTGAAGGGTGTTGTGTCCAGAGCTGCCCAAGGTCTGTGGGTAGAATGGGCAGGGGTGGGGCCAGTGTGCAGGTACGGGCTGCAGTGATAGGAGCAGAGCTGAGTGATGTCATAACTGCAGCTGGATGAAAGAGTCCACAGCAGTCCTTGTTTCTGAGGTCTAAAATGCAAGAAGATTACCCTCAACTAGAAGGAAAGCACAAAAATCTGCACACACAGCGACCATGCACTGAGGGATTTAAGCTGTGTGTGTGTGTGTGTGTGTGTGTGTGTGTGTGTGTGTGTGTGTGTGTGTGTGTGTGTGTGTGTGTGTGTGTGTGTGTGTGTGTGTGTGTGTGTGTGTGTGTGTGTGTGTGCGTGTGTGTGTGTGTGGGGGATGGGGGGATACAGATTACATGTAATGATTATAAATGGAAGACTTAAGGGTATGTGAGAGTGGGAGACACCACAGGTTTCACATCAACACAGCCAACCTCATGACCACCTGAACCCCTCTGTTAAAACAGTGTAAAAGGCTCCTGCGCACAGACCCACAGGCAGGCTGGTAACAGGGCAGGCTGGCGCTCCCCCATGCCTGCGGGCCTGGAGCTCAGTGACCCAGCCTGGGCTTTGTGTGAATCTGTATTCTGTGTTATTTCATGGCCTGTGGGGGTTTGGGTTTGGGCAAGGACAAGGGTGAGGGGGTGTACCAATGGGAGGGGGTGGGGGGGGGAACGACCGTTTACTTTTTTGACTTTTTGTGTCTCCTCTCCTGCGCTCCCATTAGTTCTCTCTATCAAATAAAAATGCGGACGTCAGTCCCGCTTTGAAGCGGTGAGTCAGAGAAGGAATCAGGGCTTGTCTGATGGTGATTAGCCCCTGAGTGAGTTTCGGGTTGTGGTGCGGCTGACTGGTTCCCCCTCTCTCCCGTGCCGCCTGTCTGAGAGCCCTTTGTGTGGGTAAGAATGGAGCCAGACAGAGGGGCAAGGGCAGCACAGCACCTCAGCTCCCCACAATCTCTGAGAACAAGAGTGAGAACAGCGAGTGATAATCCACAATACAGACACTCACATACCTCTGCACACACACACACACACACACACACACATGCACCAGTACACACACTTAGGTGCACAGCAACATACTCACACACAAAAACATGCATACATACACACTCACACATATGCACACCAACCCATGAAAATACAAACACACAGGAAAATATGCAGACACACACACACACACACACACAAAGGCACGTACCAGTATACGCGAATATGCACAAAGCAACATACTCAGACACAAGAACATGCATACATACATACTCACACATATGCACACCAACCCATAAAGATATAAACACACAGGAAAATATGCAGACACACACACACTCACACACACATACACTCACACATGCGCACACACACACACACACACACACACACACACACAAAATGCACTGATACAGAAGCATTCTAGGGAGCGTAACCCCGAGAGATAAGAACCCAGAGAAAAAACGCCTCAGGTTGGGACTCATTTCCTCTGTCTCTGTCACGCTCCAGCAGGGTGACATGATGCGATGTGACAGTGTAGAGATAAGGCCGTTTCAAGGTGCTTTCCACGCTACCTGTTCACACAGACCGGCCTGTGAACCGGCCCGTTCGATCGCATCAAAGCCCTGAAGCAGGCCAGCAAGCATTGCGGCGCTTTGGCAGAATCAATCATTTCAGACAGCGATCTGAATCGATAAGAGCACGGCCAAGCCTCGGGTATCCAAAACGAGCTCTCTCCCCCATCCCCCGGAGCGGTGCACTCAAACAAGCCGTTACCTTTGTCTCTGAACTTACACCGCCTCCACGGCTCACTAAAGTTAACTAACAGACCATGAGCTGTCTCACTGAAAACTTGTTAGCGGTCACAACTGTTATGTGTTTACCTTTACCCTGTTAGGTTAAGGATAAATAAACAAAATTATTAAATTCTCATTTGCAGTGAATCATGGGAAAATAAAAGCGGGTAAGGAATTCTGATGATTGTATTGTAAGCAGTTAGGTTAGTATGGCTGCTTAGCTTCAGCAGTGTGACAGTAGGAGGGTACAGGGTGGTGTGGCTGCTTAGCTTCAGCAGTGTGACAGTAGGAGGGTACAGGGTGGTGTGGCTGCTTAGCTTCAGCAGTGTGACAGTAGGAGGGTACAGGGTGGTGTGGCTGCTTAGCTTCAGCAGTGAGACAGTAGAAGGGTACAGGATCACATGGCTGCTTAGCTTCAGCAGTGTGACAGTAGAAGGGTACAGGGTGGTGTGGCTGCTTAGCTTCAGCAGTGTGACAGTAGGAAGGTACAGGGTGGTGTGGCTGCTTAGCTTCAGCAGTGTGACAGCAGAAGGGTACAGGGTGGTGTGGCTGCTTAGCTTCAGCAGTGTGACAGGAGAAGGGTACAGAGTGGTGTGGCTGCTTAGCTTCAGCAGTGTGACAGTAGAAGGGTACAGGGTGGTGTGGCTGCTTAGCTTCAGCAGTGAGACAGTAGAAGGGTACAGGGTGGTGTGGCTGCTTAGCTTCAGCAGTGTGACAGTAGAAGGTTTCAGGGTGGTGTGGCTGCTTAGCTTCAGCAGTGTGACAGTAGAAGGTTTCAGGGTGGTGTGGCTGCTTAGCTTCAGCAGTGTGGCAGTAGAAGGGTACAGGGTGGTGTGGCTGCTTAGCTTCAGCAGTGTGGCAGTAGAAGGGTACAGGGTGGTGTGGCTGCTTAGCTTCAGCAGTGTGACAGTAGAAGGTTTCAGGGTGGTGTGGCTGCTTAGCTTCAGCAGTGTGACAGTAGAAGGGTACAGGGTGGTGTGGCTGCTTAGCTTCAGCAGTGTGACAGTAGAAGGGTACAGGGTGGTGTGGCTGCTTAGCTTCAGCAGTGTGACAGTAGAAGGGTACAGGGTGGTGTGGCTGCTTAGCTTCAGCAGTGTGACAGTAGAAGGGTACAGGTTGCTATGGCTCCTTGCTCAGTGTCCCTGCTCTCCCTTGCTCTATATCTGTTATTGATGACTCTTAAACAGCAGCAGGACTGAGGGGCAGTAAGACCAGCCCCTGAGCCGTGTGCTCTGTGGCACTACCCCGCCAGCCGTTTGCTCACAGAGTGCAAACACTTCACGGCTGTCCCATTGATTCAGGCATGTAAATGTCAGCTCCACGGCGTTGCTTACCTCATATGTTTAGCGGTGCTGGACACCCACTGTGTGAATTGCATGCCTTATGCTTGCAGTATTGACAGACATATGCATTAATGTAGGCGCATAATGTATGCGCAATATGCATGCACACTATGAACACCGCCACAAGCACATTTCATTCACATGCACGCACACACTCTGATGCACACATAGACGCAGAGACATGCATGCATGCACACACTCTGATGCACACATAGACGCAGAGACATGCATGCATTCACACACTCTGATGCAGACATAGACGCAGAGACATGCATGCATGCACACACTGATGCAGACATAGACGCAGAGACATGCATGCATGCACACACTCTGATGCAGACATAGACGCAGAGACATGCATGCATGCACACACTCTGATGCACACATAGACGCAGAGACATGCATGCATAATGCTCACTCAGTTAGGCACTGTTGTATAAACAAAGACAGTTATACACACACATAATCATACACACACATATGATTATACACATAAACACACATATAATCATACACACACACATATATAATTATACACATACACACACATATAATCATACACACACATATATAATTATACACACACACACATATAATCATACACATACACACACATAATCATACACACACACACATCTAATCATACACAAACATATAATCATACACATACACACACACATAATCATTGCATTTGCAGGTTGGCTTTATTTGAAGGTATGCTAAACTTTTCTCGCAGATCATTTTACATGTGCAAACATACAGATTAAGAGAGATCAGCAAATCTGATATTCAAGACCACTGTGTCCACTTCCCACAACTGCTCACGAGTCCTTGTGATGTTAACCAGGTGCATGATCCTCATCATTCAAACACTCTCCACGACCTGCACATGTCAAACCCCCCAGACAGACATAAGTGCAGCCAAACATTCAAAGAAAAAGGTATGAAGAATAAGAATCTGCTATATTATAATAAAGACCTATTACAGTCAGAAGCTATTTCAATAATGAATTATTACAATAAGGGCATATTACAATAGGAACTTATTGTAATGATTAGTAATTATTGTGTGATTTTAAATAATAGGCTTTGCTTCCTCCTCTGTTCTTTATCAAGTACAGTCAATGTCACAGTTCTTATACAGTCTAATGTTCATGATATTATCAGCACTGGGTTGCCAGATTGGGAATGGGAGAGGAGGGTTTTTTCCTGGGAGAGGTGTGGTCAGGGAGGAGCTTAGCCTCTGAGGGGCATGGTCCTGAGGGAGTGTGGTCTGCAGGGGATTTGACAGTGACAGGCATGACTGGGAGGGTACTGTGGGCGTGGTAAGAAAGGGGTGTGGTCAGGCAGACATAATCAGGAAAGTGATTGGTCAGGAAGGTGCTTGAATTGTAAGTTGATTGGTCAGGAAAATGATTGATAAGGAAAGCATACGATCAGGAACATGATTGGTCAGGAAGATGTTTGATCAGGAGTGTGATTGGTCATGAAGCTGCTTGATCTGAAAGGTGATTGGTCCATTGATCAGGAAGGTGCTTGGTCAGGTTAGGCCTTGTCAGGCTTCTCGGGCTTGTCGGCATAGAGCAGGAACCCGGAGAAGGTGCTGTCATCCTCGCTGCTGGAGTAGACGCCATTCCAGTCC
Organism: Albula goreensis; assembly: GCA_022829145.1. Lineage (NCBI taxonomy): Eukaryota > Metazoa > Chordata > Actinopteri > Albuliformes > Albulidae > Albula > Albula goreensis. The sequence continues at coordinate 23,789,298 of CM040764.1, read as the reverse complement.
CTCAGCGTCTCCAGCCACACCAGGTCTCCCACCGACAGCTTCAGCAGCACCAGGTTGGACGCCTGGTCGATGTCCTGGCCATACAACGAGTCGCGTGTGCGCAGCTTTCGCACACCATTCACCACCAGCGCGGCACGCAGGGGCCTGTTTCGCACCGTGATGTGGAAGGTGAAGATGTACACTCCCGCATAGGTGCAGTTAAACTTGTTGGTCTCCAGGTCGTAGTGACTGTCCTCGTTGTAGAACACCTGTGTGGAAACAAAGAAGAGAGACGAAGACTCACATCACTGACATCACAGCCAGACTGGCATTAGATGAACACAGCAAGCTCTTTCCCAGACCTAAATAGCACGTATGGTGTGACTGTTACCTTATCAAACTTGATTGGGAGGCCAGGCGGAGGGAAGGACTTGCTGGGGAAGAGCCCCACACTGAAGGCTGATCTCTTCTGCACCTCACTGGCCCCTCGGGGCCCCTTGAACCCCCGTGGCCCCCGCTCCCCCTTGGGCCCCCGCTCCCCTTTGGGCCCCATCATTCCTCTGCCTCCTACGGGCCCCGGAGGGCCCCTGCCCCCGGGCTCCCCTTTCGAACCCGGGATTCCCGGCTCTCCCTGTAGTCCCGGTGGGCCGGCAGGACCCTGTGTGCCGTTGGCCCCAGGCAGGCCGGGGTCACCCGCGAGGCCGGGGGGCCCGGGGTCCCCTCTCTCCCCTTTGTCACCCTTTTCCCCTGTGGCACAGTCCCCCTTGTCCCCTGCCTCGCCCTTCTGCCCTTTCTCTCCAGGCAGACCTGGGAGTCCTGGGGTTCCATCCGGCCCAGGTTGCCCCTTTTCGCCTTTGGTCCCGTTCTCACAGGATTCGCCCTTCGGCCCGGGCTCACCTTTGAAGCCAATGTCACCTCTCTCCCCTCTGAGGCCAGGGTCACCTGAGAAGGAGATGAACGACAGCGTTATTAACCATTCGCTAAAAAAACGGATTAAACAAAGTGAACTGCAGAGCATACTTAAGGCTATCTGCAGTTCTGCTTCCATCTTTAAAGCATGCTGCTGAAGTAGGGAACAGCATCCCAGGTCATTCACTAATGGCAGAGACAACCCAGGCATGATGCCATTATCGGCCTTACCCAGCCCTGCTAAAGAGGTTTTCCTGCATTATCATTCACTGATCACAAGGTGATAATGAGCAGGTCCTGGTGGTGGTCTACCTCTCACAAGCACTAACTACCAGACTGTAGTTTTCCATCTGAAATGTCTCCACCAGAGTTCTGTGCCATGTTCCTTTTCCCCTCCTCCCATGATGCAGCCTTGAAGAGAACGGCATACCTTTCTCCCCTGGGCTTCCGGGATTTCCTGCAGGACCAGCCATTCCGATTTGTCCTGGGTCACCTTTGTCTCCTGGGGGTAGTTATGGAAAATTGTGAAATGACATTCATACGTGCCAAAAATGGAAATCAAAACATGCTGATGAAAATGGCAGTGGACTGAGCCCACCTTTGTCTCCCTTCGGTCCTTTGGCTCCAGCGAGGCCTGCAGGACCAGCGATGCCCCTGAGACCGGGCTCGCCCTTCTCTCCCGGGACCCCTGGAGTCACATCGAGCACAGCACACCACGTTTATTTCCATGGCACATTTCGCAAATCATTTACAACCTCTCAGCTCTCATCCTTATTGTCCCCCAAAGCGCAGACAGTGTACAAAGATTGGGCTTTGTGCAGACAGTGAGTGTATAAAAAACATTAAAAACATATAGCAAACATAAAACATTAGAGTCACATAAAACATTGGGTTCAGAACATAAAAGCAGCAAACGGATCAGACCGCGGTCATTAGAAAATGGCAGCATTGTAAACATCATAAAGTCTGTATCCATCGTCAGAATATGCCTCACAGCAGATCCCATTTTAAATCCCTTTAAAAGCAGGCCATGGAAGGAGGTGAGGAAGGAAAAACCTGGGAAAGAACCAGACTCAACAGGGGAGTCCATGGTCCTCTGGCCAGCTGTGGGTGTGAGTCCATAATTAGAGTTCATAATAACACACAGGCACACCATTTTACTGTAACATACCTACACATCACCATTACACTGTGACACACTCACACAATATTCACCATTACAGTGCAACACACTCACACAATATTCACCATTACACTAACACACAGCACAATATTCACCATTACAGTGCAACACACTCACACAATATTCACCATTACACTAACACACCACACAATATTCACCATTACACTGTAACACACTCACACAATATTCACCATTACAGTGTAACACACCAGCACAGTATTCACCATTACACTAACACACCAACACAATATTCACCATTACACTGTAACACACTCACAAAATATTCACCATTACACTAACACACAGCACAATATTCACCATTATACTGTAACACACTCACACAATATTCACCATTACACTAACACACCAACACAATATGCACCATTACATTGTAACACACCAGCACAATATTCACCACAATGCTGTAATACACCAGCACAATAGTCACTGCTACATACACCTTTTAAATGGAGCAAAACTCAGATTTTCACTTTCTGTAAGGCAGCATCATAGTTTTTTTTTCTTCATATTTGCTTAAAGAAGATTAGGGAGTTTCATAGGGCATGTTGTTAGACATTGAGCCTGATATGAAGCACTCATATTTCAGAGTGCATCTGCCTGTGTTTCCATGGCCAATGCAAACCCACTTCATACATTTCCACAGCAGCTTGTGCACAGCATATAACTCCTGGATGTGAAGTGACAACACGGAGCTAAATAATTCAAAGAGCTGTCGAGCTGAAAAACAAACAGACATTAGAGGAATAAGCTGCCGTTCCAGTCTCAGCCTGTACGGCGTTCCAGCGCACCTTCAATTAGCGTCTGTCAGTGCTGCTTTATCCCCGGCTCCTCCTACCGCAGCGGATTCAAACCAGGGGGTCAGCTATCCCCACGGTTCCCTGCTCTGCGTTCGCCTTATCTTTGCGCTACAGGGCTCTGTACAAAATCCTCACTCCCATGAAGCTAAACACACATGAACGCATGTGACGTTAAGTTGTGGTTTGACACAGACAGGCTCCTTAATGCTGCTCTCTCACCTGGCTTTCTCTCACCCGGCTGTTCCTATCTGGATCTGCGGCTGTCGCACACCCTGCCGCAGGATGAGAAGATGCTACAGCAGATATCATAATCTCATCTGAGGCTGCAAGTCTTGGGTATCTTGCGGATGAGCATCAAAACTGGGATCCCATACAAGCTTTATTTAAAAATCTCCCATGTTCCACACTGTCTGTGATTTCATTGGTTGGTTCATTTATGTGTCATCCAATAAACAATTAGAACACTGCTCAAGCAAGTTTCAAAACACAACCATACCCAGCAAATGCACTACTGTATGAGCACACATGTCTGCTACACAAATGGGAAAAGTGAAAGGTGACTGTACAGATACACAACCCTACACTATAAGCTGTCATCACAATATGCACAGTATGGCCAGTAAGTCCTGTACAAAAATGCACAACACCATTCTGTAAATGCACTTGGGCCCTGCACAAATCCAACATGGTGCAGATCTTAATGGGCAAATCCAACATGGTGCAGTGAAAAGCAACAAACAAATGTACAACACTCCTCCGCATGCAGCACAATATCACAGACATCCTTACTGTGTGGATGCACGGCGAGAATAAAGACTTGAACTGTATTGAGTGTAAGTTCCTACCTGGCATGCCTTGCTCTCCAGGGGGTCCCACGGGGCCTCTCTCCGGCGGGCAGCACTCACAGAAGTTGAAGAAGCACTCGTTGTAGTCCAAGGTGTAGTTCCCGTGTAGTGGCCCGGGGGGCGCCGTGTTGTCGGTGTGGTAAGCGAAGGCGTCGCCGGGGAAGGTGGTGCTGTCAGTGTGGGCGAAGGAGAAGGCATCCAGGGCCTCGGTGGTGGTCTCGGCCCCCGTGCTGGTGGGGGCAGTGGTGGTCGTGGTCTGGAGCCGTTCCATCCGGGCGGGGGCCCCGGGGGGTTTCTTAGTGGCCTGCTGCTTCGGCCAGCGTGTGGTTCTAGCGGCCATCGCCATGGCGGTCATCATGGTCGCCAGGACGACCAGGTGGAGTGTTGAAAATCCCATTTCTGCGTGTCTGAGTGACTGAGCATCATTGAACAGCATGACAACGCCTGTCTAACGCACCTATAGCGTCAGCACAGCGTAACTCCTGACTGTGCAGTGTTCTAATTACATTCTAACTATTGATTAAGGAATAACTATCATACAGTGTTTAAACCCTGTTAAAGATGGAGCCGATAGGATCATGGCTTTTTAATTAAGTGAGCAGTTGTTGTAATTGGTCTAATTATCTAAATGATACTGGCTGCACCCTTAATCGCAACTGTTCCTCACAAGGAAAGAAAAAAAAAACACATTTTGAGATTATGTCAACTAGCTGATCTTTTTGTAAGCGTAAAATCTTTCAGTGACATGGCTGACAACTTGTGAGCGAGGAAGGAATCCTTTGTGAAATTGGTCATTAAAAGTGAAACCCATAGGACTGGTTCTGGCAGGTTTTAAGCTGTTTAATCCTGTCTAGGCTCCACCCCCTCACACTGTGGTACTCGTGTTCTGGTCCGTTCTGGTTCTAAGCTCTAAGGTGATGCCAGTCTCTGTGTTCAATTTCACACCCTGCCAGGCTGTCAGATTTAAATAACAACATGTTATTTACGGCCAGGGAAGACTGAGTAAACCAATTTAGACCCCTCATACGGATATCACTAGTGTGTTGGCCTGCGTGTGTGCACATGCATGCGTATTTATGCATGTGTATGTGTGTGTGTGGGAGTTTATACATGCTTGTGGATGGATGTGTGTGTGCATAACGGCATGCGCATGCATGTGTGTGTGTCTGAATGTGTGAATGTGCATTTGTGTGTGTGTGTGTGTGTGTGTGTATATATATATAGCGCTGTGGTTGTCACTGTTCAGTTGCACGAATGGCTATCCTCAACATAAGAGTCTGCATACAAGCCTATATCAGCTTAGCAAGATGAGTAGTGTGGACCAAAATTACAGCCTCCTGCCTGTCACAGTTTTGCATCTCAGTTAGATTTTGGGACATAAACAGTTACTCCTGCAAAAAATAGACACAAAATGTAAATGTAAATGTTTTTTTTTTTATGAGGCAGAAGTTTGACTTACTTGTCTGAAGAGATTGTAGACTGCTTATCCCATTGCCTGGTGACACTGCGTGGTGTGTGAACCCTTCCTGTTAGGTCCATCCTTTTTATTTACCATTACTGCTGTATGACATTAAAGACTGACCAATGGGAGGGCAAATCCTGGCCAGGGTTGGACATGATTGGCTAATAACCAAAAGGTGGCAAGGGGGGCGGGGGTGGTGGTGTTGGGTGTTTGAAACTTGAGGAAATGCAAATAGGGTTTTGGTGGTGCATCGAGTTGGACTGGGCTGAACCGGGCGGCCCGTTTCTTGTTTCCATGTCCCTTTGTGACACAGGATACAGCACGCTCCTGCCGAAATCTTCCACAAAGGGGTTCAGTAGGCCGGGGGGCAGAGGACTCAGAGCGGCCCAGTATAGAGGCACTCTGTTTGGCATCCACGACACCCCACCCGTGGGTTACAGTGAATTGTGGAAGGTCTGGACAGCCGGTCCAGTCGCCCTGCAGTAACACACACTGGGCCCGGGGTGCGTGGGAGAGAGTGGGCATAAGTGGCCCACAGGCCGTGCCAGTAAATTAGTTCCCCGGTTACAAAGAGAGAGAGACAGGATCACGCAGCCCTACTTCAAAATGACCGCACAGCCTGGCAGCCTGTGAAAGAGCGAGGGAGAGGAGGAGAGAACAAAGCGCGGATTGAAGGCGTGAAACCATCGATAAGTCTGATACAGGCAGAGCCTGCAGATCTCTACGCCAGCTCCATGCACAGCGCTGTGGGCCCGGAGTGGCCTCGGACCCTCCTGCCTCTTCTCCCTGTACATGGGTTCATGTTACTCCGCCCTTCTGCCAACAGATGACATTTCAGGGAGCCATATCATTCAGCATGGCGCTACCAAGAAAACAAAATATTCTTCTCACTAACTGGGACTGTGGAGTAGTATAATGGTTAGCGAGAAGGCTGTGTAACTTAGAGGTTGCAAGCTCAATTCCCACGTAGGAAGCTGCCACTGTACCCCTAAGTGATGACCTTCAGAGGAAATAACCAGCTGTGAGAATGTAAACTGTGTAAGGCACACTGCTAAAATGACTGAATGTAATGTAATAATGTGAACGCAATGGATAAACCAGACCAGATCTTGCCCTGAGAGTCAAGAAAAACACAGAAACTGTACATGTTCAGCAATGTCAGACTATTCTCATTGCAAACCAACTCGACTCACTCTTACTGAAGGTCTGTAAGGATGGCATGTTGTTCCTTCTGGACTGAAATGTATGCATATACAATCACACACCTGCCTCAGGGTAGCTCCCTCTGGCAGCGTTAGTTTTCTCATAGGGAGTGCTCTCCTTGCAGCGTTAGTTTTCTCATAGGGAGTGCTCTCCTTGCCCCTGTTGCCCCAGGCTTGCCCAGTGGGTGTCATAGGGAGTGCTCTCCTTAACCCTGTTGCCAGGCTTGCCCAGTGGGTGTCATTTGCCCAGTGGGTGTCTCAGGTCTGTGCTTAGTGTAAAGCTGCTTTGTGATAACGGAACTCACAGACCTACATTATGTAATGTCATATGTACTACATGCACATCCTCACGCAGAGAGAAGCACATTTCATCCCCAGTCACTCCACTGCCTCCACTTTTCTCTGATAAGGGGCTAGAAGGAAAAAGGCTTGTCCTTCCTTTTTTTTTGGTCATATCCTGCATTGCGATGAGGTATTCCTGTTGTATGGAAAATGCCAGTGAGCACGGTGAAGCTCTGTGATGTCAAAGCACTGTCATGCATGGCACACTGGCACAAGCACACCGTCACATGATGGAGAGGAACAGTGACTTTGCAGGGCTCGTCACATGACCGCTGTAATTCCAGTGTGTGGTTAAAGCAGGACAGGGTGGAGGAGGAAGGAGAGAGGGAGGGAGGGGGAGGGGGGAAGGAGAGAGGGAGGGAGGGGGAGGGGGGAAGGAGAGAGGGGGCTTTGTCTGTGCGGGAACAATCCAGGTCCGCACTGGATACCCTAGAGCGGGCTACCTGATTTATCATTCAGATTCTCCCGTGTGACAGAAGCAGACATCTTATCCCCATGGCCTTACCTGATTTTACCTTACGTGCCAGTGTTCTTAAAGTTCAGGGGAAGTGCATGTTTACCAGCCTCTATCAGATGAACTACACTCACGAATGGCATTTATTACCTGCGTTTCCTCTCCCTCTCTCTCACCTGAGCTCCTGACTCAGACCTGCAGGTGTATGGGTACCTGGTCGTTGCTCTCAAACAGAATTTAGGGACCAGTCTCAGAAACCTGCCTCATATAACCCCCAAAACAGATTTTTAAATCATTTTTTCAAAACGTCAGTAACTCTTATTTGAGAGAGGTGACCTTTTTATGCATTTTTTTCCATCAGCATTTATTTTCAGGCATTGTTTGGTGAGAGCATCGTCTTCTGTTTTTCCTAGCGTTTGGGAAGTGGCGTTTATTTTAAGCTTTGGTTTTGAATAATTAAATGCAGCCCATTAATGAGTTCAGAGTTCTTTGCAGTAATTTGTCCTGTATGTGTCTGACTGTGTTTGTGTGATTTTATTCTGTGTGCTTCAGCCCGAACTTCTTAAAATCCATTTCTGTCTTCCCTCAGGAACACCTCTTACCGAAGACTGTATCATGATCCTTGATTCTTCAAAGGACTTTTGAGACAACCTCTTTTTCAAACACATCATCTAGCTTGTCGTGTAAGTATAACCACATTTTTAAAATGAATGTCAGCCTCTACCTCAATATATCACTGCCTGTGGTAGCTGGTGCCGTTCTTACAGAAGTCTTCAAACTTTGTGCAGACATTTAAAACATATGAACTTACCTAAACAAACATTAGCAGTGACAAGATAGCAGAGATCCATCAAACTCAACTTATTACTGACTCTACAAAGTTTGCCTGTTTTGTATTTAATCTGTTATGCCCATTCAGCTTGAATACATGGAACATTTACCTTTTATTCTGATTTTGGATATATACCACAGTACAAATCATGTGCGCAGCCCAGTTAATTCAGTTCCAGTTTTAATTAATTGAAAATATTGTTATTTATATTTCATTTTATTCATTTTTATTGTGTATCTTAAGGTAATATGTACTTTTGAAACGTAATCTTTCAAAGTTAAGCTGTCAAGCTTTTAAATCGCGTAGCATTTCGTGTTTCTTTTAACTGTTGGTCATCTAGTTGTATTTCCGACATATTGCCACAAGAGGGCGTGGGGCGATCATTTTTCCCTCTGAATCTTTGAAGAGCCTGAGGTTGGTTTGCCTGGTTCTAAAGGCAGTCAAGTATCAGATCTATTTTACCACAGCCTATACGTCCATAAGCCAGGTGGATTTTCCAGCTGAATTTCGACTTTGTATATTTACTGGTATCGTCTTGCATGATATGAGTTACGTGGATTCATTTGGTATGTTTGCAATGATATTTAAATTCAAGCATAAATATAGAATAGGCCTATTTATGATAACCGTCGGTTGTGCTCAGAGCTGTAGTGTAGACAATATAACCAACCGGTCTGAGAGAAGAGACACCTCTTTATAAAGGCACCGGCCTGTAAAGGTTTTCCTTAAAGACAAGTGAAGGAAGCAAACACATCATGACAATAAAAAGGAAGGGATACTTTTTTGTATGTGCAGCAACGATGCACATTTAGGGAGACTGATAGCTGACCTATATTATTAAGACACTTCCGGGGCTGAAATGTTCCTCAAAATGTCATCTGAAATCCTGACCAGATAGTCGGGGCTGAGTCGGCTGTAGCTTCGCCTTGTGATGCAGCCTAGGGTCCAGTTCAAGGTATTCTCAGAATCTGACTGCGCACAAGCAACCTCGTCTGGTCGATCGGCGCCCGCTGTCTACCTGTACCTCAGCTTTTGGACTGCAGCCCAGTCCAGGCGAGAACCTCGGAAGATAGCTTCCCACTGGTCTGAAATTAATTTTAAGTTAATTTTACTGTCGTCTAAACGAGCCCAATTATAGCCATATTTTTAAGTTAACGGGTGTAGTAGGATCTGTAGCTAATGTCTGCAACCTAGTGTCTATGATTAAAATAATACAGGCGGCGCCAATGCAGTATCCTAAATGCGATATTTTTCCGGTCATGCAGTTGTAAACTATGCGTTACGCATTTGAGCGGTTGAAACGCGCCTACTTCTCATCAGCGACACA